>CM043022.1:81921239-82095176 GCA_023690525.1 Holotrichia oblita | reverse complement strand
GTTGTTATGAATTTCTGTAAATAAACCAGGTATCTCCGTTGACGGTGTCGGTGTGGTATTTGGGGTAATATTATTAAGACTCAGACGATTTGATGCACTATAATGATACATTCGCGATGTGTGAAGATCTCATTTCAGCTTCAAATAGTACGTCATTTTTTTTCGCAATGAGGGCTTGGCGTTTTTCCTATCAGATCATAACGATCAGGTTGGTCCCCTAGGTGTTTTTTAAGTGGTCACGCACTGTGGTCAGCACTTCTACTGACAGGTCGTCATTTATCTTTCTTCTTCTATTGCAACTAGGTCTTGATATTGTTGTTTTTGATTGTTTTGCTTGAGCATCCTCAATTATTGATGTATTGCCTTCAATATCACCATTCACATCTTCTTCAACTGGAAGTGAATTGTCAACCGATTCCTTAAAAAATTAAATATATATTGTTAAAATATTATAAAACAAAAACATTTAAATAACGCCTATTTTTAACATTTATTTGTTCCATGCTTGTTTCAGTTTCCCAACTCGGAAAAATGGAAAGAGATAGCAACTATGTTTGAGGAAAGATCGGCATTTCCCACACATACATCGGTGCCATGGATGGCAAACACATTGATATAATTCCCCTGATAACTTTGAATCTTATTATTACAATTATAAATGCAAACACAGTATGGTTCTTCTAGCAATAGTTGATGCAAAATACCGATTCATACTGGTGGATTTTGGAACAAATGGACGGATTTCCGATGGCAGTGTTCTTCAGAACACACAATTCTTTGAAAAGTTGGTGAGCGACGATGCCGACAATTTCAGGAATGTTCCGTATGTCTTCGTTGCGGATGATGCGTTTCCTCAGAACGGATATTTTGAAGCCATTTAGGCAAGGACTATTGATTCAGCCGAAAAAGAGGTTTTTAACTATCGATTATCTCGAGCGAGGCACATTGTCGAAAATGTTTTTATCTTTCAGTTTCCCAATTAATGTAGAACTTTGGAATGTGTAGAGAAGGTAGTAATGGCTACTTGTGCTTTGCATAACTTTTTTGATTGAACATCAACTTAGTACATACGCTCCTGCAAACTGTATATATGAAGAAAATAGTCATGATGGGTCTATTATTTCTAAAGGTTGCGATAGTTATCAATCGAGGTGTGATTCCACTTCATCGTCGCCGAGGAAATATTTGTAATGACGCAAAAGAAATCAAAAATAATTTCATGAAGTACTTCATGAATGACAGCAAGAAGTCCCTTGGCAAAATAATCACATTTTAGAAAACAAATAAATAGATACTATTCATTAATTCTATATATCATGTTTTTCTCACCTCCTCAGTTTCACTGTCCAGATTTCAACTTGACGCTCTTGGGGTGTGTTGATCATGTAAGGAAATCGAAGAGGTCGTAGTACCAAAGTAACGGCTTGTAAATGCTATCTGCAGATGTCGAACTTCTTTGATGCCTCAGCCTTTTCTTTTGTGCCTTGCCGAAAGAAAGCAGATCTTAAGCTGTTTATTTTTGTCACAACAGATTTGTTTTGTCGCACCAGGTTCTAGTTCATGTAACTTCTTCGCTAACTTGTAGGCAGCATCTTTTTTGGCGGTGTCCCATGATACTCGCTAGATATAACTTGCCATAGGCAAGGTTCAGATCTATATATTGCAATGTAATCAACCATTACTTGGTTCTGTTTACGCGATATGATACGTACTCTCGCTCGGCACAAATTGAACTGAGAACGCCACAGTTGAACCCCCACACACTTTCAGTTTAAAATATTGAAATTTTATTTGTTTCAGTTAAACTGTACGGTTGAGTTGAACTGAGACTGAAATATCCACACACGTAAAGTTTTAATTGTCGGTTATAACTGTGCAGTTAAAACTGACAGTACATGTGTGGTCGGCTTTAGGCGTATTGATAATCTCCAAGTCTGTAGATCGAGGTGGCCAAGGTTGCGCTCCTGCTCGACCTATCCAACGATTCGGATAAACAGCATTTAAATGCATACGGACATTATTATGAAAATTTGTTACGGCTGTCCTGGAGAAATTAGCATCATCAGTAAAAAGTACTTGTTCGAAAACTGAGGATTACCTGCAAACATCTGTAGATGCCATTGGCACAAAACAACTCTTTGTGGAAAATCTCTTTTTTAAATAGAAAGCATTTAAAGACATTTATTTATTGTTTTTCTTCGCTTTTTGTTGGGATTTTACGGCCTTTAACAAGAGAAAAACTATTAAACTAACCGAGAAAAAAGAAATTGTTTAAAGACCGATTTGTTAAAACGAATGAAAAGCCTGTTGCTGATGAAAAGTTTGCTAATATAATATTAAATAAAGTTTTTGTAGTGTTTAAATTAAATTTCCTTCGTTTAGATCATAAGCTTTTTTTTAATTCGATGGAACGTCTAATATTAAGAAAAAAATGTTATGAACAAAAAATAACAGATAAAATAAAAAACTATTTAGAAAAGCGTGGATAACATGAACAACCCGGTGGGTGGTTCATAGCTAACAGAAAGTTTTTTTTTATTTAAAATAAAAGTATGAGTATTAAAAAAAAAAACTTAGTACAGTAAATTTAATAACTGTAAAAAATAGAAATTAAATTTGAAAAAAATTAAAACAAAAACAAAAACCTGTCAGGGATGGAAAATTTTTATATTTTTTTAAAACAAAAAACGTTTTACAAAAAGCAATATAAGAACCTGTTCCTAGTAGAAAGTTTAATTTAGTTCAACTACCAAGAAACATACGAATTACATTTTTTTCTCGTTTGAAATAAAAATTCTTAACAATGTATTAAACCTACCTCTAATGAAAAAGTTTAATAACTATTAAGAGGGATGGATTACGTTTTTTCTTATTCGAAATAAAAGCTATTTAAATAACAATTAAAAACCTATTCCTAACGGAAGATTTCTATTAAAGAAAGAGTACATTTTCTCTTATTTAAAATAAAAAACAGTTCACAAAGAAATTATAAATTAGTTTTAGTAATAATTGTCAACACAAGTACTAATTAAACGGCTCCGGTCCCACAAACGAAGTTTTGGCGGCCTTCCTCGCTAATAGGTCAGCTTCTTCCTTGTCACTGATTCCAGTGTGTCCTGGTGCCCAGCATAGTACAACTCTACTTGCTTACCTATGTAGGTCGTTTGAAGCATTCCCAGACTAATTTCAAGTTGATAGTGTAGAACTCGTGCGTGATTATAGCTGTTTGAATACCTTTACACTTGTTCCTGTCTCGTAGAACCATCCTCGCACTCGACACGACTTAGTTTTCGAACGGTTTTACTAAACGATAGTGTGCTGTCTTTGTCAATCCACCCCCTCCACATTTAACATTTGACAAAGACTGTTGCTTAATAAAACCGTTCGAAGACTAAGTCGTAATCGGGTGTACCGGTGAATGGTGTTTGCTATTCTTCTTATTACTTAGCTTCGTAAGAAAATTAGAAGTGGAGAGAGTCTCGCTTAACATGTTTGCAGCCCAGCTGCTCTTACACTTGAAATTATCCAACGGTTGAATGTCATTACGATTTATTTAATTTTACTACTATGATAGTTGATCTGGTATGATTCTACAAAATTGGTTGATGTGACACATGTGGTGTGGCGTGGGCCGCTCGCATAAAAATTTTTGTGGGAACCGGTGACACACCAGGTGTTGGAGTCCTTTCAGTTTTCGCATCGCTTGCGCTGCTTGAAACATCTCCGAGATCGTTAACAGCATCGGCATCCACCCTGTCAGAATCATCTTCATCATCCGCCCCTGACCAGGTGTCTTCTGATACCACAAATCGTCCGAGCTATCAAATAGCTTGTCTTCCATCTCAGGGATCTGTTTTTCCGTCAACGGCTTCTTTCTCATCCTGTCTATAACCTGCTTCTTAGGTCTAGACGGTCCTGGAACAGCAGGATCCATAACTATATGAAAAATTCACAAAACCTGAAACCCTCGTCACACAAATGTACAAAAAGACGTAGCCAAAGAGTAGCCGATGACACACCGGCACTGAACGTGTTAAGATAACCAAGCTCTCTAGTACAGAATCTCCCTCCTTCCAGTGTGAGCCCTGGTCCGTTTGTTCAATACTGCAAAAGCTCTCCACTACTATGTGACTATGAGGTCTACGATGACTAGAGTCGCGGTTGGGCATATTTTCATAGCACCGGTGATGCATACGCATGCTAACCATTGCAGCTATTCAAGGGCGTTCCTAGTTGTGACGTTCTGGAACCAGGCCTCGTACGTTACCACAAGTCTTACTATGCTGATCTACAACCATCACAGCATGTCTGGACGGCAGTCCCATTTGAAATAAACACTATTACACGAAAAGAATTCAAAATCTGTCCCTAACGAAAGATTCCTCTTAAGAAAAGAACAGAGTACATTTTCTCTTATTTAAACGAAGAAATAGGATTTAGTAAAAAGGAAATTAATAAAATACGAATGTTCATGAATTAAAGGAGTACTAAATTTTTGTTTATTATTGTTTAATGTTGTCGACTATTAACGTTCTGCTGATGCCAAAATTTACTGATTTCCAAAGTAACTCATTCCAAAGCGGACAAGGCAAAGTTCGACTTCGTCATCACCTAATTTCAGATCAATTAAAGTCAGATCTGTTCGAAAAACCAGTGATTTCTTCTTTAGTGAGAGAACTACCATTGATGATTGATGAGGAAATAGAAGATAACTATGACACCAACAACACCACAATGTTTAATTCATTAACTCGGCACACGTGTGTCGAGAGCTCCTGGGGACTCATCATCAACATAATTCGATATTTGGTTGATGACGAGAGCCGAATTTTGGTATTCGGTTGATGATAATCAACATCATCGGGTTTTATTTCTGGATCCTTTCTCGGTAGAACAAGAAAAATCGTAGCAAAATCTGAATTTCATTCTCACTTTTTTTAATAAAATGATAATTAACAAGAGATAAAAGGTAATTCACCAAAATCTAGTTTAGATTAACTTTAAGAATTTCAATTTCAGTAAGGGTAGTAAAAGGAGAAGAATAACAAACCAAATAAATCAAAATTGTCGAGTTATCCCGGTTTTACTCTAACTAGCTGGCAACTCACTGTAGTAACAGACAGGCGTCAAGTCATCAGTATCTTTCCATTTCCATCAAGTTCGTATCTGATACAATTTCGATGATTATTTTGATAAACAACTTGCTTTCCAAGTCGCGATAAGCGTACGCTAGACAAACTCGACTTGATTACACATCATCCAGTCAGTAGACATTACATAAATTTCTAAGAGATACCCAAAGCCATCTTACATGCATACATATATTGTAATTAGAGTCTGTCAGGCAACTTAATCGCCAGAAGTTGCGACCGGATATAATTCGAAATCCCATCTTAACCCCTCAGTCAGACAGACTTAAGTAAATTTCGGTGACAAGATGTTATACCGGGAGGATCCTGCTCGTACTGGTGCTGCTGCTGCTACCGCTGTACGAGAGTTAAAAGGGTGCTCTTGGTAGTGTTATGATCCGCTACTAGAATACTAAGACGACGCGAGAGCTAGAAGACACTTTGAAAGATGTTTGTTTAATATTACTTCTACACGGTGAACAGTATCGAACACGACGACGATGACGTACTCTAGTATGCTGCGGAAGAGAGATTCTTGTTCGTTCTTTTCGGGATAAAGTAACTGGAAGTTTATCGAGTTCGCCTACTACGGATGGGTTGGGAGTAATTCAAGTTTTACATCGTTTGAACGATGTGAAGTTTTCGAGTTCTTATTTTTCGATTATGATGAATCGACGACAACAAGTTTCACAAGCGTGTCCTTTGTACTATAGTAGTAACTAAAAGAATAAAAGATAAAAAGAGATAAGTCGAATTTGAATTTTCTAGAGTAGCAAGATTCTCTTCAACTCCATACTTTTACAACGAATAAAATATTATTTTCAAGAAGTTATTTGTAATATATAAGATGTAAGATTCGGATCGTGAGATGATATATAGGAGGAAATACTGTATATACATATATAAATAAAAAAATAACAATGGAAGTCACTCTATTCACCATTAAGGTAAAGATTATAGTGACAACAAGGTTGACAGGAGAAAAATGATTATTCATAATTTCATTGTTGTTCATCTGCATAAATCTCATACAATCATGAGCTTTGTATTATTGCCAAGGTTGATAGACTGTACCAACTACGACGATACTTCCAAGAACAATGTAAAGAAGGTGTGTTAGGGAATGCCGACACATTTAAGGTCGAATGTATCTCTCGTTATTACAACATTAATTCATCCAGATAGATTTAAATTTCATAAAATATTAATTCGATAGAGTTCGCATGAAATATTTCAGTTATTATTGGGTCGGTATTCTCTCGAATAGCGGAAATTCGAAATGAAATTAATTAGATTTTAAAAGCTCTTTCAAAACCAATACTATGAGGTTTTACATTCAATTAATATAAAATTCGAATTAAATCATAATATTTAACGTTAATTCGTATTACAAAACCAGAAGCTTCTAAAGTTGTAAGGACACGAATTATTTTAATAAGATTAAATCTTTGCTTAATACAATTAAATACGTTTAGACTTACCAAACTTTCGGATGATTCAATTTAAGTCGTAACGTTTAAATTGCAGTTCGATTCGTTTTATTTTCTTCAGCAACGAGTTCAACGGAACGGATGGTTCAAATAGGTTTTAATTATAATCAATTTGTCCGAATAGACGGGTTTAAATGACGGAAATCAATTGTGTTAGGGGTTACAGCGGTCTTATACGCTCGATTTAAATCACTATCGTGCTCATCAGTGCGAGTGCTTCTTTTTTATTACAGAACGATAATAATTAGCATTTGATAAATTTGATTTTGATTAATATTCGTTATTTATTCCATACAAACCTAGAACAATCTCAAATAATCGATTATCGCAAAGGAAGGCCAACGAAATTTAATTTTATCAATTATTACACGCACTACAGAGTGTAAAAAGCTAAAATTAGGAAACAATATAGAACAAACCTAGAATAAACTGGAACAACAAACTGTCAAAAATTCGATTTTCAAAAAAAGGAAGGCGTTAGATTGTGTTACATTTCACGTGTAACATCAAGGTCAATTGGGGGAGGTGTGGTTTCACCTTCGGTTAATAATAAACAATCCAACAAGTACTCAAGCAATATGTGCCCACAAAAAATGAAAACAGTTACAGTAATCGAATTCCAGTAGTAATTTCCTGTCAACCACTACAAATTCGACAGTGCATTATTAATTTAAGCCATACGTGTTTTCCAGGGTTAGCAGAAAATCATAAACGTAAGTAGTTCATTAAAAACTAGCACTAAAAGTATTCAAATTGTGCCTATTCAGAGGCAATGCTTGATGAAGCACTGAAAGCATGTTCTGCGGGGAGGTCGACCATAAAAGGACATCTCTTTGATTCAGAATACTTTGTGAAACTTTACAAGATCAATTGAAAGAATGCCGTATTGTAGGGTGTGGTAACAAATCAACAGCTTTGCCTGGTGGGCTAAAAATGATGAGCCGAAATAATTTTGCTTTAAGAAGAAATTCAAGAGTACATAACCAGAAATAATCTTAAAGCGCGACTTAAGGAACGATAAAAAAAAACTGAAAAAATATTTTTCCGTTGTTTTCTACAACAATTATTTTGCAAAATTCTGAAAACAACCTTAAAAATGTCCAATCAGTGGCAAAATAATAATTTAATTTAATAATTAATTAATTTGTGGTGGGTAATAATAGTTAATACTAATAAGCTAATAATACTTGTCTGGCTATCACTGCAACTCTTGCGGTGTAGTTTAGTGTGTGTAAGTTGTGTGCCCCAAAATGGCTTTGTGACAGCATCATATCGCCTTTCAAGCTCTACCGCGCTGTTAATCACTTTGATCCCAACAGCGAATGGCAAGTCGATCCGGGATTAAACTCTCGTGAAAAAATCGTCACCGTCCTACCAAAGAATTGAACCTTGGCAAAATCGTCCGGGAAACGACAATAGTCAGCCGCCTACCGTTAGGCAATAGAACGTTTAATTTTTTTTTTTTTTATGTGTGGTGGGTGCTTAGTTAAAAATGACTAATAAGCTGTATTAGATCCCTATCACGTTGCAACTCTTGCGGTGTAGTTTAAGGGTGCCACATGGGAAGTTGATGTTTAAAATGGCTTTGTGACAGCATCATATCGCCTTTTATGAAAATGCCGCAATCTGTAATCACTTTGCTCCAATCAGTCGAATAGGCAAGTCGATGTATGTAAAACTCTCTGAAAAAAATGTCAAAGATCTCAAGATGAATCGAACCCCGGCAATTTCGTTCTCTCACAACAATAGTTCAGCCTCTTAAGGTCACTCGGCCATCGACCCGTTAGTTATTATATATATAATAATAATAATAATAATAATAAAGTGACTTTATTGACTGCTCTCTACAATTATAAAATAAATAGATAAAAAGAACAGACAAACATTTATACACTTAGATCACAATCAATCACAAGGCGATGTTCAGATTAACTGCTTTTACACATAACCTTGAGTTTACAATATTTATGATAAAATATACTAATGCCTAAATTATATATAAATTCCGATGTTATACAATCCCAACTATTGTATGAGTAGACTTGACCAAAAACAGAAAATAAATGTAAACAAAACAGAAGAATATATTGTCGCTAAATGAAAGTGGATCTCATTTTAGTTACCGCATGCACTAAGGAACCTGCAGCTGAAACAAGCAGGTTTTAATATGTTTCCTAAATGACTTCGATGACAAAAGAAGAGTATCAAGACTAAGTCCGTAGATATTAGAATAAACTTAAAAAGAGAATGACCTTTCGTAAAGTACAGTTTTATGTGCTGGTGGCGATATTTTTCCGCGAAACCTGGCAACTAAGTAGTCGTCTGTTCTCCATAGTCAACCACCCAGCAGTTTCCAACTTATGAGATATATGGTCAAATTTACGAATGCCATATTATATATATCTCAGGCATGAGTTCTGAACTTTCTGAATTCTAGTTTTTGTGAAACTGTCCAACGCAAAGTGGTAAACAGCAGTACAGTATACAAATTGTGACAAGACAAAAGTATCGCATAGATTCTTTTTAATATATCTCACTGAACACATGTCTGTACAGGAAATTTTTTCAGATTCATATCTGCATTTTTGATGTAATTATTGATGTGATCACGGTATCTGTGGGTATTA
Source organism: Holotrichia oblita (assembly GCA_023690525.1). Taxonomy (NCBI): domain Eukaryota; kingdom Metazoa; phylum Arthropoda; class Insecta; order Coleoptera; family Scarabaeidae; genus Holotrichia; species Holotrichia oblita. The sequence goes on along the minus strand of CM043022.1, from coordinate 82,085,930 downwards.
TCAATGATTAAACCTAAACTTTTTGCCTTGTCACACACTGCCAGTTCTTCGTTATTAATTTTTAATTTGAAAACATTTTTTAAATTGGTACAGATACGATTAGGGCCAAAAAGCACTGCTTTAGATTTGATTGCATTGAGAGTAAGATTATGTTTACATGATGCCAGATATAATTGATCTAGATCCTCATTGACTTTTTGAAGAGCATCGTACCACTGCGAAGGTGCGAAAGAGAAATATAGCTGGGTATCATCAGCAGAGACGTGTGTATTGCAGTATTTGATCCCGGAGAACAGAAACGACGTATAAATTGAAAATAAAATCGGGTCAATAACCGAGCCCTGCGGCACCCCCTGCTTAATATCGAGCACCGAAGATCTGCTGGCACCAACCTCAACCAACTGTGTACGTTTGCACAAGTAATTACACATCAAAGTAATTGTGTTTTTATCAAAACCAATACACTCCAAAATAGACAAAAGAATATCGTGGATGACCATATCAAACGCTTTGCTATAATCTAACAATACTAAACATGTAACAAAGTTTCTATCCCTAGCGCTAATTATGTCATCCGTTACCTTCAACAGTGCAGTTTCAGAGCTATAACCTGACCGAAATCCTGACTGTACAGATGGCAAGATATCCTTTCTGGAAAGGTAAGTATTTATTTGTGACGCAACAACTTTTTGAAAAATTTTTGAAAGCGTTGGCAAAATGCTTATTGGTCTCAATGCTCTGAGGAGGGTTAATTTTTGGCAGAGGACGAATAACAGCACAGCCCCAACAATCCTGAAACACACTGTCCACCAAACAAGAATTAATTAAATGGGTTATATAGGGAATTATTGTCGGACAGCATAACTTAATCATAGTAATATTAATGCAATCAAAGCCCGTAGCAACAGACCCAATCCCCGATATCAACACACCAACAAAACCCTCCTTAACAGGAGAAAAGGAAAATTCTGAAGAATACTTGCGATTGTTTCTATAGTATGAAATTAACTCATTAACATAGCCAACATTATTGGTAGAGGCTGAGATTACAAAAGCATCATTGATTTTATTAGGATCACTCAAATCTAACAGGATATTGACCGTTGATCCCCTGCCGAATCCTAAAGTATCCAAATGTCTCCAGAGAGCTTTTGATCCTTTGTCTTTGAAATATGGTCAAAGTAGGTATGCCTTTTTTTCCAACCTAAGAGTGTTAGTGGTTAAGTTTCGAAGGATTTTGTAGTAATTCCAATGCTTATTTTTCTTGTTCTGCGACATTTAGATTTGGCATCATCATGAAGTTTCATCATTAATTTTAAATTATCGGTCAACCAAGGTGAGCAACGTATATTTTGGGAAAATAATAAATTACAATTAAAAGAGAGTCTTAGGAACCAGTGTGCATAGAAGCTGTCGTAAATTTCTGTACCATATTATGAAGAGCAACCCCAAAGCATGACTCAACTAAACTTCATTCATCTTCTTCACTGATGCATAAGATTTTCCTGGAATGCTGTGAGCGAATAACCGAAATACTTTGAAGAAAGAAAATCATGTGAACATGTAACCAATTAATAATAGATTGGTACCTTCTCATTCTTTAAGCAAATCCTTATAGTTTACAGAAAAAATAGCCTCCTAAATAGTAACGCAAAATCCCATAAAATTTAATATTTGGGGAACCACAAATTCACCCCCTGAACCAATTTCAAACAGCTTCTGAACGGCTCCCTGATACTACTGGTCAGCTCCTCAATTGCTCTGGAACGTATTATTTGTGAGTCTACTACAGAGGCTTACTACAATTTAGTCTATGACGCAATGCTGCTAGTACGCCGTCCAATCGCCGTTGTTGCTTATAATTGCCTGGCATCGCTGACTCATACTTTCTACTAAACGCCTGGCATACTTTTGAGGTAATGACCTCCATAATATCCTTATCTCTCGAACAAGTTGCTTGATTGTATGTGTTCTTTTTCTGCGAAGGTTTAGCTTTAGATATGCCCAAACTTTTTCAATTGGATTGGCGTCAGGTGATTGTGACGGCTAATACACGACATTAATACTGTTCTCGTGTTTCCACTGCGTGCAACGACGACTGCGAGGTTTTGGATCATTGTCTTCCTGCAACATCCAGTTTTCTTCTGATCCAAACCATGTTTCTGCAGATGGAATCAAATATTTCTCATATATTTTTACGTTTTTTATCTTGATTTGCCCTTTCCACACTACTTTGCGATTGGCTGTGACGTGGCTTTCCATGTATTATTTTTAATCCTGTCCACATGGATGTTAAATTTTCAACTATTCGGTTAGCAAACTCTCTTCCATTATCGGACTGTAAAATAGACGCGGAATGCAAGTATGCAAAAAATATCCAACAACACTTTAGCAACCTCTTCAGCAGTTTTACTATGCAATGGTCTTAACTGCACAAACTTCGTCAGATGATCTTGGTATACAAGAATAAATTTGAAATTGTGTTGTTCATTAAGCAATCCCCAGAAATGATTTAATTTTTTTTTTTCACCATAATTGCACTCTCTCTCCATTAGCTGGTTAATTATCATTCAGTTACGTTATCAAGGCAAGCTTCAAATTGGAACAAGGAGCTAGCAGGTTAACAAGGTCAATGTGTCAGGCCCAAAAATTAGGCGTAAGTCTAGAACCCTTTTTGCCTGAAATCTCTCATATATTTTTAATGGATTTTAGCAATACTAAAGTAAATTTGTTTAAACTACAGCTGTCACATACCAGAGGGTGCAAGTTGAATAGAGTGCAAACGGCACCAAATTTAAATCCCAGTTTCCAAGTTCCTCTTATTACATAATAGAATATTGGCGCTCCCACAACGACCAACATATCTACCTATCTAGTAGCTGTATTTTATATTGTAAGCTACCTCTTCAGCTCGAACAAAATGTGCAGCAAGTATCTATTCAATTATATGGTATCATTGATTTCTCCCCTATATTTTTCATCGAACAATGCACATGAATTTTACGACTAAAACTAGTTAGGCAAAAAAATAGTAACGTACACGTCATAAAACGCATTCATTTTTTATACCAGCATCAAAAACCGTACGCATCAGCTCAACAAAGCTGTCGAAATAGCGCAATAAAAAAAATACATATTCCGACACTAACTCGGCTATCAAATCGATATCATACGACCTAAAATTTCCTATACAATTTTTTTTTGCTATCCGACACGATACCGTTCCAACCGACGCGTACCCCACGAGTATCGGAAACAAATTATTACCCATTCGACGACATGAATACCGAATGTGCTAAAAGCAAAAATCATCTACCTCACTACTGGAATATACAGTATAGTGAGGGTTAAAAAAAATTGGGGTAAAGAAAATTTGAATGTGAATCTTGCATTTAGTGGCCTCTTGAATAGATCAAACTGATTTATTTCCCTTGAAAGTGACGCCTCAAAATTTGTTTCTAAAGAAGGATCGTCCCATTACTGTCAACAACTAAGCAATATATCTTAATATTTTCTCTTTTAAACATCCAACAACAATCCTATTAAACTAAACTTGTACAATATCCAAGCGGTCTACTACTTGTTTACTAATGTCCATAGATTGTTATCATTTTTCAGATAATCCCGGCTGCTCTGCGTTCCATACACACAGTTTCCGCTGTTATCCTTTATCTGCTTACTATAGTTTCGTTACGTTGTTATCAAGTTTTCCCCGCATATATTAAACGAAGCGTGGCAATTGCATTAACACAAACTCGCACAGCCATTTTCTCTTTAATGTTCTCTTGTATGTGTGCGTCCCCGGTACATAGCTAAACATTTTGCCTCTTCCATAATGCAGTTTAACTGTAATTATATAGCAACCCGAACAACGATAAAATAGAAACGTTTTCGTATGGAAATGGTGATGAGGTAAATTTGAGTTTAACACTTATACACATTTCTGGTCCATTCTATGCGACTATCATTAGTTTCAGTTACGTTTTATGTTTTGTTTCCGGAATATTATCATAGTATTATCATAATATAAAAAGTAGCCAACTGTAATCCCAACCACAACATAATGCACTTTACGAGAAAGTATTGAAAGAAAAATGTCAGGGTTGTTGCTTCAGCAGGTTTTCTTGTTGTCTTTGACAGGGTCGCTACCAAATTCAAACATCGGCTGATCATAATATCCTCATGATGATTATTATTTAATGGACTGGTCACCGATGGGATGCCCACTGTGACAATTGGCCTATCGTACTCCTAAAACAAAATCTGTATAGTACTAAAGCAGAAAGTTTTGTCTGACTCAGTTGTCTGTTGAAGAGTGTTCACTGTAATTTGGCCCTAATTCTTCTTTTATCTTTAGCCTAAGTCTTGCTTTTAATGCCTCTAAGTCTATTAAAGTTTGATAAGATGGCATATCCAAAACAGTACCTCCATAGCAGTGGTTGTCTTTGTATTGATAGTCTCCGTTTTCCTCGAGCAGGTCTGCCTTTGCTGAGTAATTTTTGCCCACAGATTTTCTGGCTTTTAAACTGTCATCAACATAACCAACAATCGTGTAGCTTTGCTATCTCCATGAAGGTCAATTTCTAAAATACGATGCCCTTCTAGGATCTGTAAAATATCTTCTGCAATCGCCTGGGCGTTATTAAAGCAGGTTGTGTATGAATTATACACTGTCGAGCATAAAATAAGGATCACCTCGTATTTTGAAGTTATTTCAGATTTTTTTTGTTTTTGGAAGTTTTTCGATTGTAACATAGTTTACTAACTCTGTGCGATTGTTTTGTCGTGTTTGCGCGAACAAGAACAACTTTTTATAGTTTTTTTTTCAAAATTTTTGTGATTTAAGAAAAGTTTAATAAAAACAGGGTCCCTCAATTGAATTCCTAAAACCCTTAACAGCATATCTTTGGTTTTATCTGTCAATTGCAAATTATTTCTATAGTTGTATCATAATTGTCAGTGTATTACAATGAGAATAGATCCAGTTGTTTGGGCAAGAATTGTGGCGGCTCTAGAAGATGGTTGCAGTCAGCGCGAGACTGTGGTGTGAGTCTCTCGAGTGTACAACGAGTATTTCAGCAGTATGAAGAAACTGGTCTGCTCACTCAAAGTCCTGGTTCAGGACGAGGCAGGACTACAACAGCTAGAGATGATCGCTTTCTCGTTTTTAGTGCTTTGAGAAACCGAATAGTCACAGCAGTTTCCCTTCGACATCATCTACAATAAGTGAGAGATGTGAACATAAGTGAGTGGACAGTTAGGAGCCCACTTAGCGTCATACTGGTGCAGGAATCCGATAATCTTCCATAGACTGTGATCCAAAATCTGATCCAAAGCATGCTTAGACGTTTGCAAGCTATTATCACTGCCAGACGAGGGAATACTCGCTACTAAAGTGCTTAACATTTCTTTTGTTTCAACGAAAAGCATATTACGTTAAAATTGTTCATTTTCGTTACTTTCAACTAACTTTAAAAAAAAAAAGTTTTTTTGTACACACAAACACGACAAAACAATCGCATAAAGTTAAAGTACACTATGTTACAACCGAAAAAGTTGCGAAAACAAAACGAATTTCTGAAATAGCTTCAAAATACGGGGTGACCCAAATTTTATGCTCGGCAGTGCATTTTGAATTATTATTCCTTGTTGTAGGTTGACTCAATTATTAGTATTAATACAAATTCTAGAATTGTGGTATTTAGATTAGCTTAGATTAGATGTGTGTTGTGTAGGCAATGCTGCCTCTCTTCATTGCGACCTGTAAGATCTATTGTGAGTATCATTAATCTTTTAGTCCCAATTGATCCCCAGACTGCTGAAGAAGTCTAGGATTTTTTTGGGGCTATTGTTCTAATACTATCCGGTTCTACGTGCTCCTCTTCGAAATAGTGGAGCCTCTGCCGAGCCACCGCCTCGCAATTCGCAATTGCACATAATATGTTCCATCGTGTCGCTGTGTTCGGAACAGAATCGGTATGTATTGCAGTCGAACTTTTTTTTTGTCGGGTGGAAACCTTTTATAGGCTCCTGGTACTTATTCCTCTTTTCTCAGGAAGTGTGGTACTCCGAGACCCTCTTGAGGTCGTGTATCCACTAAAACCACCCCATCGCCACTACAGTATCCTGGGACTGGTCAAGATACCGCTCGTTCTTTCTGGTCGCTCCCTATTATCAATTTGGTCTTTTGCAATTATGGCAGTTGTCGTAATTGCCTTTCCTCTTCCTTTTCTTTTTCTTAAGATGGTCTTTATCAGATTATACCAATCCTTCAAAGCGGTCCCGTGCTCCAAGTAAAATTGCTGGCGTATCCTCGCCCATCTGTCGCAAACAAAAATTGGATCCGTGGCCGGTTAGGAACTGTGTCAGAAAATATTCTATGTTTTGTATGCGCAATTCACCCAGCTACTGATATTTGGGATAAGCCCCTTTGTCAATTGTGCTACATCCGTTGTGCTTTGCCATCTCTCTTGCCACTTGCCGATGGATATTTCCCTGACCCACCTCTTTTCCTCATCCAGACGTTCCATTTCCACTCGGCGTGTTCTCGTCTTTTCTTCAACTAACACATCCAATGGCACTACCCCGTCGATGCAGTTCTGTACGCCGAGGCTGTTCTTCTTTGGACCAACTCCAGCATGGTATTATATCTTTGTGCTGTAGCACCCCTTTCCAAATTGCAGCGCCATACGGTATAACTCTTTTCTGATGATGGACCCCCATTGTTTGGCATTATCCTGGACAGTGCACTAACACTCTTTTCAGCCTTCTTGGCTGTTCTCATGATGTGCTCTTTAAAACTTAGTTTGTCGTCCAACTAGCTACCCAGCTATTTATTTTTTATTTTTACGTATTTCTGGGTAAAAACTCCAGCGTCGCCGATCATAAAGGTGATCCTCTCCCTGTCCCTAAGTCATTTCAGGATAAAGGCTTCTGTTTTCTATGGTGCCAAATTTAGATAGTTGTCCTTCATCCAACTCTGGGTGGCTATCAAACACAAGGCTTCTCTCGTATCCGACTCATGTCAAAGGGTTGGTCCAAGAATTGAGCACTGTGGAACTCCCATAGAAATACCTCTGCTGTTTTGGCCTTTGAGTTCGATGGTACTCCCACAGAAATAGCTCTCAATTATAACGACCAACTACTGGCTAACTCCGATATCCTTTAGCCTGTGGATTATAACACTCCATTTCGCTGTGTTCAATCGCAGTCAAACTTGCTCATCTTCTTCAGGCGGTACCTAAGAGGGTGGTGGCGAGTGAGTAAAGCCGTAATGGTGCTGAGGTTTCTTCTGTTGAGCTCCAGCAGAGATTTTTCCCTAATGACTGAAAGAGTAATAAACTTTGTTTATCTTAGTTTAACCCCTATATAAGGCTTTCGGTGAGACCACAAAATGGCTCTGGTCCAATAAATTGGAACTTAGCGCATCCTTTGCAAGACCACCGGCAGTTTTGTTGCCCTCGTGTCTCCAATGATCGTACTCACGTCGGTATGACTGTGTTTCTTAGGACCAGAGTATTGAGGGTGAGCAGAGCCTTTAGTGCTGCTTGAAATAAATTATCGTAAAAGAACGAAGGATACAAAGTTCGTTCATTTTAGATTCCCCATCCTTTATCGTAAATTTTCATTTCTGCACTACAGTATAAAAAACTTGAACAACATACATAAATTCATCTTATACGAACTCCGTCTTGTTTTAATTCCTTCTGCGTCATCTGGAAAAGCAAAAAAGCGATGACATTTTAGAAGGAGAGACATTTAGTTCTGTAAACGAAAGACGGAGGTAATTCCGAATGGGAAAACGTATATATATGTAGGTGGCGCTGCTATAACCGAAACCCAACGCAAAGTTTGCCTTCATCTTTAAACGATGGCATACATAATTTAGTAAATTGAAATATTATTTTTCGACGACCGACCCTATCTGGCTGGTAGAGAGGCCGTATAGCGGATGAGAGAACGAACGGAATAAAATTTCCGGTAAAATTAGTGTATTGTGATTCAGAGAGAACTTTCCTATTACGAAGAACGCGCTCTATGGTTGTTCCATCAGTGTGCTGCTTGCCATCACCCTTTTCATTTTATTTCCCATCCATAGTATTACTAAATTATTCGAATGCATTCAGATCGCGGTTTCAGCGATTCTTTTTCGATGAGAGCGCGGATACTGTCTAGGCTTCACGTTTTGAATACCTTATTTTGCTCCAAACTTCACCCTAGTTGAGGAGGTTGAAGGCGCCAAAAAGTGATTTGTTTATGAATATGGTTTTAAATATGATAGTTCAATTTGTAAGGTGAATTTTGGTCCCCCTACATTATGTTAAAAAGAGTTGTGATAGGATTATCTGCTTATAAGATAATTTATTTAATGGTTATAATAAATGTAATTTTAGAACAAATTAACCGAAATAATTTTACCGTCCTCTTAAGATCCAATTACAGTAATTAAATCTATTACGCTTTGTAGAAGATTAACGGCAGTAATTAAATTGAATTTAAAGTTTAAAAAGAGGAAATCACCTTTCGATCTAAGTAGCAGTCCTATTATCCGGTACAAAGTAGGGATAAAGTGATTCTATTTTTGTACTAAATAAATACACATACACACACATAAATCTAGAGAATGGGACCTCTCCGAAACGGTGCGGAACGGCACACGTATACTATATACATACATGTAGTAAAGGGAAAACCCCGAGGCTCCTTATAAAATTTAAGACTCTCGGACCACTAGAATCTAATAGAATAGTTGTTTGCCGTCGACTTCCGGCCGGGGCGTAAAGGCCGAAAGGGATGCTATATTAAATTGCCCGGGAATTTACCGTATAAATGGTTTGTTTGCGTTCGGGTTTTGCATATAAATATACGGGAAATAACGAGTCAAGACGTGCGCGAGCACGGGGCTCGCGTTATATTTTAAAGTCGTTTTCGGTGTCGGAGCCAGACCAAATTGCTTTCGCGCAGCTACATATCATACACACGTACGCATCCGTATCCCCCCTTATAGACGGGAGAGTGAGGTTTCTTTTTAAGGATGAACGGTAAAGGTAGCGGGCTATATCACTTGCGAAAACAATTATGCTTCGAGCGGAGGAAGTGGTGAATCAGCGCTGAGAATAATATTTTTTATTCATATTATGGGTTTCAGGATTCTGGTGGGTGTATTGTTGTCGTTAAGCGAAGTTATTTGCTCGTAAAAAATTTTTTGTAAGTCTATAGTTATGGACACAAATCTATTAAAATATCTTTTATAATAGGTATATAATTTAACATCATAAAAGATTGACATTAATTGAGCAACAAACCATCAATAATTATATACTATATATCTTTTTCAGTACACACATTTATGATATCTCTCGTTAATAATCCAGACAAAAGAATAACGGAGTATAATATGAGTCCTGCGATTTCTAGTGCCTTCGAGAGGACAGCTATCATGGACAACATAACTCATGATTTTGTTCCCTGATCCTGTTGCAACCACATGTCATTGATGTCCATATCATCCAATTCAAGCCAAAAGGAGTTGGTAATCGTCGCCTTATTGCACTCGTCGTTGAGGGTGATGCCTTGACCAACGTCGGTTTGCAAGAAATATGGACCGATGACGTCGCCAGCCCAAAATCCACACCAAACAGTGACTTTTCAGGATTTCAAATTCGACAATTTTGTTTGTTGACGTACCCATTTATCAAAAAAATGGGCCTCATCCTTGAAGATGATTTTTTGATATAAATTAGGATCAGTTTCCAACTGCTCCTGGGCCCAATCAGCGAACACACGGCGTTGTCTACGGTCATTTCTTAACTATTGAACCAGTAGCCTCAAATTTATCCACCACCCTGCGAATAGTCCTCTCGGTAGGACGATTACGACCATCGTAAAATGGTCGAAGCGCCCGGAACGCCTCGAATAAAACACCCATTTTACCATTTGCACGTGTTGTTGAACGCTATATCCGTCCATGATGATTTGGAAAAACCGACTGAATAAATCACAGCCAATCTGACAGATGTAGGTTCAACAATATGACCGCTACCAACTGTCAAAGTTCGAAAGTCCATATGTGAAGACCGGTTACTTTTACGGAGAGTAACTTTGCTTCTACAGAAGTTCTCAATGCTCATGATGAAGACAACTTGAATCAGCAAGACAAAAGTGATAACATAAGTATTCGGGAGAAAAAAACTTCTGAAAGAGAACATTAAAAAAAACTACTAAAAGGGAACCCGAACAATAAAATTTTAGAGATTTCTGTTTCTGGCATATTTCTCATTCAATTCAAAAAAAAAACGACCTATGAAGGAAAGTAATCGATTGCAACAAAAATCCAAAATCATAGCAAATTCTCAGAGATTTTTATTGATGAAGATTCCCCCTCCAGGAGAGTCAAGAACGAACAACTGTCATTCTTGGTTCTCAAATATCTATTTTGGTTATTGTTTTTGCTTTTAAGAATGTGTTAATACTGATAATCTGTAGATATAGATGTCTTTGTACCGACTAACACGTCGACGCCCAGCCTAAACAGCTAAGGACAGATGTTTCAAAATTCCACACCTAAAGGCGTAAAAAGGGAGGGGAAGGAGGGGGGTGGCATAATATTTGTTATGGTCAAATTTAATTGAAACTTGGTAGGGAGACTGTTGTACCTTGGACCACTTTTCAATCTTTTTGATACAGAAAATAGAAATATTCTTTCTTTGTAAATTTTAGGCATTACAACCTAATTTCACACCGTTTTTATAAGTAAAAAAAATATATTAGGGTTTAAATCCCATTTTTATATATTTTTTAAAATTTGTAAAAATTCTATGTTTTTTGTTCCAAGGTACATGATGCTCGTGTACCTTGAAACAGATCTCTTGTACCTCGAGATGGTTTTTAGGAAGTAATAAATAGGACGAGTAAGTAGGCTATTGTTTTAACATTTTATTTGGAAGGCGACAAATTATTACAAGGACCATAAAAATTCTCCTAAAACCAATTTATATCATGGGTTTAAGTATAAAAAACGATCGATTTTGAACATCTTGCCACGGGATCTACTGGGTCCCTCTTGATCCCAGTTTTACTTCGCGGCATCATAAAAACAACCTAAAACAAAAAACTAATGACTAAAACCTATTGTACCTTGATGGTTCAAGGTACAAGATGCAGCTTGGTTTCAAGGTACACGAGGGTGCATGTTTATACAAAAGTGGCTACCCTAACCTAAAATCTACGTCTATAGAAAAGATTAAACGTTTAATACACTCACCAAGAGACAGGCAATAGTTATATTCGCAAAGCATTTGAGTAGCACTAGTCTTGAAGACCCCAGATTCGTTTAACTATCACTGAAAATATTTACTTTTGTTGTCCTAAATCAAAAAATGACCACAGTTTACGTGTAAGTCGGAGTATCAACCTACAACTCACTCCGGCGGTCGGACAGACTGCCATGGCCGACATTGTTCCATGATTCCTCAATAGGAAGCAGTATTAGCCAGTTAGACAACATGGCGCAAGGTACACTATGATCAAGGTACAACAGTCTCCCTATTCATGGGGGTGAAAAGGAGTGGCAAAGAAATATTATATTTTCATGATCAGAATTGACTGAAAGTTGCTGTTAATGCTTTTTGACACAATTAATGAAACACATGTTTCGAAGTTTTCAAAATTCAAGGAGAGGAAAGCTAATAAAGTATAAAACAACAAATGACTTATTTAAAATTCACGCTCCTTAATTGACTCAATACAGTATAAGCTCCCTTAACCGGCCTCGGATCAACGGGCCGCCGTTTTATCCGGCCGTTTCGCGGCATGCTCGACTCAGCGACAAGTCTCAACTTACGCGTGCACATTAATATGTAATACCTAGATGTACTGTATTTGAGACGGATTGTTGACGAGTGTACATTTATTATGTTGCTTAGTGGTTGTGTCACTGTGGGCGCTGCACTTTGCTGTATCTTCAGTTTGTGTTTGGTTTTAAAATGAGTTTATCTAAACGAACACTAAATTCGATCGAACGAATAGATAAAGCAGAGTCAGTAGCAAAGGTTTGTAATGAACTGGACGTGGGAAAAAAAGTACAGTCAACGAAGACTTTTGCACTCAAATAGAGACGAAAAAGTTTTGACAGAGCAGATAACTTTGAAAAGTCCTATAAATGAGATGGTTGACAACGCTTTGTGGCTGTGGTTTTTACAAGAGCGAAGGAGAGGCACACCTATTCTAAAAGAAAAAGCAATGATTTTGAAGAGTTTACAGCCAGTGATGGGTGGTTAGCAAGATGAAGAAGAGACATGGTGTCAGTGTTATAAACATTTGTGCAGAAAAAATGTCAGCAGATGCTCCTGCAGCAAACGACTCTGTGACCAAATTAGAAAAGATTATAAATACGGATAAACTCCTTCTAGAACAAGTTTACAACGTAGACAAAACTGGGCTAAATTTCAAGCGCCTGCCATAAAAAAACCTTCTCTGTTGGCAATGCAAGTTCAGTCCCAGGGTTCAAACTCAACAAAAAACGAATTACAGTCGCCAAATGTTCAAATGCTTCAGGCACTCACACGTTGCCGCCTTTAGTGATTGGCAAATCTGAGAAATCACGCGCATTCAAGACCGAAAATGTATTTTAACTTCCAGTTTTTTATCGTGCCCAGAACTCAGCCTGGATGAATTCTTACATCTTCAACGATTGGTTCATAAATGAGTTTGTCCCGAAAGTAAAAACAAAATTAAACGACCGTAAATTACCAGAAAAAGCAATTTTAGTCTGCTGGTACACATCTAACCGAACTTCAAAGTGAAGAAGCCCCTGGAATAAAATTGCTATTGCTTTCAGCTAACGTGACAAGCCTTATTCAATCAAAGGACCAGGGTGTAATTGAGTGCTTGAAGAGGCAATATCGGCGCAAACTGCTCTCTGAGCTTTTAGGGAGGATGGAAACTGAAGAAATAGATCTTGTATCAGATGTGAAGTCCATCAACATAAACGATGTAATTCACATGGCTGCAAAAGCATATGTAGAAATTCTTAGCCTAACATTAATCAAATCTTCGCGAAGGAGTTGGCCAGATATTGAAAAACAGGTCAACACCACACTTGACAACGAACTACCTCATTCCCGTCTAGTAAGATGACAATGTAGCACTACTGAACGATTTGATGAAATTACTACCTCTTGCAGTCATGACGAAATTGTACAGTAAATGTCCAAGAGTGGACGACAGGTGATGACGACTTAGAGAACGATTTCTTGAATGATGATCAAATTATACAAGCAGTTGTGGAAACGGAGACACTTGAGAACAGCGTCGCAGAAAAATCAACCCAAGAGGAAAAATAAGTCACGAGGAGGGGAAAAAAGCTCTTCAGTTGGCAGCGATGTACAGGGTGGGCAAGGACAAGGGAAAATGCTGGAAATTATTTTCAAGTTCCCAAGATGGCCGCCAGTGGGCGTTTCCACCATCTTGAATTACATAAAGTTACGTTTCTCGCGATTTTCTCCAATGAATATAACAAAAAAGTATTTGCCTTTTAATGTTAACTTAAAGTCAAACATTTTTTGTAAAAACAATTTTTCTCTATCTTTCGAAATAAAGTGGTGGGGGGTATTTGAATGTTGTTTTAAATAAATGCCTGTAACTTCGAAACGGCTTAATGGATTTGGATAAATTTGGGATCATTGAAAAGAGCATTTCTTGGGCTTTTAGGTTTCTTGTAATCATGACAGTTGTGACCTACACGTCCGCCGATAGAGGGCGTTATTCGATATGACACTGAAAATCCGCATTGGTTAAGAGAAGTGCAGCACCAAAGACGCTGGAGTCTAAATATGTGGGTGCATTGGAGACGGAATTATTGGACCTTATTTTTTTGATCAAGCTTTAACTGGTAACCGCATCGAGTTTTTGATCAACGACTTGCCAATTTTGTTGGAAGATGTTTCCATGTTTCTGCAATTAGATGGTTGTTCGGCACATTATTCAATTAATGTCCGAAACCATATTAACGGGACTTTCGAGAGGAAGGGGAAGCCTATTTCCTTGGCCGGCAAGATCTCCCGACTTGACATGTCTTGATTTTTACTTGTAGGGACGCTTAAAAGATATTGTTTATCAAACTCCACCAACAACACGAATGGATATGGAAAACAGAATTCAAAACTCAATTCGTCAACTATCAGCGGCAGAAATCGAGGCTGCGGTTCTGTCGACTCAAGAAAAACTGGAAAAATGTGTGGAATATGACGGAAGGCAATTTGAACACAGAAAGCATTAATCTTTTTTCAAAATCGGTCCTTTTCAGGACCACAACTTTATTTAAAAGGAAAATCGCTTACAAATACGAAAACGTGTGACTTAAAATCACAGTACTAAATAAACTAACATTTCTTGTGAATATTTTAGAGAGGAGTTTGTCTTTTATTTCCATGGCCTACTACTTGCCTTCTTATTGAAAGCAAGCGATGCATTTTTAAATGGGGATATATGAATTTTCCTGGTTTAGTATTTTTTTAAATAATTTGAGTTAGGAAAAGATATTAAGATGCGGCTTGCGCAGGCTTATTGGTTGGTCATTTGTCTATTCTCTAGTCTAAAAAAAGTCATATCACCGCATTTAAATTTTTTGAGAAAATCCAATATTTTGATTATAATATCGAATAACGCCCTCTATCGGCGGCCGTGTAGGTCACAACTGTCATGATTACGAGAGACCTAAAAGCCCAAGAAATGCTCTTTTCAATGATACCAAATTTATCCAAATCCATTAAGCCGCTTCGAAGTTACAGGCATTTATTTAAAACAACATTCAAATACCTCCCACCACTTTATTTCGAAAGATAGAGAAAAATTGTTTTTACAAAAAACGTTTGACTTTAAGTTAACATTAAAACGCAAATGCTTTTTTGTTATATTCATTGGAGAAAATCGCGAGAAACGTAACTTTATGTAATTCAAGATGGTGGAAACGCCCACTGGCGGCCATCTTGGGAACTTGAAAATAATTTCCAGCATTTTCCCTTGCCCACTTTGCCTATAAAAATTTTTACCGTAACTCTCTACGATCATTAGTTTCTGAGATACAGCCGCTTACCTCGCTTATTTGTCCACCCTGTACATTGAACAACAGGGCGAATTTACTGCTGTTGATGTGATGTTCATACAAAAGTGGAGAGATTTTGCCTTCAAGAAGACAATTGAGAACAGATTTCTTTTAGGCCTGTATAAGTATTCAAAAACACCTTTATCTGCTGTCCTGTCAAACTCTATCATTTCCATTATGTGCTGTAAATTATTTTTTATTTCATGTGCTGTAATGGATTTTAATACATATTTTTAAGGATTTTATAGGATTCATTTGTTGTGTGTTACTATTCTTGTGCTCTTGTTATAGCTTTGCCAGAGAAAAACCAGCAGGATCTCAGTACTGCTTCCGCTCTTGCAAATGTACCTAATGATATCATGGCATCTGTTGATAATAGTAAACACAGCGTCCTTATTTACTATTTACTGCAGTTTTATTTATAGCGAATATTTAATCGGATATCGCGCAAGGCTCCATTCTAGAACCTTTTCTCTTTATTATCAATATAAATGATATTTCAAAAGTATGTATCATAAATATCAACTAACTATTCCTCGTCACTTTACATCTCCGTTTAGGCGACAATTTGATTACAACGCCTACCCTGTATAGGATACCCGTAGACATTGAGAGTACGCTTCGATATTTACGAAGCATTTATTGAATATTCAAAAGGCACAGCTGAACTTCATATTGAACTTTATCTTTGGTGTAATATGCCCTAAAGTGACCGATTATTAATTCATAAACTCCATATATTATGAGCAACAATTATGCATCTAATATGGATGCTTCGAATCGTAAAACAAAAACTTCTAAAAAAAAATTACGAAACGTTTCGTAGCAAAAAAAAAAACATGATTATCTCATTCAGATAGAATCTGGTAATTAATACAGGTAGTAAGTAACTTACGCTTCACGTTTATAATAGCGTCATTCATCGCGCTACGACAACTTGAATAAATAATTAAGGTAGGTTTCTAGGTTAAAAAAACTCCATACTTAGCCAATCGGTTTCCATGTCAAGGGACCTCCAGATATTATTAAACCTCGCGTCGAGCTCATTACCGCACACAGGTGTTCTCTCCCCGTGTCATTATCTCCTCTCGAATAGCGATTCGCTTACGTATTCAATGCTCGTCTCCTTCATTAACGTCTTAGAATCTAAAAGCATAATAATAAGGAGGATCCTCATTTGTGTGTGCGTGATTTTTTTCCCTTGTCGTTCTTGTCATCTTTCATTTGTGTAAAAGGTCCTCGCGGTATTGTTCCATGCAACGTGCTACCAGGGGCACGCTGG
The DNA here is from genome assembly GCA_023690525.1 of Holotrichia oblita. Lineage (NCBI taxonomy): Eukaryota > Metazoa > Arthropoda > Insecta > Coleoptera > Scarabaeidae > Holotrichia > Holotrichia oblita. The sequence continues at coordinate 82,069,545 of CM043022.1, read as the reverse complement.
AATTGCAATAAACTATGAGACGAACGCACACATATGGTTGAAGCTCTTTTGAACGGGGATAGTAATTTGCATTGCAAATTTCTAAACGCAATACGGCGTGAATATTGCTTGGCTGCTGTGTTTTATTAATGTGTTTAAAGTTGTAATGTCCGCCATAATTGTTCCGTTTTTTTAGCCTGGACCGGACCAAATGTTACATCGTACAAGTAGCAGACGCGTTTAATGCTTCTGGGAGTTTAACGCTTGATTTATTGTGGTTCGTGTAACTGCAGATCGTTCCTCTAGTGTTAGTCTAGTCCTATTACTCTTTCGTAACGTGTACAGTTGAAGTTTAAGTGTAATAGTAGAACACGAATGATATTACAAAAATTCGTAGTATTACATGCTGGCTATTAAATTGCACTTAAACAGGAGGTTAATTTCTGAAAACAAGAGCAAGTTAATCTAGTATTTGTATTCATAAGCAAATATTGTCTAACAGTTAACAGAATTTTACACCATTGTTTTCTATGGATGCTCTAAATGAGACAGGATAATAAAGTATGATACTAGATGATGGTGCTTCTACTTTGGGTGGAAATTAAATTAATAGACACAATTTTTGTCCTTTTAACCGAAAAGGTTAAGTTAGTTGATTCAAAACCTAAAATTTTTGGGCTCTTCGCCTTTTTATTTTCCCTACCCTCCTTCCTTTATCCCTCTTCTGTTTGGGTAAAATCTTGCTCTGTTTTGTGAGTCATGGTCCGATGAAACTGATTAAATAAGTGAACATTTAATGACACCATGTACTTCTCGGTATTAAACTAACCTAGACTCATATCCTCTATTGGGCAAGGCCAAAACTAATACCAACCGGATAATCTACAAAAACAAGTCGATAACTGCAGATCTACCTAGCTATGAAACAAAAGAGTGACGATGTCAAACAAATTATTGAAAAATTCCTGTCACTGCTAAAAGTGCATGTGCTAAGTTGTGTTTAGTTTGTGCTATTGACAGAGATTTGAGACGGTCTGCTTTTCGATAAAATAAGGTTGAACATCGCAGCGTAATAAAGTTCCTGACAAAAGAAGGCAATGGTCCAAAAGCAATTCATGAAAGAATGGTTGCTGTGTATGAGGAAGATGCACCATCTTATTTTCAAGTGAAATATTGGTATAAACTCTTTCGATGGGGCCGAAAATCAATCAATGGTGACCCAAAGTCCAGACGACCTGTTGAAACTCGAACTGAAGACATTGTGCGAAAAGTCGAAAATTTAGTACTGAAAGATCGGCGTGTAAAGATCTCTGTCATTGCCAATGAAGTCTGTATATCCGAAGCAAGTGTTCTCAAAATTTTCCATGACGATTTGGGCATGATGAAGGTGTCGGCACGATGAGACTTGGGTACATCATTGGGACCCTCCTACTAAACAAGAATCCATGCAGGCCAAGACACAATTTTCTAGAAAAAAACTGATGGCAACTGTTTTCTGGGATGTTGAAGGAGTCTTGCTTATTCAATATATTCCAAGATGGTCTACCATAAAGGGAGAGTTGATGACACCGCCATATTGGCTACTTACGAGTCCCAAAATCGCAGCTCAAGTAGTTCAGATGTAGCTGGGTAGAATCGAGAGATTCTTTAGCTCATGTGATCTGACGAAAACGCAAACAATTGTCTTCGGCCGGAAAATTTCCATTCTCCGGACTAATATCAACTGGAGCGTGAAGATCGAATACTTGGGGATGATCCTCGAAGGAAAGCTCACAAACATAGTCCCAGAGCAAAGTTCGCGAGGAAGCTCAACCGAGTATTCCTCGCGTAGAATGACTCGGTACTACACTTAAATCCACCACAATCATACCCTCTAATTTTCTAATTCTATTCATCGAACTGCGCAGGAGAAGTAGAAAATTTCAGAAGTCTCCAGGACATTTCTGGAGAAGCAAAATAAGAAGAGGAGGAGGACCACCGGAGTAGTACGGCAAACATCAACGAAGCAATGAAGATAGGTCTAGGATTTGGAGTGATGCTGTTGACGCCTGATAGGCAGAAACTATTGTCCATCTTCAATACTTGACCTGTTTTATTTATTGCTTTTGCAAGTGGGGTGAATCCTGCAGGTGCCTATTACGCGCATTTTAAAGCAAATCAAATATGTATGCTTTAGAACAAATGTTTGGTAATTATGCTAGCAATACACGCGAATTAGACTACATGCTTACTCCACAAAACAATCTCAAGTAGCCACTTTTATAAATACAACCTATATATATTCTGAAAGCTGAGAAAATTTTCTATCAGATAAATAAATAGTCGCGGGGTTTGGCATCATTTACCTACAAAAACCGGGGTCAAAGTGCTTCTATGCGGAATTGGAGGGTTCGTCCTACATAGGTGCTATTTTTATGTCTTTTGGCCAAACGAAGCGCTTTAGCCCAAATCTGACACTATTATCGTATTCAGCATGATCAATTACATATATATTTAAAATTTGAGGGAAATCTAAGAGGTCGAGATTTTATTCAAAATCGCAAGGGAAAAAATGTGAAAAAATTTTGACATGGACTACCATCATAATAGCTTCATCGCAGACTTGATAATCATTGCAGTCACATAAGCTCACGCAACCTTGATATTTTTAAATCTAATGGAATTATTTTGCTTACACTTCATATTATCTGATCTTTGGAATTTTTATTTCAAATGAAACCTCTTCAGTTAAATTTAGAGAACCTACACTCATTGGTTTGCATATGTATCTCCAATTTCTATGGAATTTTCAAAGGAAAACGCTTCAACCAGAACCTTAATATAATCAATTCGAATCGGTGTAGATGCACTAGACTGTACCATCTACCATTCATCATCTTATATGAATCAGTTACAATCTAAAATCCATTATCTAGATATGAATATCCGAGATTTTAATTGGAATATTGCGGATAATTTTGTGAACTTGTCACTTAAGCTGCGGTTGTAATTCACGACATCAAACTGTACACATACATACATATCTGTAAGGTTTGTCTTTCCATTCCCGACATCATCCACATCGCAAACGACCTCTAATTATGCTACGCGAATAGTTTTAACTTCGAACATCATCCGTCTGAGTTTTACGTCATTTTCAGGGCACCCAGAATGCTAATGGCGATAACGTTCACCGCATCAACGAAGTTACATATTAAATTTATACTTGTGCATATAGCATATAAGGCTGTGTGTCTATGTAATTATGCAGCCGTGCTGGCATTTACATAAGTTGCTTTAGAGGGATGATGATATTCGGCGGTTGCGGTAATGTAAGTACGAAAGAAAAAAAATATATTCGCGTTCTATGGTATTCAATTATGTATGCAGCGAATGCAGTGGAAGTTGATACCTAGAACGTGACTAATTGCGATATGTGATGTCGGTCATAGTCATCCGAAAATGTGCTTCAAGTTGTATAAAAAATTATTCGACTGGTTTAATTTTTTTTTCACTTTGTAGTAAGCAAGTGTTGTCAGAGATCAAATAAAGTAAGTGTTGAGGAAAAGTCGAGCTTTTAATGAATAGGGTATAAAATGTGTCTGTCCTTCATTTCATTCAGAACCCGTTTAAGCTACTTGACAAAGAAGCTTAGAAGCAAACACTTTCCGACATAAAATTCAAAATCTTGCGAACTTCCCACCAGATGGCGACACTTAAGCGCCATCAAACAGTGCTACGAACAGGGGAAAAGTTAAATTTATCACAAGACACACAATCCCAAATTCTTGGCCAGTATCCATAATTGGCTGGAGGAAGAACTTTACAAGAAGCATTTATAAATATGTTAAAAATGAAGGATTCTATAGCCATTTCATACAGTAAAAGAAATTGCAGATCAAGATTGGTGCAAATCCTTTATGGGGTTCATCTCACTGTCCACCTTTAAACACGACACATGAGTCGCAACTGCTTGACAAAAGCATCTTTCACTCTTTTGAGCATTTTTGGAGCGACAAGAATGTGATTCTTGAACATGCAAGTGTTGGGATTTGGATGACAGAGGTTCTTTAATTAAGAAAATGTTTGAATAACCAAGTCATTCCCTTGAAACAAGATTATTTCTCAAAGATTCTGATCAGTCCTGATATTAAACCTACAGGAAAACGAAGGAGAGCGAGGAGATGAGTTATTGCATCGTCACAGGAGATCAACGAGGCAATGTTGTACCAAAACTATAAAAACACATTCTAAATATCACTAAAATTACACAATAGGAGATGTAGTATTAGTCTCATCCCAAAAAGCACAGGACATAATCTAAGTTATTGGTAAAGTCAAGGCAAATGGTTGGAACTGTAAGTGACCAGATCATCTTCAATTCGTCCAGAATATGGCGGCTATCCAGGAAAACGTCTTTGCAATTGAGCAGAATCTCTGAAAGATTTAGGGAAAGGTAACTGTTGAAACTAGAACCAGGACATCTAAGATTAAAAATTAATATTAAAACGAAGGTTTGGAATCAATTAGACAGACTCCTACAGTCAGAAGCATTCAAAAGCATGGATATCGTTTGAGGAAAAACGTAATAGCAACGATGTTCGAGTTTGTTTGAGAGAGAGAAAGAGAAAAAAGGGCAAAATTAAAAGCTGAAATAGATAAGGAACTAAATGGTTGAATAGGACAAAGGAGAAGGTCACTTGAAATAATCGAAAAAAATCAAAACCAGGCACTGCAGTTGTTGATGAGACAGAAAAAGGATGACCAAGTCCTTCCACGCACCACACCAATCCATAAAATAATTTTCAAAGAAAATAAAAAGAGGAAGTTTGTTTTTGACTCCAATAATTTACCAGAACCACTCTATGAAATACCAGATAATTTTATCTTGACTAATTACTAGGGAAACAGACACATAGACACAGGTTCTCATAGTCCAATGATGAAAAAAAAATGTCAAAGGGCGTAATACTTCAGGCCATAGCAAATATTTTCAAATCGCTTCGAGAAGATATATTACAAATTTATGAGGGGGTGGTAGTAGTAGTAGTCTTCAAAATTAGTCACTCAATTTGTGCTAATTTGTCCTTCACAGCGCAGAATTTTTGCTTATTTCGATATAGCACATATCTACACAACCTACAATGAATGCATTGCAAGCAAATCTAGCATGGTTGCATAATTACAAGTTCCAGAAAAAGATCCTTTGTATCAGTGTCAAAAAATTCAGTTCCAAACTCAGTAAACACACAATCGAACTAAATGAAATATTGTTCGAATCAACTTCATTGGAACATACCTAATCCTGGATTCAATCCAGATCAGATAAATGCACTGGCTCGTCTAAAACAGGTAATTCTGATTCGTGAAGAGGGCAACCCCCGAGTACTTGAGTCAATCCTAAGTTTAATTAGGAACATCAGTTTGAAAAGACGTTCATAGAATCTAATAACTTAGATGACTGTTCCATGGTCTAGTACGCAAAGCAAGACAATTTTTTCCCCGAAAACTTCTGTTTTAAACGTGTCAAACTACAGCATCCTTTCTGGAATGTAATAATCTTTCAGTGAATTATTTTTGAGCAGCTCAATATAAGATATGAGGTCCTAAACTAGATTTGGATAATCTTATACTTGAAATAACACATTTTTTGTACTAAAACTGCTTCTTACAGAAAAAGTCTCCAATTCCTATATCTGAACGTTTGCAATTTCTTTATTCCTTCATCAGAATTACACTGAAATTACAAATCCTTGTGGATATCTAAAAACATTAGCTTGAACTCAATGAGTTAATTTCCTGAAAACATCACGTGGATCACATTGAAATTGACGAAGTAATTTTCGAAATTTTCACTTGATTGATATTAATAATAAAAAGAGGTTATATTTTCCATTGTATTAATTCGGAACTGTACTCTAAATAATTATTTGGGTATAAATTTCTCTCGGAATTTAGTAGTCCTAAAAAAATGTTAATTAATTCTTTCAATTAGTCGCTTTCGCGGAAAATTTCGAATTAAATTCAGTCTGTCTTTAAATTCCCTCCTTTTCTATGACAATATTAAAATTAAATGCTACTCGTAATTAAACGAAGTCGCTTATTTGACAGGTATAATCGGGGCGGACTTGAAACGTGAACGCGAATTAACAACTTAATAACAAGCATAGCGCAAAAAACAATTACTCTCTACGCTATGGGCATTAAACTTCTCAGAGGAATACTTAAATAGATTAAAAGGAGAGCTTTAAACGTTATTGGATCTGTGTGTGGTGGAGAGAATTTACGTTTCTGACACCGCGCCTGGCAATAAATAAATCCAAAAATGGGGGAGTATATTTATTCCTCCTTTACTTAAAACTGTGTTCTGTTCTGCAGCAAACAAAAAAAAAACAGGAGAAAAGAGATAAATATTAAACCCCGCCGTCTGCAAACTTCTTAGTCGCATAAAGAACTGCCGTTTTCGCGGAGGAATTGATTTATGTATTAGATTTCATCCGATAGAATGTATAAGATTTCGAATTTTTAATTTAATTTGTTTTTGTGATGTTGGTTATCTTCGACTCACATTCAGTGATATCTTTAAAGTCGTAAGTCGCTTGGGTTTTTGTTCTTTATTTGTCCTGTACAATTCACTCCTTATTTTGTTTCGAATTCAAATCTAAATAATTACTTCATGTAATTGTTTCCATCTTCTGACGGTACTGGAACCAAATATGTTTTTACGCATAGAAAGATATCAGGAAATTGCTCCAGAAAACCTCAACTTTAGAAAGCGAATCTGATATCAACCTAAATGTTTCAATTTTTCCTTAGCTTGAACGCGAGATCACATCAGATCTATCAAAAATGATCTTCTTGCAATGCATAACTGGCTTTATCCTGACTTTATATTACCTAGTGTTGCTCCTGGATCTCCTAACTGAAGAAAATGTTTCGAGGAAATTATTAACCATGCCTCAACCGTCTGGTTAAATAAAAAACTTAATTAAGTAGGGTACACCACGATCATGGGGTTGCAGCTTGCTTGAAGTATGTCGTGGAAAAATTAAAACAGTTTAGGTCAGACAATTGGCATTACGACAAATAATTCCTATTTGTGTGTGACTAGTTCAGCCTTTCTTCTAGGTAACCTATTTGATTTGGAATGTCCTCTTCTGGTGATAATTTTCTGAACTAGTTGGGGAGGAGGGTAGAGGAGGTGGTCACATTAAAAGCTCTAGTTAGTCTTGTAGCGTGACTGGCAACGTTTAGCTTTCTAAGAGACAAACTTAATGGAGTCCCAAAAACAATAAAGTAAGATATAAACAAACGAAGACTCGAAACTCTGAAATCGAAAGACTTGATGGTAGAAGTATGTAAGTCATGCGACCCACATTTATTGTGCGGCATTTCTGTGCGGCCTCTTACATCTAGAATAACGTACAAGCATTGCTCGATAACTTTAGCAATGTTTACAATTTTTGTCGAAAAAGGCAAGCAATCTAGTAATGTCCAAAAGTGCATCAATTGCTAAAGCTAAGATGAAGGCGACCTCCGGGATGTAATCGCAGAATATTAGGCTTTTTTCAGTTCCTGTTGAAGTCTATAATATACGAGGTGTGTTCAGAAAATAACAAGAATTTTATTTTTTTGAAAAAAATATTTATTTATTTGTTTACATTAATGTTGCCCCCTTCAAAATAGTCCCAATTAATATAATATGCATTTGTTCCAGCGTTTGTTCCAATCCTCGAAACACTTCTCAAACTCGATCTTTAGGATAGCCTTTAGCTCTTTCAACGATGTGCTGTTAATGTCATCTATACTTGTAAAGCGACGACCCTTCAAGGTTCTCTTTATTTTTGGAAATAGGAAAAAGTCAGGCGGAGCCATGTTTGGTGAGTATGGAGGCCGGGGCATCGTTATAGTTTTGTTTTTGGCCAAAAATTCACGAACAAGTGAATTGAAGTGTGTGCAGGTGGGTTATCGTGGTGCAAGAGCGTTTTTTTCGGATTACTTCACGCAACGGCGTTGAATGCCATTAACATCGAAGAACACAGTGAGCATAACTTTCACGTTTCACCGCACTCATCGAGCCTTTTTCGATCTTGGGACGATTGAGCCTTAGTCTCGATGTCACCTATGTTTTGTCACCTGTTGTAACACGTTTCAGTAATTCTGCATCGTCGTTGACTTCATTTAGTGTCACCTGAGCAACTTCCATTCTCTGTTGTTTTTGTTCAAATTTCAACAATTTTGGAACAAATTTTACTGCCACGCATGTCATACCCAAAACATTCGAAAAAATTTCAAGACATGAGCTACACGATATGCCAACATCATCAGCGACTTCTCTGATTGTGATTCGGCGATAGTTCATAGCCATTTCTCTCAATTTTTCTTTGTTAACATTTCAGACACTTTGTTACACTTTATTTCATTTTTCGAACAAGTCTGAGACTTTTATCATACTTTAGGAACACAAGGTGTTTCTGTATTGATACGAAAGATTTTAAAGGGTGATTCTTTAGTAAAAATTAAGGGGGGTCTTTCATATAACTTTTTGTTCAATACTTCTTTTCTCTTTCTAATAGTCTCACATGCTACGATGATACGATCCAGGCCAATTCTGGGTGCCTCTTCGTCCTATCCAGCGATTTGCATAAAAATATAGGCGCATTAAAAAGTTCTGATGCAAAATATTATAGGGATTGTTTTTTTCAGCCCCTTGTGATTACATTTTAGGGTAACAAAAACACTCAAAAACTGCCATTTTATTAGCATCAGTTATCTGCCAAATTTCATTCTTCTAAATTTTTCCAAAGTGGATATATTAAATAAAAACAATTTTACCTAATTTTAAATTGGAGGGAAGAGGGTGTTCAACAAAAAGTTATATGAAAGTCTCCCCTAAATTTTTGCTAAAATATCACCCTTTGAAATCTTTCGTATCAATTCAGAAACACCCTGTATACCAACATACAAAAAGAAATTGACAATTGGACTCTCCAACTCACAAAATTTAAAAATTCACGTTATATCCTGAACACACCCCGTATATTTATAGTAATTTGATTTTGGAACATCTTATAAATAGTTGGATCTGGTTATTTTTGGTGCGCAACAGATCACACTCGATAAAATTAGCTATGCTATTTCTACTTCTGGTATACCTTAAGGTACTATTTTAGGTCCACTTTTGTTCTTTATGTACATATACTTGTGGCTTATTTAATGCTATTTATTGATTGATTTTGTACAGGTAAGCAAATTAAAAATTTTTAAATTTTTTGGTAATAAAATCCGAATAGCATTATTGTTTTTTTGCCAGAGATGGTTAAGTGCTTGTCGTCTGTTTTGTTTAAACCATACTTACCAACAATTCGGACTTTTATTTTAAGACTGCAAGGTGCGAACGCTAAATTAAACGGAGATGACTAAGAAGAGGAACAAGTGAATATGATGGACGAAGAAAGAATTTACCAAGGAGATTTAAGATGATTGCTATCGTGAACGTGCAAAAGAAGAAGAACTACATATGAGAATATAATACATCAACAGATTATTTTATAAAAATTCTCGAGCTAGCTATCGTCTTTTGTTGGACTACATTTTCGTGTGGGATGCCACTCTTTACCAAGCCGTAATTTTTTGGGGTCTACTGATGAAATTTTTTTATTTATTTCTAAGACCATAACTAGAACAACAATTTCCTTCAGTAGATGAGCATTGAGAATGAGCAGACAGTCCCAGGTTAGTTTAGATTTAAAAACATAGACCTCTAATGCATTTAGTGCTAACCTACTGTCTAAATGCCATATATTTCTATCTGAAAAATTATGGGACTACTATCCAGCGCAATTGAAACCTTGTACTTCGGTCCATGGATACCTGTGTCGACCCCTCAGTCCATTTTGGACCCATGTTTGGCGAACATTTCAACTTAGCCAATCCTCCTAATTTTTCTAAGATTCGTACATGGCCCATTAAATCTCCTGACTTAAAAGTTGTGTTTCGTACCAAAATTATGGCCATCATTGCTTTCCTCTTCATCTCCAGATGCAAGGGAATAAGGTTTAGTAGCACCTCAATCTCTGCAGTTGGACAGGTGCGAATTGCGTCTCTAATGCCAACGCCAGCAAGAACAAGCTTGTGATTTGCAAAAATCGGTAAATTTAAAATTTGGTTTTGATTGACTGATAATTGACTGTCTAAATACTAATAAAACACATTTAATGCTTCTAATTGCACTTTTTTGAGCTTCATCCAATTTGTCATATTTCGTTAGACATATCCGTTTCTTTGGTGGGGTTTCAAGTTAACTCTATAGTTCCGATGGTGTCAAATAGTGTCTTTTTGCTCATCCTAATTTCATTTGCTGTCTCATGAAATCTTTGTCCACTTGCTACATGCACCTTGCATTTTTCGAGGAACCTGTAAGAGCAGCATCAGCCATAGCAACCATCTGTTCAAATAGTATCTTCAATAAGTGAATATTATGATTCAGAACCTTTAAAAAAATCATTTTGTATAAAGAATCAAGATAAAATGGATAAAGAAAACAATAAAGCCCAATAATCGCAATAGAACACAAACAACGCCGTCGTTCATGGAATGAGGTATAGTTTTTTTCATGTTTTAAACTTCTGAAATTATAGCAAATTTGTACTTGAAGTATTATAAACGACGGAAACAACAAGAGATACCACGATTGGATTCGTCTCGGGTATAATTTTGTTTTATATATATATATATATAATCAATACCCCAATTACCATTTGGTGTAGGGTGTCTGGTACATTTCATCTTATTTGTAAGTAGGTACATTTGATTAGCTAAGAGCAGTCAGGAATAAATTCTGCCCACTTCTTTTTATCTTTCGCCATTGTTTTGGTCTCTATCCAAGTCATCGCTCTGTTTTGTAATATCTGTCCTATGACTCCATCCCATGTTTGTCTTGGTCTTCCCCTTTTTTTCTTTTTCTGGACTTTGGCTTCCCATACTTGTTTCACTGGTCTTGTGTCTTCCATTCGTTGCAAGTGTCCCCATCAACTCAGTTGATTTTTTTCGATGTACTCCAGTGTAGATTCTATTTCTAGGTCTTCTCTTATGTATACGTTGCGGATTTTATCTTCCTTTGTTACACCTCTTACTCGTCTAAGGTATTTCATCTCGATCGCCTGGATTTTGCTTTTCTGTCTTTTAGTCAACACCCATGATTCACAACCGAACGTAAGTATTGGCCGGTATATAGTTTTGAACACGTTTAGTTTTGTTTTTTGGGAAATTTCTTTTTTATTTATGAATGCCGTATTCATTAAATAGTAAATTTTGAGCGTGTTTTCTATTCTACTATTTATTTCAGTATCTTGTCTACCATCTTCATCTATTTCTACCCCAAGGTATCGAAAGTGCTTCACTTGCTCGATTTTTTCTCCGTCAATTTGTATATTTAGTTTTTTCTCTCTTTTTCCGATTACCATCACTTTAGTTTTATTTTTGTTCATCTTCATTCCGTGTTCTTGTGTGATTTTATTCCATATTTCCAAGCTTCTTTGTAGATCTTTCTCTCTCTCCGTTATAATCATCACATCATCAGCGAAAGCACCCTCCGAGATATCTATTTTTCTTAGGTATTTATATCCTACGTGGAATTTCTTCGATTTTGATGTGCATTTTTTAATTATCTCGTCAATGAACACTGTGAACATCAATGGGCTTAGTCCTCCTCCTTGTCGTAGTCCTTCTTTTGTAGAAAAAGCATCTCAGATTTTATTTCTGTATACTACGCAATTCTTGTTGTTTTTATAGAATTTGTCTTAGATTCGTTCTTGGCACTCTGTCAAAAGCCTTTTCCAGGTCTATAAATCCCAAATATACTTCTTTTTCTTCCTGTAGTGACTTCTCAATTATTTGGTTTACCGTAAATATGTGGTCCTGTATACTTCGTCCTTTCCTGAATCCAGATTGAGACTCTTCCAGTGTTTCTTCTATTTTCATTCTTATTTTTCTGTCTATAATTTGTTCAAATATTTTCATAGCTGTACATAGTAATGATATTCCCCTGTAGTAGTTGCAGTCATGTCTGTTTCCATGTTTGTATATTGGTACTATTAGAGCTGTTTTCCAATCCTCTGGTATTAGTTCTTGATGCCACACTGCGTTATATATTCTTAATAGTGTGTTCATTCCATTTTCATCTAGGTTTTTAAACATCTCCGTTGATAATTTGTCCATTCCAGGTGCTTTCCCATTTTTCATTCTCGCCATGGCTTCTTTTAGTTCTGTCATCGTTATGTATTGTTCGTCATTTTTCTGGCTTCCTTCTTGCTGTTTGTCCTCTACTTGTATATTTGTTTCTGATCCTAACAGCTCTTGGAAATATTCTTTCCATCTACTTATTATTTCATTTTGGTCTTCTAGTGATGTTCCGTTTTTGCTTTTTATGTGGTTTATTTCTGGTACTTTCTCTTGTCTTAGGGATTTCAAGGTTTTATAGAACAATTTCTGGTTTGTTTTACTATCTATTTCCATCTTCTTTCCGAACTCCTTCCATTTATTTTGTTTGGATGCTGCTACTAAATCTTTTACTGTTTTCCTTCTTACTTTGTATGCTTCGTAATTTATATCTGTTCTGTTACTTAAGTACTTTGCCCAGGCTTTTTTTCTTTTGCTTTACTTCTTCTTTTATTTCCTTCGTCCACCAAGCTGTCTGCTTTTTCTTATTTGTTTTTTACTATAGCTGCAGGTCTCCTTCGCTGTTTCTAACAGCTTGGTCTTAAAGAGACTCCACAAATCTTCAATGTTTTTGTTTTCCTTTAGTTCTATATGGTTTGCAAACCTTTTCCTAATTGTTTGTTTGTATTTTTCTGCTATTTCTTTATTTTGCAGTTTGTATGACCTAATGGATTCATATTCAGTTGTTTACCTTATCGGGTCTCTTTTGTTCTCTACGTTCTCTATTTTTTTCTCTAATTTTAGCGGTCATTAAAAAGTTTTGTTTTATTAAAGGAATTATTCATTGGGAAAATTTATGAACACCCCGGTTCGGATTATTTCCGTTACTTGCTTTACTATTTTGTTCTCCTTACATCCAGCAATTCTTCTATTACGTTAATGCAGTTTTGGATTGTGTAATCTGCTTAATCATGTCGTAAATAAGGATAATGCTTCTGGAGAACACGTGGAAGATCGTTTTACAGCAGGAATGAAATAAAATGCTAAGAATTAAACTTCTGGAACTTGAGCGTATGGAGAATGTTAATTTTTAAATTAGTTTTGTACTTAGGTAACTTGCTAATGTTCGTTTAAATGCTGGATGCTTTTTAAAATCCATTTCCTATTGTATTATAAGTAAATTAAATACACAATAAGCTTCTAAGCCATTATTCTGATTAAACATATAAAGATTAATTTAAATATTCCACATATACGACAACTATATTAATATTATAATATTAGCCTTCCTTTGATTAATATTTTAACAGCATAGAGACGACATGATATATTTTAGCGGATTATTCCTTTGAACTCACTCGTCATTATTAAATCTACTCATACACATGGACATCCTCCAAATTAGTATTTTAAAAATTAACCGCCTGAAAAACGAACCGCATACATATATAATATTCCATTTCAAACCGGCTAAAATTCTATTTACTCTCCAGTTTCAGATTAAACCTATTCTGCGGCATGGTCTTTGTGAATTCAATTTCAGTTTTACAATTATCCCCGTGCACCCTAATCCAATATAATATATGAAGGTAAGGTTAGGTAAGTTGCAAAAAGTACTCTAGGTAGTAGTAGGTACAGAGGCGACCGCGCATACAGGATAATCCGCAAACAATACTGGAGTGCTTGGCGAGTTTAGGTGGAGAGTCCCAGCGTTATCAGTTGCGACCTCGTCTGACCTTACATTAACACCGGACCGCTTAAACTAATCTTATAAATTATAATCGGACGTTATACCGCGAGTTACAAAGCCTCTCGTGTAACACGTATCTCTATTTAACGTGCAGTTTCCTTCCTTCGAACTTACGTGACAGAACCGGATTGAGGTTTTAGTCTCTGTCTGACTAATAAGATTTAAATTTATTTCTAAACTTCAGCTAAAATAAAATGTGCTATTACTAAGAGAATCATGAAGGAACTATTTGAGTATACTGGCGCTAATGTCTTTAAATGGTATCAAAGCAATTACCGATGGATTGGTAGCCCTGCGATGTGATTGGTCACAGTTTAAATTTCGACCAATCAGGCTAGAGTGCAGCCAATCACAGTTTAAAACCAATCCATCGGTAATAGAATAAAAATGATTTTTAGGTTAATTTAGATATTCACTAAAAATATTCGATATGTAGTTACGAACCCCTGCATTTTACGAGATGGAAAATACTTGAATCTCTTTTCTTAATTATTTGACCTGAGGAGACCTTTTCATAAAGTAAAAATTTAAATAAATTCCTGTAAGTAAAATTTCAAGCAGAAAGACAGAGGAAAATAACAATACTTAAGACCAATTTTGGACCAAAACGGGTGAACGGGTGTGGCATCTTCCTGGGATCGGCTGATTATGGCTTTGCTATTTATTTTATCGAAAAATGTTCTTAGTAAAAGATGTCTAAAATGATTTCTCTACAGCAACTGTTCAGTTTTGTCTCTACGACAGGTTACTTTGTTTTTTTATGGAACACCCTATATATTATTGCATTTTTGAATTCCTTGATGATGATAAGGTAATTTTAATTAACATACTCTGCATTAAAACCCAACAGTTCCTTTCCTAATAATCGTGGATATTATTATAACGATACTTCAAGCTTTATTTTCCATACTAAACATTCATATTATATTATACTGGGTGTTTAATAATCGAACTCGAAATTAAATATCTTCAAACGACTAAGGGTTATATTTATAGTCCGTGCTTGAGGTTGTGTCGATGCTTGAGCACGCAATTTTGACGTAAATGTCATTATAAATCTGTCAAAATCGCGCGATTTTGACACATTTAGGTACGAGTATATTAATTAAACTTACCTTATATTACATCAAGGAATCCAAAAATGCAATAATATATATTAGGTATTCCATTAAAAAAAAAACAAAGTAATCTTTCGTACAGACAAAACCGAACACCCTGTATATAACAAAATATTTTCTTGCTGTAGAGAGCTTCATTCTAAACATCTTTTACTCAGAACATTTTTCGATAAAATAAATAGCCAAGTCACAATCGGCCGATCCCAGGAAGATGCCACACCCTGTATATAGATTTCTATGGTCCTTCCATTAGATTTCCACGGCTGAGTAGAACTTCCCTTTTATCTTCAAAGATGCAGCCCTTTACTAGCTGCGGTATAGTGTAGTCCTTCAAGATGGCATCGAGTGCATCAGACCCAATGTCATTGTTGAATCGTCAGCTGGACCAGCCTGACAGCAATTCGTGGTGGGGGTCCAGACGATCTCCACGATAATGGAATAGTTGGAATTTCTAATCCTGTCTAGAGCCTTTCGGGTTTAATTGGTAGGTGTGCTTTTAGAGGGACGAAACTTGTAGGTCTTTATCTGCGTTGATCCTCAAGATGGAATTTTGCTGGGTTTCAAGTCTTCTGAGATGTGGTTTGACAATCGTCGGCCAAGTTAATGCTCCGTAGGTCAAGATTGGATGCAGGAAAGTATAATAGATTATAATCTTATAGAAAGAAGACTTCTCGAGCAAAGGAGTGGTGGAATGTGGGATGTGGCAGCCTTAAAACGTGTAGATCTACCAACATACTGACATGGGACCAATTAGGTTTAATACATTTTCAGCGGTGACAAATACAAAAGAAGCTAGAGAGAGAAATGATGAAAACAAAACAGCAAAAGCTCCAATTGAAAATAAATTTGACATCCAATACAACAACAATCAAAGAGACAAGCAACCCACAATAAATCTACAAGAAAATCTCAGTCAATCTAAGTGAAGCTAAAGTCCGAACATCTTTTTCGGGCTCCTTAACTTTAGAACTTGAAAACAAATTTCTATAATTATATTTTTACATTGGAAGACAGTAACGGAGTATTATAATTAAAATAGTATTAACGCTTGATACTCCAAATAATCTTACGCAAGATGAAAAGGCCCAGTTATTGATTAATATGAATTAGTATGAATGTTGAATTTTCGTTCGGGAATGCGAACTTCTTCAGGACAACTGTTAAATAACAATAGAACATAAAAAGGAAAATACAAAATAGAATAATAATTGAGACTACCTACACAATTGAGATTTTATATTAAATAATTAACATTAATCGACTGTGTGTAACTTTGATGAACTTTGACTATAAAATTATTAAAACACAGCTTGTCTAAATTTTAAAACTATACTTAAATACAAAGACGTTATGTCGAGGTTTTGCAAGAGTAAAGATATTAAAAACAATATTCATTAACATCAAAAAAAAACAGATCCGTGTAGAGATTTAAAAACGAAACAAATTAGAGTCAGTTGTAAAAAGAAAAAAGCAAGGAATGAATACAATGAAGTATCAAAAGAGACAGACAAAATTTTTAAATGAATGAAATTACGAAAGAAGTATAAAGGTAAAATCAATTAAATATTAAGTGATTAAATCAGAGTAAATGGTACTTAAGTTCTCAATATCTTTCCTAAAATTAATTGAAGCAATAGTCTTCTGTATAAAGCGCATTTCCAAGAAATTACGTTTTGATTTATTATCTTCAAAATCCAAGACCTCAACATTGTCAAAATCAAAAGTGTGGCCCATCTCTTCAGGGCGGTGGATGCACGATTAAGTCTAAAGTCGCTCTTGTGGTTGGAGATGCGTCTTCGAGTTGAGAAAAAATCTTTGAATTTTCTAGATGGGGCATGTACAAATTTGTTTGTTTTCATATTGCCGAAACAGATTCACAATTTTGTCAGTGGGACCAGGAATATATTGTAATTTTCTGTAAATTTTAATGTTAAGATCGTGGTTATTACACTATTATATTTAAACTAAAGACACAAGACTATGATGGTCCTCTTTACTAAACCTAGTACAGCTTCAGTTTACAAACTATTTCAATCCGACTCTGTTACCTGTTCGTGGTGTCTAAGTTGCAGCTTAAAGCTCACTAGCAACCGGCAACGGATGCCTCATTACTTATTAATAAAGTGAAGTGATTTCTTCATCCCCCCAATGAATTTACGAGCTAGAAAGATGGTTGCCTGAGGAGCAACGATAGCGAACTTAACTTGGGAATAAGTAACGGACCGTTGAACAGCGTTATAGCCTAGGAAATTACGAATAATTATTAATAAACACTCGGAAACGCGAACGCCGAACAGAAACACAATATTACGACGACGACCCTCGAAGGAGACGATTCCTCTGGGGGATTCCAACCGTCAAGATCGGTGCGTCCCGAGTGCACACTTACATTCTGTCAGAGACTGCGGCGCACTAGATGTCAAGAACAATTCGATTAAGTCGACGGAGTCGTTGTAGGAAGTAGAATATATCGTTAATAAAGAGAATTCAATTGAAACATAGTTCGAGGACGACGCTATAGTTATCGATCAAATTGGGGAGGGGATACTCGATTTGGTGCTAAATTCCGAAACGAATAAGAAGTTTGTTAATGTAGAAGGAAGGAAAACGTGATTTATGTGCGGTGGAAGTTATTGGCGTTGGATGAAATTTATGGTCGGTGTAATCAGAAATACTTTTAATTATGTGTGATATATGTAGATTTCGTAATTCACTAATTTGAAAGCGGAGATTATACAGAAAAATTTTAAATTCAAGCCATGCTGGTCGGTATCTTTAACTAAAGGTGATTTATTTGAATAATTACATAAGTACATTGTTATGACATTAAACACTTTAACCCACTAAACACCAAACAAGTTTTAACTAAAACAGCAATGCTGTCATTATCAAGGCGATAATAAAACTAAATTAAAATAAAATCTACAAATACAGGTAACCTAATTGTTATGCACGGTCAATCCGATACCCATCATTAATTTCCGATTAATGAAAACAATGACGAATGCGGGATAGGTCCGTTGTCACAGTTCATTACACATGACTTATTTTTATATATTTCTAAACTTTCGAAAACATTTAGAAACTTACGATTGTTTATTTGTCTAATTAATTTAACATTCGCATGATCGATGTTGTGATCTGATCTTATACCATAAGGTTAGTGCTAAAATTAGGTTTATTAGCGAAGATATTAGATTTCTGAAAACTTGTAAACGTTTTTCTGTTTTTCCAAACTTTATTAATGTTACTGTTTCGAATAATTGCAAAAGTAGTGATAAAGTCATTCGTTACGCGAAAGAAAAATGGTTGCGTTCAGAAATCGAATATCTTTTTGTCAAACGCAGTAAACTTGAGATTCAAGCTTACCAACTTTGGAAATTTTTAACATTAGATCTTAATGATGTTGAATATCAACTATGGTATGATTTTCAACGGAACATGTTTATTTCAATCGATAGAAAAGTTCAGAATAAGAAATTCTCTCATGATAGGAAATTAAGAAAGTTAGGTTGTTTTTTAAAAAATAAACATCATGTTCCGATGAATACCATTAACATAGTAGAAAATCATTCCTCGTTGAAACTTTTAGTGAACGGGAAATTAATCTTTTGAATAAAGGATTGAAATTTGGTTTGCAGACTCGTGAATCGAATGTTGAGTGGGTTATTGCCGGGATAGAATCCTCGATCCAGCGGTTTCCTGAGCCCACAAAACAGTTCGTTAGGGAGGCCTGCAAACATACTATTTCAAAAAATTTGAAATCCTATAAATCACCTCAGAAATCCGAAAACATTAAAATCATTAAAACTTTGCGGGAAAAAGATTGTTTTTATTTGAAAGCTAACAAAGGGAACAAGGTTGTTATTTTAGATATAGAGGACTACTATGATCGGGTTAATGACCTGTTGAGTAGTGGTTCTTATAAGTCGATTTCAAAAAATCCTTTACCGAAAATGATTAGAGACGTCAACAATGTGTTTAAAGCTTGTAACAACCTTGTTACTGCCGATGTTAGACGTAAGCTACATGTTTCCAATCCTGTTATCCCTAAATTATATTGTTTACCTAAAATTCACAAACCTGGCAAGTCGGTAAGGCCAATTGTTTCGGCAATTGACGCACCGACTTATAAGGTTTCAAATGGCTGACCAATGAATTTAATAATTTGCCAATACAGCAACCTAGTATTGCAGTAAAAAATTCGTTAGAATTTATTAAAGAAATACAAAATATTCAGTTGCTGGAGGGTGAAATATTAATTTCATTTGATGTTAGTTCTCTCTTTCCTAGTGTACCGATTCCAGACACCTTGACATACCTCGAGGACTTGTTGCTTCAAAATAGTTTGAGTCAACAATGTGTCCAGGAATATATTCGCTTAACTGACATCTGTATGAAACAGAACATTTTTCAATTCAACGGGAGTTTTTATGAACAGCTAGAAGGTACGGCAATAAGTCGCCCTTTTTGGCTAACCTTTTCATGAGCCGTTTTGAAAAGGACTTAGAATCTGAGAGCGAATACTTTCCTAGGGTTTGGTTGAGGTATGTGGATGATATTTTCGCTATATTTGACACTAAAAAATGTAATATTGACGATTTTCTCAATAGATTAAATAATCGGTTCGAAACCATAAAATTCACTTGTGAAAGAGAAGAAAACGGTCAGCTACCCTTTCTAGATACTTTAGTAATTAGAAATAACAATAGATTAGAGTTTGACGTGTATAGAAAGGAAACCAGTACACTTCGCTACATTCCTTCAGATTCCCATCATTGTGTACAACACAAACTGGCAAGCCTGAACTTTTTGGTCCACAGACTTCTCACTTTTCCCTTGAACAAGGCGAGGTATGAGAAAGAGCTTAAAATTATAAAAGATGCGGCCAAGTGTAATGGTTTCCAGCCTCAGCATATCTATAAGTTAATTAGGAAGTTTAATTATAAGAAAACTGTGAAAGAATCTAGGACTTTTCGAGAGGATGTTAAAGCTTCACCCGTTGTGACCCTCAGCTAGATCTCAGAATAGTTTACAGTTCTGGGACTAGTTTACGAAGTCTCATCGGTAACCCTAAAGATAAAATACAATCTCTAGAAAAGTCAGGTATTTACGAAATCAATTGTAAAGTTTGTAATTAAAAATATATTGGGCAAACCAGGAGAGCAGTCTCAACTAGATTCAAAGAGCATATGGCTAATCTTAGATTTAATAGAATTGAGAAATCGAGCGTTGCCCAACACATTTTTGAAACAGATCACAACATCGATCATACGAATGTTAAATTAATTAGACAAATAAACAATTGTAAGTTTCTAAATGTTTTCGAAAGTTTAGAATTATATAAAAATAAGTCATGTGTAATGAACTGTGACAACGGACCTATCCCGCATTCGTCATTGTTTTCGTTAATTGGAAATTAATGATTCGTATCGGATTGACCGTGCATAACATTTAGGTTACCTGTATTTGTAGATTTTATTTTAATTTAGTTTTATTATCGCCTTGATAATGACAGCATTGCTGTTGAAACGCGTCGGTGTTTTAGTTAAAACTTGTTTGGTGTTTAGTGGGTTAAAGTGTTTAGTGTTCTACTTCTGCACCAAGAGATCCAGTGAAGAACTTGTTAAACAAAAAAAAAGGATTAAAAGGATTCCTAGAGTTACCCTTTCAGTCTATAAAGTTTAATCAGAATTTTCAACTTCTCGATATATTCCCTTACCAATAACGGTACCGAGTGTACTATTTTTGAAATAACATCGCATGTTTAAATCTACTACAAAGCGAAATCACTCCTTTGAACTCTTCAAAACATTTTGAACGTCTATAACACATCGACAGACATTTTCGTCAATAACCTCCAGATAGTATTAGGTGCATTCGCTTGAGAATACATCGTGCAATAGCATACTCTAGCGTAAAGCGTTGACGTACCGTATACCACACCGAAATAGAAAATGATTTATGAACGTAAGGAAAATATAGAAGTCCGTATAGGCAAGCCGACAAAGAATCAACCGCAATGGCGAATCTGTAGCGCGAACTCTATCGTTTCCAACTCTGCGAGAAGAGCCGTAGTATATACCGATCCCGGAATATAATGGTTAAGGAAGCCGTGAAATTGAAAACATCAAAACTAAATTTTCCGTTCTATTGCTCAATATTTGGCGCCTATACGTCTTGTGACGTCCGCGCTTCGCTAAAATATCGATACAAATCACCTTTGATCGAAGACGCTGTCGTAACGCGCCACCGGAAACAATGAGCGCCACCTTCCGGATGGTACTATTGCTAGATGAAATATGTCACCTAGCACATAACTCCGAACAGTTGTATGAAATCGTTTTTCGTGTTATTGTATGAATGGTGTCGCGCTGCGAAGTAATGGAAAATATAAAATCGAGACCATATAGATGGGTTTTAAACAAAGACTACAGTGACCTATATTAATTCTGACAGATTGAGTTCGTTGTTCATCGTATGTATCGGCAATCTATGAAACTGTAGCAAATTTATCGGGGGTAATATTTTCTATTTCAACTATTTCCTAGTCGTTGGTGAAGCCGTACAAATAGACGCGTCTCTGTATAAGACTATTGTCAATATTTCATAAGAAAGAGACAACAATTGCTTGAATATTGTATTTAAAAAGAAACAAATTTAATTTTGTAGTATGATATCGAAGGCTTCCACGGTCCAAATCTCTGTCATGAGGGGGGTTTTGACCGCGTCATAGTAGTCTAAATATACAGGGTGTCTCAGCGAGACCGATCATTAGTTTATAGGGTTCTGGCCAAAATATAGATTTGAAAATTTAGAATTATATATAGTCGAGTAGATTCTCTTCAATGAAACTATTATTAGATTTCTAGCACTACCGGTTATACCGGAAGTCGCCATCTACTTTGTTATTTTTAATGGAACAGCCTGTATATTTTTACATGTTTGGATTTACCTATCTTTAAGGTTTATAAGTACCTTTAGTTTTTTAATTTGATTCACGGGTTTTGTAGTTATTCGTTTTTTTCTATAGCCACTTAATTTTTCGGATATCAATTTAGAATTCATAACAACAAGGTTTTGGTCCCTGATGTGTTTTCCACGTCAAGTTACCGCACCCTTCTGACACCATCCACCCACACAACAAACAAAAAAAGAAGAAAACGTCAGTTTTTGTAATAGGTAAGGAGGTAACAATATTATAAAGGCTGCCCCAAAATGTACTTCTGAATCTAAATTTATCGTCAATGACATAACCTAGACATTTTATATTTCGCATATATCAAGAGCTCGATTCAATGAAAATATCGCTACAATACGTGACCATGTTCCTCTTTGCATCGAATTTTGATCAAAATCTGACCTTAAATGCGTCTAAAATTCAACCAACACAACAGTTAAAGTTTTATCTTTTCCGACGAAGCTCACTCCCACCTGGGAGGTTATGTAAGGTAGGCAAGATTAGGTAGTGTTTGGGGAAGTGAAAATCCTCCTGTGATTGAAGAAAAACCATTACATCGTGTTGGAGTAAGCGTGTAGTGTGCATTTTGGGCTGAAGGGACTATAGCACTATTTTTTCATGAAAATGATGATAGTGAAACGGTAAATGTTAATAGCCCCGGCTATGGCGATATTTTGAATTATTTTTATGGCAGCAGTTGGATAATATACTGTTTAACGATATGCTCTTTCAACAAGATGGCGCTACGTGGCATTCAGCGAGAGAAAATCATGTCTCGAAATGGTGAGATTCATTGACCTCCAAGGTCATGAGACCTAACTCCCCTAGACCACGTTTTCTTTGAGAAAACCCCAGAGTTTCATATAAAACTAGCTCAGCAAATATTCCACAGTTTAACTCATAAAGTGCGAGCAAAAGTCTCTGAGGGTCGTATTTATAGTTCGTGCTTGAGGTTGTGTCGATGCTTAAGCACGCGATTTTGACACATTTGTAATGACATTTGTGTCAAAGTCGCGTGCTCAAGCATCATTCATTCTGTTTTGAAAAATCATACATGTTGTTTTGTCGTTGTTAATAATTAATCTATTAGCACTCGTCCATTGTACTACATTCCAATAAGCTGTCTGCACTTCCCCAACTAGGCCCCCACACTTGCAGCTTGGCGTATAAGATTGATGTCTATATTCTCTAATTTCAGAAACCGTAGTAAATCATTTATGTAAATCAGAAAAAGGGTAGGACCCAATATGGATCCTTGAAGTAAACCTATCTTCAACGCCACAGCATCCGATTTGCAATTGCCACCAATCACCTTCTCTTCCCTATTGGTTAAGTGGTGGTAGCTTTTAAGAAGGTTTAATACATTATCTCTTATACCATATCTGTCTAACTTGTGCAAGAATATTTCGTGTTCTACACAATCAAAAGCCTTACTCAGATCGATAGATACTCCTGAACAGGCTATTCTCCCATCTAAACATGTGTAAATAATTTTCACCATTAAACGTACTTCTACTAATTATATAAAAAAGTTCATAGAAAAAGTTCCTGTTGTTTATTATATGCACAAATATTTTGGAGAAAACCGACAGAAGGCTTCCTTCGATCCTTCCCGCAAATTTTCTTAGAACTCATTCTAAAATTTCAACATTTACGAAGAAATAGAAGGAGAAATCTGCAAATAATTTTGTATTGGTGCTTACCTGTCTAGTATTGATACAATCATAAATTAGGCATAAGCGCTATGATAATAAGAGGTAATATTAGTTGGGAGGGGGCGACAGGAGGGGAGAGGGAGAATGGGACTAATATTGGGCAAAAAAATGACTGCGATGCATTCCGGCCAAAGGAGATCTTCAGCAGAAATGATGAAAGAAAAAAAATTTGTTAAGATGTTTCTTAGTCATAAGCAAGCACACGTCATTTAGAAAACGTAGATCACAATTTCTTGATCTGAGAGCCACTTAGGAATTTTGTATAGTATTGAGTGGTAGGAATATTTTGCTGATACCATTTTGGGGCTATACAAATATAGAGTTAATCCAAAATTCTTCAAACTTCTTCAGCCATCTCTTCAACATTAATAATCTCCAAAAATGAGTCGTTTATCTATGCCAAGCAGACTATAATAAGCTGTTAGAACAATGGACATTAGTTGGAGATGCTAAGCAATTCAAGATGAGAATACTGATGCCAAGAATCTAAAAAACATCTAAAAAATTTGCTTTTATTTAGTCAATCGCTAAATGTGCCACTATAGGCCTGTAGCTCAAAGGTGACAGGAGTTCTATTGTTGATTTAGATGATTCAGATGATCAAAATTTGTGTTAAAATGTAGACGCATAATTTAATTTATGATTCAGTAGTAAGAATCTTTTAATCTTATAGACTTTGCTATTGACCTGTTGATGGTTTGTATAACTGGACGTAGAGTGTGTAAGTGGAACATCTAATTAACTTTTAACAACAAATACAGTAAAATATTTTCATGTAATCCATGAATCCAACATGGGTAACCATGCAGACCACCACACTAAACTCACACATTTCTGACGTGGTCACCTCATTTGATTGACCACTGCGTATTGGCAACACGTTTAAACTCAGCCACCCAATATTTTACTGTTCAGGAGGAGAAGGAGCAGCCCCTCCTCCAGAGTAGAATCTAGCTCCGCTTTAATATCGGTTGGACTAAGGCCTTTTGAATGATGACCGATTATCTCCATGTAATTCACTGAGGACGTCCACTATTGATGACTGTCAAAACAAATACTGAACATCGCAGATATATATATATTTATATGACACGGCAGGTACTTACCTATGGAACTAACCTTGTATGTAATATTAACAATAAATAACATTAGTACAGACTTGCACCACTATGAAGTATCGGAAGCATTTCCATATTATAATAGTTTCGGATTTTAATATTTGTGACTATACAAAAACCGGTCGGACACTAATTATCTGGCTGTACAGACTCAAAACTTCGTTTATGACATTGAAATAAAAAAAAATGTGAATAGATTCTCATTTGAAAAAAAAAGGCAATTTTAATCGATAAGACACAGATAACACTTCCATTGAACTACATAAATGAAGAGCATCTATTTTGAGACACAACCACTTGCAAATCGAAAGTACTCGACATTGATAGAAATCGTTCTGTTTTCTAGCAATGTTATGATCGCCTTAAATGTTAAACTAAAATAATTTAACCTTGATGCACGCGAATATCACAGCAGTGTTTGTTTGTATACCATCTTTGTAATAATAATTGCTCTTTTTACTGCACACTTAACACGGAATCTAACAACTGTTTGATATCATGCGAACAAACGACAACTACAATAAATAACCTACAAATGCCAGCGATTACAATAGTAAACCAGACTTCGCAATGTATTTGACCTTATACGTTGCAAGAGTTGTGTCTTACGTAATCATGCAAGTAACATTATATGTAGTTACTTGTGAAGTATGTTTTGGTTACATCTAGCTTCTCTTATCAGTCGATAATGCACAAAATAAAATATTTGAATGTTTTTGTTGGGTATAGTTAAATATATTCATATTTATAGTTTTTTTTAAGGAGCTTTGTTAGTTTACATGCAAACAAGAATATAAATTTTCAATAATTGACAATATAATTTTATATTGGTGATAATTTTGTATCGTAATACCGGAGACATATTGTCCTTTAGAGGTCATTTTTATTATATCATATTTTGTTAGTAAAATTGCGCAACTCTGGATTTTTTTTTCTTTTGGCCAATTAAGAGAGTTTTCTCGTTATAAGGTTTGTTTACATTTCTAATATACGAAGCAACTATAATATACATACACTTGAATAGGTCCAGTGTTGAGCGTTAATTTACACATATTTGTCGCTATTTTTGTACCCAATATATGTATTGCACACGTTCAAAATTATTCTGCATACAGTCACTATGGTATTTGTTTAACATTTACCCAGAAACTTAAGGTCGACTGGTAATTTTCTAAATCGGATTGTATAATATGAACCGTATTGCATGTTAATTAGATTTAATTACATCATGTTATAAGCATATATTACATGCTTATCCAATTAAGGATCCTTTTTTTTTAACTAAAATATTGCAACGGTAACTATTTACAACCTTGGAAAGGAATACTTATTCATCATTCGTATAAATTGAATTAGACGTGGAACTTTTCGTCTGAAGTGAATGATTTAATATTGCTTCACTTCTTTAGCAGATGTTAAATCCATTGGGGTAAAGGCAATTTTTTAAATTGTGTTTTTCTCCTTAATTCAGCATCTACCCTACAGCTACTGTTTCCTCTTCCGAACCCTAAAAATGATTACAGAGAAACTTTCCGAACTAGAGACTAATAAGTTTACGCAAACATTTTTAATCTTTCGCTTGAAACTTTTCTACCCGCTTCTCATGGTTTGTGCGCCAGCTTTCTTCTTCCTTTTCTTGTCCGAATGATAAAATCTTTCCCGATTCCAATTCTAACATTTAATTGGTTTCCCTTTCGACAGTGGATGATATTGAAAGAACAACACGTCTTTCGTTGGCGACAATTCGTATTGCAGTCATATTTGTATTATATCAATACAATCGTAGAGGAATTATAACCACTATTGATGTCTGGAATTATTCTTAAAAGTTATCTTTTAAGGAAAAAAAACCGATAAAATGAATTTGGCGATGATTTCAACATGCGACTTGATTATCTTTGAATAACATTGTCTTTTGCGTTAGTATCAACTACATCATCTTCAATGTCTAAAAGGTCAGGCTTGGCAAATCAAATTTTTGTCAGTAAAGTCGCGGTCAAAAAAATGGCTCCACTAATTTTTTGCATTTTAAAATAAGTAGTTTTCAATTCGTCATGTAGTTTTTTTCTATTGGTTTAAACCCGATTTTGACTTCAAATCTTGCATTCAGAATACGATTTAATACACACAGTAGTACACATTGTAAGCAACAATTACTGATACGTCTAAATTTTCAGTATCGATGTGTACAATGTATGTATGTTCTTTTTCTAAGTTCTTCCTATTTCTCCGAGACTGAGTGAATCGCCTTCTTATCTCAGCTCTGTGCGGTCCGATCTAACCACCTGGTTTTGGAAGCTAACAAGTAGTCTTCAGGGGAGCGGGAGCTCTAGTCGTAATTTGGCGGTTTGGTGGAGGTCTGTCAGGATACAGCTTCCCGAAATGCTGGATTATTATTATGGGGGAGGAGGGTGGAGAGCTCTTTCAAGAGCCTTTCTGACCAGCGTCCTGCATTTTGCATTTGTTTGTTGGACACAAATTAAGGAGCCGCAACGATCATGCGTAAGGCGGGGATTTTGAAAATGTTCAGTCTCTGAATTAGAGTCATATTTATAGTTCGTGCTTGAGGTTACAAAATTACAGAGTTAAATCTAGGTATTTGCTTGAGTCCATCCGGTAGAATACTGGGCCTAATTGTGGATGAGAATTTGAGGTGTGAACCCTTATGTGGAAGTCTCACAAAAACTTGCTTTGCTTGAAAGATCTACCAAAATCATGCAATAACCATGCCTTAAAAACGTTCTACTTTAGTAACTTTTATTCCAAAATGAATTATGGTGTAATTCACTGGAGTTCCTCAAGTCATACTCAAAGAGTATTTATTATTCAAAAGTAAGCAATCAGAATTATGTACGGATTAACAGGGATATGTTCATGTAAAAGTATCTTCAAATCAAATAGGCTACTAACCTTTTATGACACTTACATTCTCGAAGTACTCTTGTTTGTACATAAACATATGGCTCAATTTTATTATGCAACGAGCCATTCATATTGCACTAGATTGTATCAGCATTTAATGCCTCCGGCTCATCAACAACAGGTGTTTCAGAAAAGCATTGAATATCTTGGTTGCAAACTATTTAATTCGCTAGCAATTGAAATTAAAAGAATCTGTTAGAAATAAATTGTTATTCAATCGATGATTTCTTTATGCAGTTAACGTAGCATATAATTAAGTTAAGTACCTGTGTTTTTTGACGCATTTCAAACATGTATTATTCTTGTTCTGTAATAAAGAGCTTTATTATTATGACAACGATTGGTTGAAGCAAGTTCGTGAAGCTGTAAGACAAAATATGACTTTAAAAGCTTGCCTTTAAAACGTTTCAAGTTCCCAAATCCACTTCTCATTTTAGGTTATGAAATTAGAATTTCAACAAACTTTTTCGACCATGTCTAGTATAAAAAAAATGAGGAACAAACCCTATTACAATGAATTGACTATTGTTCAAGTCTGATGTGTCTGAATTACAAATCGAAGAGAAGGTCCTCACCAAAGAAATGTTTTTCAACATAAGTAGTAGGAATGGAAAGACTGATCGTATTGGACAAAGCTGAAACTTTGTTATTGGAAAGCGACATAATCCTAAAACAACTTCTAAACTTTTTCAAAAAGGATAATAAACAATGAGAATTTCAATGTAGAAAAGATGCCAATATGATTGAGGACCGGCATTGGCGTTTATGGAGGCAAGTCTACGATGAAGAAACCTAACTCCTGTCAAATTAGACAACATTTTTAAATCGATAAAGAGTGTCTTCATCAAGACCTTGCACACACGTAGACAAAGATCTCTAAAAAAAAATAACAAAAAAAGGAACTCTGTTATCATTTTATCCTTTGAGTTCCAAAGCAGGTGTTTCTTGAATAGAATTGTTGTTAACGAACTAATTTCTTGTGTAAAGAAGATTTGAATTTGAGAAAGTTACTAAAAGATAAATGTAAAAAGGGACTCTTTTTCAAGGAAATTTTAATATTAAAATCAATGTTGTATAAAATGTGCAAATTCTAACAAATGTTAAAGCGGATTATGTCATCTTTACTGCCTCCATTTTTTTTTCATCCCGCCTTTAATCTTTATTCCGAACTCTGAAAATAACTTAAGAAAAAAGAGCGCTTTTACACAAAAAGCTTCATTAATCTTTTCATTATTTAACCTCACAGATAAAACGTACTACGACTACAGTTTTCCCGATAATATTCCGTTATATTTAAACGCGCTGAAAAGTGACGATAAAATTAATTTATAATCCGCATTACGCCTATAATTTAAGCGCCTTTCATGGTCCTTTATCCTCTCCCAAAAAAAAAAAAACGGAAGAAACGAGGGCATATTACAGTTCTTCTTAGGTTTATACAAGGTATAATAAAACTGTCGAATTCTTCCTTATTATTCTCGGTTCTTTTTCCAATTTTTTCCCTCCTTTTTTATTTTCGACAAACGGCCGGTTTATTATCGAATTTTATCAAGTTCTTGGGGTTGCCAATATCGCCTTGAGGACCTCCTGTAGTCCCCGTATAATAACTTGCGCTCTTCTTATACGCTGCGAAAGATGTATGTTTTTGCAAGTTGATAGCATACTCTAAACTATATATTCAATAAAGAGAAGTGCACTTTAGCTTGAGAGAATCGGGTGTCGCAAATTTTGTCGGATGGAAAAATGAGTTCGTCCAAGTGGCTACTTAGCTGAGCTAGCATTTTATCGCCTTATAGAATTGGTAATTTCCACTGTATGACTGTATTTTACTGCAGTTAATCTGGATGTCTAGCACCAATTTTATATACAGAGTCTAGTCTTGCGAAAAAATCGAAGCACATCATTACTTGACTACAAACATTTGACAATATTCGCAATATATTCTCCCAAAACAACTGATCTAAAACATTTTCCCCAAATTCGTATCCGTGCCCAATCTTTTATCGTAAATTCAATCGAAATTTTCATTTTCGAATAAACAATCAACCATCATGATTTCGACTCGGAAAACATGAGGTACGCATCCCCCCGTACGTAACTCGTTATGATTACAATTTGTGTGTGTACCCGTAATATTTCGGCGGTGATGTTGCACGACCATCGCGCAAAAATATTAACGCAATTCGAAAAGCGACGATAGCTGGCGCTCCGTACCGTAGTCAATCAATTGGAACAGAGGCTCACATTGGCGGAAATAAAATTGCGCCGGAAGCGTTTAATCAACGCCGAATTCTACGCTCACGCTGTTGTCAGACAGAAACGACAATATTTAGACCGTTCTGTAGAACCGTGTAGTTCTAGATACGTATTATCATTCGAGTAAACGCTTACTGTTGTACCTAATGAGTGAAATAGATTGGTTAAATGGATGAGTAGCATCAATTTTTTTGTTTCGAATTTACTGTCATAACAACGCTATTAAACCGTTTAATGCGATACAATATGATCGTACTGTTCTAATCTAGGTTAATTTAGCTTTTCTTGAATATTTTTTTGTGGTTATTTCTTGGTAATTCAGCAGTTTTTTTTTTATTTATTTTTAATTTATTTTATTAGAATATAGGGCGTTATATTGACACCATCTTCAGGAAAGTACAATGAAAATACAAAAAAAATTGAGCTACATAAAAGAAAATAATGGAAGCTTGAAAAAGCTTGTTTTATTACGGGCTTCATCTTAATAAAATAAAATTATTGAACACCATCGTAACACGCTAGCCTTAAATGGAAGTGGTTTAGCATTGGATTCATAATTTAAAAAATCGAAGCAAAATCAAAAATTTTGAACAATTTGGAACTTTCGAAACTGTTGAAACTATTAAAAATTTTGAGAATTGTTTTGAAAATATTAACAGTTACCAAAATTTTTAAAACTTGGAAACATTGGAAAGATTTGGAAAATGTTAACAATTTTGTAAATTTGGAAAGTGTACAAAATGGAAAAAAAACCTGAATGAATTGACTACTGAATATATTGAAAGTTTTCAACATTTCTAACGTTTTGGCAATTCAGAAAATCAGAAGAGAGAGTTTGAAAGAGATCTTGAAAACATGGAAATTTTGAAAATGTTCAGAGAATCCGCAATTTAGAAAATTTGGATAATTTGGAAAAGGTGGACAATGTGGATAAATCTGGGAATTGAAAATTTGAATGAGCTGCAAAATTAAAAAATAACGCAAATTTGGACGGGACACTTGAAAATCTGACAATTACAAAAATTGGGACAATGTGTAAAATTGGGTAGAGGATGAGAATTTGAAAAATTTTGAAAAGTTTGAAAATTTTTCAAATTTACGTTTTATACATATCAATTCATTCATGAACTAGTTCGTAACCTAATTGTTGATGCGTCTAATGCAGAGAATTGGATAATTGGACCCTAATCCCTTACACCCTTTAGTCCTCTAAGTAGTACGGGACCATCCCCCGTTGATTGTAACTATTATTAAATATCGTCAGCAGAGAAATTTAATTTGGGACCACAAAGGACTCCTAGAAAGATAAAAGCGAGCAAAACAAAACAAAACGAACAAAATGTAGAAATACATAAAACCTGTTTAATATTGTAAAGATTAAATAAAACAAAATAAAGATGTAAATGGGACTTCACAAAAGCAAAAAGTAGACTCGAAAGATACCGTCCAGAGTGGAATATCGAACCAGAAATGTTGGTTAGGTTATCTGGGTGGTGGTAGAAATCCGAGCCACCCTCACCAGAAGGGAAGGGGGAGAGGGGTGATGGCTGTATCACTTTAGAGTTCATGAATTGAAAGAAACGTAAACATTCATTATAATGCTTCTGGTAACATTTAGTAGCTTTTATCCTTCATTTCAATACCAACCTGTTGCGCTGATGAATGATAAAAACTTGTCTTGAACAGAAGAGAGCCAGCCTATACCTATCCTTAACACTACAGAAGATATCTTCTAAAGTTTCAAAGTCTATCTTATCAACGCTTCAGTTGAACTCAAAGTTAATTATAGTTGGTACAACCGCCACTATGTAGGTGTCGAGGCGAGGGGGGGTCTGGTTTCAGTAAAGGAGTTTCTCGACGTTTTCGACTTATTTAAGGTGGATCGTTTTCACTGGAATGCTCTGCATATTGATTCATGCACAAGTTCAGGTATTAGTCCACGACTTAATTCAAAAATGTAAAAGAAGCTTTAGAAAATTTTGGAAAATTGGAAAAATTTGACAATTAAGAAAATTTTGACAATCTAGGGAATTCAGACAGTATGGATACTTTTGTAAGGGTAGAAAATGTTGAAAATATTGAAATCGTTGAACATTTTCAACCCGCAAATTTTGAAAAATTGAGAAATTTAGATTGGGATTAATTTTTGTCACCTCCCTCGCTACCACCACCCTTCACTCGCTTGTGCAGAATTGAGTTCCATCATTTTAACCTTCTATACCATTTCAAGAAATAGCAGTTCATGAAATAATTGAGAAAAACGAAATAAGCTTCGGAAAAGGGAGAAGGGGAGTCGGCTGAAGGTAAACTTGCTTTCTATCACCCTCCTTCACGTTTGAAAATGGACCTTCTGACAGTGGTTCGCTTTTTTTATCTGTGGTGGGTGCTTAGTCGCAGTGATTTCATCAGCTTTGCTCCTAACGGCGATCGAATCTCAATTTTCCGAGAAAAATGACACCGTCTTTCCGGAAAATCAAAACCCTGGTCCTATTGTTCCACCACAACGATAGTCAGTCGACTAACTATTGTGGTAATCGACCCGTTTACGTTGATAATTTTAATTTTGTCAATTATTTCATGGACTATCCGTTGTACTCAACTAAACCTTTGGGATAACGTGTAAACACTGTCAAAATTGGATATTGTTCAGCTAATGCAATCTTAACACCAAACCAAACCACGAGGGGCGACTGTCAGAAAGCGTTTGTGTAAGACCATTACAGATCTGCCATTTAATTAATTCGCTCAGCACTTTAAGCGCATCCACATTGGTAAATGCAACGCTGTTCGTAGCATTTATCGAACATTCGAATAGTGTGTACATACATCTACATACATGCATATACAATACCGAAACGCATTGCAACGATACACACATGAGCAAGATGCAATCGGGAATATGTGTGCAATGCGCTCTTGTCTGATTCAATCTGAGGTGTGAGAGATTGCGTTGCGTGTTTGCTTAACAAACAGGTAAACATTCAAATATTGGCGGTTGGAATTTTCGATCAATGTTCGATGGATAAATTTGATGAATTAATTTTTTTTTTAATGATTTAGAAAGGAAAAAATTAAAATACTCACGTGATAGTAATCTTCTAATCCTTATGCAACACCTGTAACCTGCAATAAAATTAAATCTTAATAAAACATAAAATTTTATTAAAAACTATAAACATTTTACTGTCATTTTCATTTTCATCCTCTCTAAAGTTTCCTAACAGGACAATAATTTATAATCTACCATATTTAAACGGCCATACTCTCCGCTATCTAGAAACGCGGATCTTATTTCGAGGCGAACTTCTGCGGAAAGAGGAGACGAGCATATTTTCCCCACACCCCATCCGGGATAACCTCGTCCTCATCATCATCTACTGTGTGCCTGAGCTAATTCCCACGAACCTAACAAACTTCCTGAGTAGAGAGCGCAGCCAAGAGAAGAAACACACCCGACAATAAAAACCATCAGGGTTAAATTGCATTATTTTTATGACATCGGGGGCGTGAATAACTGCGATAATAAAGCAAATTAATTGCTAAAACAAAAGCATCTGACTTTTTCATTACAACTCCGGACGGAATGTATTGCCGTGGACCCGGTCTTTCCGGGATTTCCGGGCAGTTTTCCACCGTCCGACCCCCTCCTGGAATATTACGGTGATCTTGGGAATGATGCCACGCCAGGATGAAAGAGAGATAGGGAGATCCGTTAATAAGAACGTACTTTTTATAATATTCATTCCATAGCGATGATTAGTAACAATAAAATTTATTTTTGTCGGCGTCACATTCCGAGTGCCGGAGCCTCTAATACGAATTGTAGAATTTATAAGGTTATATTAAGGGATGATTCCGGGTTTTATTAGCGTAATATATCTTTAAAGTTGCCACATAAAGTAATTTTTACATCTTAAAAGATGTATTTGTTATATATCTTGGGAATATCTCTTAGAATTATGAGGTTATGATGCTGCGGATTCATTTCTACATATTTCTAGCAGAATAGGAACTTTAAAATGATTCCTCATTAATTAAATCTCTCAATAAATAATTTTTTAAGTCATACGTTACATCGTTTCGATTAATTACTAAATAATACACCGCTGATACTCATATTTAATCGTTGGAAACTTAGCCGGTTACTAAAACGAAGTAAAACTTCCACGTCTTAAGACAAACTCGATATAGAGATTAAATTTTAAATTCAATTTTCGCATTAAACGTTGCCAATCAACTCGCTAATGAATTTTAAATAATTTCTGGTGTGATAGAAGGGTTTGAGTCTGAGACCAAGCGTTGTATAGGCGCTTCAGTCTTTTAACGAAGGAAGTATTAAGTTTCCAATTTCGGAAGTATCTTTATTTCATATAGATGGGGCGAGTTTGGCCCGTAAATTATGTAATTCCTCTCGCGAAACTTCCTTACAAGACAATAAGTTGGCGGCCGATCTTCAATCTGTTAACGTGTTGGAAGATGTTGGTATGTAGGTGAAAATAACCGAGCGGAAAAGTTTTTCTTTTCGAAAGGCGAACTGGTATTAAGGTATTAGGATGTATCATAAATTTGTCGAAAGTAGGCTTATACATGATCTATTAATGTGAGATGGATAATAGGTATAGAAATAATCGTTTTCGTCAGTTATTTGAAGAGTTGTGTGTATAACAATATCAACTGTAGTAGAAGAGTTTTTAAACGACAAACTTTTCAATATGGCTGTGTTTGTATGGTCATTAATCGTGAAAATATGAACACTGACTATACCCAATTTAAACTAGAACAACAAGATTTTTGATAAGTTTTCAATTTCACTCTTAAGTCAAACCTAACTGTTCTGAATTTCGTAACATACTGTTGTTTGATTCGTCCCTGTCATATTTCAAATGACAACTTTGATTTCAACCAAATTATTTCGAAATGAATTGTAATGCAATAAATTAGGAACATAAAACATACACCAAAGAGGCTCTGAGGTAAAAAAAAAACGTAGTAACAAGGGAAGTGAAAAAAATGTTGAAAGGAAAAAGCCATGAAAGATAAAGATTTATTTAAAGACAACACGTTTAAATGTATAAATAACGATTTAAATAAGCATATAATACTTTTTAATGTGCAAATAAGGAAATACAAGGAAATTAAAAAACGTATTGGAACGGAAAGAAACAGAAACAAAAAAGAAAAAGAGGCAGAAAGGCAATTGAAACACCGCAAGTAAAAGAGACCAAGATTAAAGGAAAATAATTTCATTAATTTCACACACAGGCATTCAAGTAAGGTATGAGATGGAGGAAAATTATAGTACTACAAGAAATGTTGTAGCATGAATCTAGATGTGACTTTCATTTATTGCATTTGCTTATTTTTCTATTTTATCTATTAAAACTGTAATTAGACTAAGGGCACTCCAGTACCTTCAAATGCATTTTTTAATTTCAAAGTAATGTTATGTTATTTCGGTGATGTTAATCAAAGTTATTTAGTTAGAGTAATATATTAAGCACTAAAAATTTAGAATAGATTGAATTGTCAAAATTACACGTACACAAATGCTACTACTATTTAGAAAAACGTTTTAAGAAAAAAGGAGGTGAAAGTTGAAGTTCTGCGTAATGCACAACCTAGTAGTAACAAATACTTTCTTTGCACACAAAGAGATCCACAAATATACAAGAGAGGTAAAGAGTAGGAATGAAAGATCGACAATAGACTACATATTGGTGGAGAAGGATAACAGGAGAGAAGTATTAGACACAAGAGTAAGACGAGGACCAGAAATTGGCAGTGACCATTTTTTAGTGACCGCTAAAATTAGAGAAAAAATAGAGAACGTAGAGAAGAACAAAAGAGACCCGATAAGGCAAACAACTGAATATGAATCCATTAGATCATACAAACTGCAAAATAAAGAAATAGCAGAAAAATACAAACAAACAATTAGAAAAAGGTTTGCAAACCATATAGAACTAAAGGAAAACAAAAATATTGAAGATTTGTGGAGTCTTTTTAAGACCAAGCTGTTAGAAACAGCGAAGGAGACCTGCGGCTATAGTAAAAAAACAAATAAGAAAAAGCAGACAGCTTGGTGGACGAAGGAAATAAAAGAAGAAGTAAAGCAAAAGAAAAAAGCCTGGGCAAAGTACTTAAGTAACAGAACAGATATAAACTACGAAACATACAAATTAAGAAGGAAAACAGTAAAAGATTTAGTAGCAGCATCCAAACAAAATAAATGGGAGGAGTTCGGAAAGAAGATGGAAATAGATAGTAAAACAAACCAGAAATTGTTCTATAAAACCTTGAAATCCCTAAGACAAGAGAAAGTACCAGAAATAAACCACATAAAAAGCAAAAACGGAACATCACTAGAAGACGAAAATGAAATAATAAGTAGATGGAAAGAATATTTCCAAGAGCTGTTAGGATCAGAAACAAATATACAAGTAGAGGACAAACAGCAAGAAGGAAGCCAGAAAAATGACGAACAATACATAACGATGACAGAACTAAAAGAAGCCATGGCGAGAATGAAAAATGGGAAAGCACCTGGAATGGACAAATTAACAACGGAGATGTTTAAAAACCTAGATGAAAATGGAATGAACACACTATTAAGAATATATAACGCAGTGTGGCATCAAGAACTAATACCAGAGGATTGGAAAACAGCTCTAATAGTACCAATATACAAACATGGAAACAGACATGACTGCAACAACTACAGGGGAATAACATTACTATGTACAGCTATGAAAATATTTGAACAAATTATAGACAGAAAAATAAGAATGAAAATAGAAGAAACCCTGGAAGAGTCACAATCTGGATTAAGGAAAGGACGAAGTATACAGGACCACATATTTACGGTAAACCAAATAATTGAGAAGTCACTACAGGAAGAAAAAGAAGTATATTTGGGATTTATAGACCTGGAAAAGGCTTTTGACAGCGTGCCAAGAACGAATCTATGGCAAATACTAGAAAAGAGAAAAGTAGACAGTAAGACAATAAGAATAATACAGAACATCTATAAAAACAACAAAAATTGCGTAGTATACAGAAATAAAATCTCAGATGCTTTTTCTACAAAAGAAGGACTACGACAAGGAGGAGGACTAAGCCCATTGATGTTCACAGTGTTCATTGACGAGATAATTAAAAAATGCACATCAAAATCGAAGAAATTCCACGTAGGATATAAATACCTAAGAAAAATAGATATCTCGGAGGGTGCTTTCGCTGATGATGTGATGATCATAACGGAGAGAGAGAAAGATCTACAAAGAAACTTGGAAATATGGAATAAAATCACACAAGAACACGGAATGAAGATGAACAAAAATAAATCTAAAGTGATGGTAATCGGAAAAAGAGAGAAAAACTAAATATACAAATTGACGGAGAAAAAATCGAGCAAGTGAAGCACTTTAGACAAGATACTGAAATAAATAGTAGAATAGAAAACACACTCAAAATTTACTATTTAATGAATACGGCATTCATAAATAAAAAAGAAATATCCCAAAAAACAAAACTAAACGTGTTCAAAACCATATACCGGCCAATACTTACGTTCGGTTGTGAATCATGGGTGTTGACTAAAAGACAGAAAAGCAAAATCCAGGCGATCGAGATGAAATACCTTAGACGAGTAAGAGGTGTAACAAAGGAAGACAAAATCCGCAACGTATACATAAGAGAAGACCTAGAAATAGAATCTACACTGGAGTACATCGAAAAAAAACAACTGAGTTGGTGGGGACACTTGCAGCGAATGGAAGACACAAGACCAGTGAAACAAGTATGGGAAGCCAAAGTCCAGAAAAAGAAAAAAAGGGGAAGACCAAGGCAAACATGGGATAGAGTCATAGGACAGATATTACAAAACAGAGGGATGACTTGGATAGAGGCCAAAACAATGGCGAAAGATAAAAAGAAGTGGGCAGAATTTATCCATGACTGCTCTTAGCTAACCAGAATGCAATGTACCTACTTACGAATAAGATGAAATGTACCAGACACCCTACACCAAATGGTAATTGGGGTATTGATTATTATATATATATATATATATATATATAATATATTAAGCACTAAAAATTTAGAATAGATTGAATTGTCAAAATTACACGTACACAAATGCTACTACTATTTAGAAAAACGTTTTAAGAAAAAAGGAGGTGAAAGTTGAAAAAATAGAAAAGTCAGGTGAAGGAGAAAAGTTCTTTTTAAAAAGAAGAAAAAACATTAATAATATAGAAAGTCAAAAGTTTTGAAAGAAGAAAAGACATTAAAAATATAGAAGGACAAAAGGAGACGAAAAGAAAAGAGAAGAAAAAGTAAAGAAGAAGTTTTAAAAAAACATTTGAAGTGTAGCAATGCTTCACTGCCCTTGAAAGATAAATAATGAATCGATCTCTATATATATTTATATCCAAAAGGCTTTATCCCCATTGATCATCACCCTTCGTCACTTAAGAAGGTTTTTTTCAAAATTCAACCTCAAAGGGGGTGGCAAAGTTTGTATAGAAATAATATTTTTATGATCAAATTTGCTTGAAACTTGGTATGAATGCTCTTTGACATAATTGATAAAAGCAATTTTTTACATGCAGCCGAATCATAATCACAAAATTAAGTTTGGAAATTTCAAATTCAGATAGGTGTAAGTTTTGAAACCGATCAGTCCAAAAGCAACAAACTTAAAAATGGCAGTCACTGAAAATTTGATCACTAGATTAAGCTTGAAGTTCCCAAGATCTCCTGTAGATAAGTATTCGTCTTGAAAATGATCGGCCTTAGGATTCTATAGATATCGGTTTTGAAAACGATTAGTCCAAAAACAAGAAAGTTTCAAATTGTGGCCAGTTTTATCAAATTAGTATCGGGTTGCATGTTGTTTTTATGTTTGTTTACCAACCCCCATTTCTCTTATTCTCTGCTTATTATGACTTTATTATGTTATTACTTATGATACCTTTTACGACAATAAAAGCTATAGCTTTGTTGGGTTGTCTTAAAATACAAGGTCAACAACAAGCGTCGCTATTTACTCTGACAGTCAGGCAGAACTTGAAGCGATCAGTTCCGCAAGTACTGACTCAAAGCTGGTTTAAGATTGCGTGAGAGCCCTAAATGAGGTGGGAACCCAAAGGAAATTAATTTTGGCCTGGGCCCCCCGCCCACACGAGCGTGAAAGGAAACGACGCGATGGATGGACTGGTCCATCTACGAATGGACATATAACAGCTCCGGGGAATGGTGAAAAAGATCACCAAGACAAAGACCGGCAAAGGAGTTCGTAAGGGAACAAAGGCCTGAGTTTACTGAAGACCTACTGAGTAAAGACAGGAAGACTGTCAAAATGATAGTAGGTCTGTTGACCGGTAATTGCAGACTGAATAGGCATATGTTTAACATCGGCCTGGCAGATAATGCTCTCTGCAGATTCTGTCAAGAGGAAGAAGAAACCCTAGTTCATGTTTTGTGCCACTGCGATGGGCTAGCGAGGATAAGGTTTCTAGAGAACCCCACAGCTAACGGGTACATAAAAAGCCACTCTCAAAAATGATAGGCCTAATTAAGAAGGCAAAATTAGAGAGCGTCCTCTAGGGTAAAAAGGGATCACAATAGACGTGCAAAGATTGCGGTGAAACAGGTTCGCATAGCCACCCCATTCCTAATCTAATCTAATCTAAGGTCAACATGGCAGTAATATATCATACCAACACGAATTTTTCGATCAGCTGAGGGCGTCTTGCCCTGTACACTTAATGTAGTTTTGCAACTATAACCAATATGGATTGCTTTCCTTTTCTTTTTTGCTGAACATGTGCAAATCGTTCTAGCAACAAATTTATCTCCTTGTAAGCTGACGGTAGCAACGATTGAATACCTATCCGTAAATGATCACTCTCCTAATTATGTCTTCATGTTAACCTTTACAGAAACCAAAGCAAGAGAACCATGATCCCTAAAGAAGAAGCGAAGAAAGTTTTGGTAAAAGAACTTGATTCCATATCAAATAGAAATGTGCAACTAGTAAATGCTTCAATATTTCTAAGGCAACTCTGCGCAACAAAATTAAAGGCAACATTTTTTCTTCGGAAGGAAATAGATCAAGTTGGGTTTCCCAATGCGAAGATGTCAACGATGCTATTCGAGAAATATTAGAACCAGTTGCAAATAGGTGAGCTGGAAAAAAATGACTGGTGAAATGATTAGGAAGAAATATCAATTTCAGTGCTTTGCATTCTTTCCATCAAGGAAACATTCCACGACCTATGGTGGCATTTCTATAGAAAAGAATGCTAAATTATTCTCGAAGATTGAGGTAGTTGGATGGACTATGACTAGTTGGATGGACTTATCAACTTAATTAATTATATTCCGAGTTTTGTATCGAAAAAAAAATTGTTCTTTCTTGTCTTTGATGCCACCATTTTTGGGCTACTTAAGGTGTCTTTTAGAAGCAAGTAATAGGAAAACATAAACAAAATTCTGGTAAGGACATCACTAAATCAGAACTTATGTACAAAATTAGGGGAAGCCTTTGGCTCAAGCTGTAAAAAGGAAGTAATACAAAATAGTTTTGTGGGGTGTGGTTTATACTCCTTTACGCTCCTTAACGCTATCGATTTTCAAAATTCAAAAAAGGCAAACATGAGTTACAGGAATGCCAAATTAAGCGATACTTGAAATTAAGAATTTTCTGCTGCTAAAAGGGTCGTTGAAAACATTAACTGGTCAGATCAAAAATTGACTCTCAGTAGACATTAACTACTCACTAGCAGACAAAAATTAAATTCAAAATTGTGCTTTTTATATTTTATTTATTGGCGTTAAATGTTCATTCACTGGGACAACTAATTTCTTTCAGAAATTACAAATAAATTAAGGATACTAATTCTGTATTCTTTAGATTTTGTTTATAGTAAATATTTTATACATACTCAGAATCAGCTCTGTACATACGAGTCCACTTAAGACCCCCAAACCTTGCCGTTCCTTCAAAATAATGTATATGATAAAGTAAAACTTCTGATATTTCTATTTTCGAAAATAACTATTTGAAGAACTAATAAAATGCCTATTCGATCTAAAATCTTAATCTCTAATATATAAAAACATTTCACGATAACATTTTTATCTTCCTTCCAAATTGTAGAAAGCAAGAATTTCAATTTTTATACTAAATATACACCAGAAAGAAATCAAATACTACCAGATTACTGTATTTAATTTACTTGACATGCAGCTTATCTATAAGTACGTAATTTTCTCAGAATGGGCTGGAGATTCCAAACATTATTACGTCTTGCACTAAAAGCATCCGATAAATTAATATCGTCCAGACACATTAAGTAGCTGTCCTTGACTAAAGATCATTAGTTGTATCTTCTATCTACATACATACATATATACATACATACGTTTCTACACAAACAATCCGTACGAAAACATTCGCTTTAAATATTAGAAGACTTCTGCAGGTGGCTATGTAATTAGTAACCTAAGAAGTAAATAAAATTTACGACATCTTTAAGATAAATAAGACATTTTTCTGTTTATAGGCAGTGCGATTGTAACAAACAACAAAATAAACTGAGTTTTATCTTGAAAAGATTAAATATTTAAAACGCATTAAAAGAAATAATTAAAATTCTAGCAATGTACACTACATATTAGAGTTTGGAAAAATCCTTCTCCTACCAAAGGAAAAGTTTTAACACGAGATGAATTACAAGAAGTAAACCAATTATTCTAAGAGTAGCAATTATATCAAGGTCATCAAAGAGATTGTTAGAATATATGTACCTACATATATCCTCCAATCTTTTTCATAATTAACTATACTTCAAACGCACATCTTAGGGGATGTGGGCACCAACGAAAGACATAAAAAAAGCAACAAAGCATACTGCTAACTGGTACCAACTGCTTGTTTAGCAAATTTCTTTTCATTCTAATTTCTACTTAACTAATTTAACAAATTTTCCAGATTTTCTAAATCTGCCTCACAACCTGCGGGTTGCTACAACCACCGAGTTGTCTTAGCTTCCAAGAAAAAGAATCTCGAAAGATATTTAGTGAGATGCTCCTCCACTTGATTTTCTATATCCAGGAATTGGTCTACTAATGAAAACACACACAAAGCATCATTCTAGACTAGAAAGCATCTAGACTAGAAAGCATCATTCTAGACTAGAACCTGCAGATTGTGAGGCAGATTTTCCAAATCTGCCTCACAACCTGCGGGTTGCTACAACCACCAAGTTTTCTTAGCTTCCAAGAAAAAGAAACTCGAAGGATATTTAATTAGATGCTCCTCCACTTGATTTTCTATATCCAGGAATTGGTCTACTAATCAAATGGCAGGATAAAAAATGGATGAAAACACACACAAAGCATCATTCTAGACTCTCGTTAAAAAGCCACAAACTACGAGCTTGCCGGGAACAACAAGATTAATATGAACCAGTTTTTCTAATAACAAAACCACCCTCCGAGTGATAACACCAACAATCAAAAAGCAAGTTCTTGTCAGTTTCTAGAGCATTTACTTTTCTAGTGGTGGCACCATTCTAGCAATGCCCACATTTCCTAAAAAAAACAAAAGATGAGGATGTGATGGGGGTGTGTGAGAGGTCCGAATGTGTTTGACTCAAATCATTTTCGAGAGAAGAAGAAGCCGTGGCCTATCAGTTCAGTCCACTATACGAAACAACCTCCCCCTCCCCTCCGCCCCACACCCTCCCCACCTCTCTCCACTCTCCTAAACAGTAAAATGCCATTTGAGAATGTTCAAGCTTGGACTGAAGTGAATAGTGCATCCTATGGTTACAGATATAATTCAGCAAATTTCAACCACAGTTCACAATTCAGCAGAAGTTCAAACAATGGATGGAACGAAATTGAAGGTCAATATCAACTGTTTCAACCAGCATTTATAAGGGAAAATGATTGAATTACATGAAAAAGCATGGTTAAAGTGGACAAGACGCTCCTGAATTCCAAAAATGTGAAATAACCAAAAAATAAATTACAAAAAATCTTTCAGATTTTATATTTGTCACCTACCTTGAAGAACCTTCTGCCGCCCCAAGGAGGTTCAATACTACATGAAAGAAATATTTCGTATTGAATGACAATTTCTCCTGAATAAAACACCTCACGAGGTCACTGACCAGAATCCTTTGTTCAAAGACTGAATAAATGCAAGATCTTAATGGTAATTGGAACTGGAAGCCTTTTTCTGAATCATATCTCGTTTCTCTTATTCCCTAAACAGCTAGCTTTCGGTGACTTCAACAAGTTTTTGAGACGTAGCTAAGCTAAACCCACGCTGATCTTCTGGCCTTTTTTTTTCCTCTTAAAAAAAGCAACCGCAGCCTTCAGGCTTATTGTGCCACGTCTGTGTATTCAAGTCACCCACTCTAACACGGTAGTCCCCTCCACTAATCTGTAAAGGTCCCTAACCGAGTCGGTAAGGTATGTCTCTGGACCTCCTTTCGTTCTCTCAGATAGGTTTTGTCTTCTGCGATCAAACACTCCGATTTTGTGTAGATGTCCTTTAATCGCAGCATGTCCAGTCATTAGGCCCGTAACAATACAGAGCTGTTTATTGCTAACTCTCTTCTTACATGGTTTCCCTATACATGTTTTTCCATGTCTTATACCGGGTATAGTACACCAGTGTTCTTGCTGTTTTGTACGGACCCAGTCGCCTATGTATTTCCTGGCCGTTTGCCTTGTAAGTCCGAAGAAAGGTCCTGGGCCGTACATTTCCATCTCTGACCCACTCTTTGCGAGTTCGTCAGCACTGGCATTGCCATCGATCTCTGGATGGCCCGGTATCCAAGTCAACCAGACCTTGTTCCGGTTTGAAAGTTCCACCAATTCATCGAAGCACTCTTCTGGCCTATCGATATCACCACAAGTCTGGTCTAAAAATAGCTTTGATTAGATGACTACTGAAAACCAGATAGAAAATTTTGGTTCATTCATTCTTAGAAAAGCCAGAAGCAATTCAAATTTTCTGGTGCAAATTTTATGTTATTACAGCAAACAAGTAGATCTTGTATAAATGAGATTACATGAAATCATCTGTGTTAAACAACTTTAGCTAAACAAAAGAAACTCCAGCCGAAATCGACATATCTGTGTGTTAACATTTATACAATATTTAGATTAGAGTATGTATAAAGTGTTACTAAATATGATCTAAAAATTACATAACAAGAAATAGTAAGCGTGAATCAGATCATTGATAAATTCAGAGATCAATAGAAAGACACTTGTGGTTTAATTTGATCGTTTCGGTCCATAAACTATGAACATATTATTTTACGGCAATAAAAATGCTGAAATAACAACAACTTTAATAGAAATAAATAGGAACTACGATAAGACAAATAATTAACGCTAGATTAAAGATTGGCTAAGCTTCATTTAAAAACTGTGTCACCGCATGTTCTATTTTTAATAATTACTTGAATATTACTCTCTTATATCATCCTCGTTATTCATCCCAATACATTTTAATACGAA
Organism: Holotrichia oblita; assembly: GCA_023690525.1. Lineage (NCBI taxonomy): Eukaryota > Metazoa > Arthropoda > Insecta > Coleoptera > Scarabaeidae > Holotrichia > Holotrichia oblita. The sequence goes on along the minus strand of CM043022.1, from coordinate 82,025,041 downwards.
TACATCCACGTAACGAGATTTACGGACAAATAAAAGAGGTAATTGCAATTGCAGCATGCGTAATACTTTCTTGAAGACGAGATTGAAACCGTTTAGATATTATGCCGTCTAGTAGCTGAAGGTTATAATAAAAGCATTGCCAGCAGTACCAACTGCCTAGAGTAGGAAATATGATTCCACAATGTACAAGCCGTGCGCGTTGAATGCAGATAATATCAAACGAGGCGGTAGGAAAATTTTTATTGCGATAGTCGTTCTTGTTTTAGCACTACTTGTTTGGTAGAGATATCTTGTTAGGTAATATGGAAGAAGGGAATAGATCTCATAAATCTTTTTTTAGTGCTATAAAAATTTTGTCAAATCTGGATTAGTCACAAATTTATACTGGATTTCAAAATTTTTCATATCTCATAAAAAAGTAAGTTCGTAAAATTTCACAATAAAGATTTTAAACCAGAAGCAGCGGTTAATGTAAACGATATTAGCTCCAAAATTCATATAAATGCCGCTGTAGTTCTACTGTTAGTTTATTGCACAAAAACCTAAAAAAAAAGAGTAGTACGATATAAAATCTTATTACAGCAATATGGGAGATACTTATGTTTTTAGTACAGCTAATATATTTTTATTATATTACTGTGTAAGATGATTCAATCTTTCATGTACGTACTTAGAAATTCTGCAGCTTTCTTTATTAAACTTACGATTTAAAAACTTCCAATCCCAAGAATACCTCTTTAAAATGGTGTAAATTCAACCATAAATTTTATCCCTCATAGACACCAACACATTTTCTTTTTTTTTTCCTTTGCAAATTTCCAGCTTCCTGAAAATAATAAATTCTCCACCTCTCCAAAATAGGCCATTCATTTCGGTTAAAGCGGAATATAGAACCAGAAAAAAAATTCTTCGTCACCAATAACATGCAAAATTCTCTCAAAGCCTTCCATGAAGAATTTCTGTCGCTGTCACAAACTCGAATGTTTAGCCTATTTCTTTCGCTGAAGAGGAAATATATATAATATGTATGTATATAACGATGTACCATCGACTGCATAAATTCGCCATTTTTACTACTACCGATTGCCCTCTGTTGCTATTTTTTTCCCTCCTGTTCTGTTTTTGATGTCTTTCCAGGAATAATCGCCTCCTTGCGATTTTTGCGTCTCATTTTCTTTTTTTTTTTTCTTGTACTTTTATGTATACTTAAACGAAAAGGTAGCTTGACCATCAGTGGCTTGCTTATACTCTGATAGGTATTATAGGAAGATTGTCTAAATATATGAAACTCTGTAAAATATAACAGTTGCTAAATCACTGTTCCGAGTGAAGACCTAACTTTGATAAAAATTGCTATTACCAGCCAAAATTTTTATAGCCACATCCTACAAGTGTGTTCACACCATAGCCACGGAACAAGGAAGGAACATCTTCTGTTATCTATAATGGATTGACAACATTTCGGTACACTTTCGACCAACTTTTCAGCGTAATTAGATGGTAATGAGAGCCATATTTGTCGAATCCTTTATACCAGCTTCTTCAAAATCTAAGATTTTCCTCGTAACTTCTGCTTTATGAAGGCCCAAACATTTACAATCGGATTACTATCTGGTGACTGAGAAGGTCAAGCTAACACCTTAATACCATTTTCTCGTTTCCAAAAAACACAACGTCTACTCCGGTGCTTCAGATTGTGGTCCTCTTGTAGTATCCATTGTGAGATATCCGATTCACTGAAACCATTGTTTTGCTAAAAGAAGCAAAAACCTTCGGTAAATTTGGACCGTTTTCTGGGCATCCAAAGTCTCAGTAAACACATGCAACTTTTCGAAACCGTGTTTACTGAGACATCCCCAAACATGAATTTTTTTGAGGATGCTTAACGGAACTTTGAATCATAAGATGCCTCAGTATTGCAAACGATTTCCAACAAAAAACAAACCACAAAGCCCGCGGAAATGGCCCTACCCAACACCAGATCAAAAATAACGTCATACACATTTATCACTGTAAAAGGTGGATGCTTTTCATAACACTGTGTTTAAGCCAATGGCAAAAGCTGTGGTGTTTCCGCGTTTTCTACCATCTCTGGTCTCTTAAATCATTATCATGGCTTTTGTAGATGATCTAGTCGTTGCAATAAGAGGCAAGTGTAAGAAAATCAGTGGATAGAGCAGAGTTTGTTTATTTCCGTTAGTAAATGAAGAAAGTACTAGAACATTTAGGCCAAGCCAAATACTTAGTAAACTAAACTCCTGTCAAACAGGAAGTGCTCAACACTTATCGGCTAAACCTCTATGCACCAGGTTGTCTCACTCACATATGCCCTCTCAAAGCTTCCCATCCAGTCTAACAGCTTTAATAAACTCCATTAGCTGTGATGGTTTCAGAAAAGGTATTTCTTCTTCATCTATGACGGCTTTACCCAGATAGTTGACTCGGGTTTCCATGATGGCAGTGCAGTAAGATGTCAGGTGTCGGATTTTCATCCTCAACCCCGCAGAAGTTGCAGTCGCTATTCTCTTTAGACCTATCCTTGTCATGTGTTCACCAAGGTGACAATGCCCTGTAAGAAAACCTGTGAGGATGCGTAGTTCTAGCAAAGTTTTTGCTCTGTGCTTGTTGTAGCTTCCAACGAAGATATTGGAGTGTCTCAGACCAGGGCAGATTCTCCCAGAGAGATGGTTTGAGCCTCTCTTCCCTGTCTTTAAGTTCATTTTTTGTAGGTGCTCAAACCTATACCACAGAACGTTTCCGGTCCCACAAATGGAGTTGTGACGGGCTTTCTTGCTAATAAATTAACTTCTTCGTTGCCTCTGATTCCAATATGTTCTGGGACCAGGGTTGTTTAATCCGTTAAGACATTCTCAGACTAATTTCGAGCTTATGCTCCGAGCTCTGCTTCCGATAGTTCCTGCCGAGGTTCAGTTGAACACATCTTCCAATGGCATTGAGACACTGGGGTATATCCCCATTAGCTCGGAATACTCTTGCAGAGTTACTTCATCATTAAATTCTATGTTTAGCAAACTTCTCTTATTTGCCCGTCTAACGGATTCAAGAATAGCATGTTTGCGTGTATCAGTCCTTCCACAGCTGTCAGACAGCTGTCTAGTACACTAAACTGAAATATTTTTTTAAAGCACCACCGCGATTTGGGCATTCAGAACCTGGAAGGGCATCTCCTTGCAAAAAGGGAGGATTCAAGCCACTCGGTCGAAAATCGATGAAATAACAGAGCGAACTAAGTTGGTAAGCGAACTTGCCCAAACGTCTCAATAGAACCACCTATAAAGAACATAGCAGTTCTTAACCCACGCTTAGCTGGACATGTCAAGATTCGTATCGATCAGAATGGATCAAGAATCACTGCTTCATACCACCTAAGACAGTTCCTCTTAGACGTAAATACAGAGAACGACTGAACGTGGGCATGAAAGGAACAAAAGTGAATACCTTTGAGCTTTGATGTTTACATCAACACTTACCAGATCAGTTTTAACTCAAACCTGTATGAACCTGTATGCTGTTGGGGGTCGTTGTTCAAGTCTTCTTTGTACTTTCGCCTGAAAGGTCGTTGGAGACAGTCCTAATTTTTTTTTATATCGCGAAGTAATAACAGATTATCCCTCATATTGGTTTCAAAACATTCCAATCGCTAAAATTTAGTCAAAACTTACGAAGAAATAATTAAAAATTCAAGATCCAAAACTTTATTTAACTAAAAAAAATAAACGAAAGTGTAGTATTAAGTCCACATAGGAACCCAATAACAACCCAAAGGAACACCAGAAAATTAAAAATTGCCGCACAAAACCGTCTTAAAAACAAATTATTTTGCTCTAAATATAAAATCGCTCCTTCTAACCTTATGTAAAAATTCTTCTTGTGAAAGCGTCAGCGACGAGTTAATAAAGAAAAGCGTCAAGAAAAGAAGTGGAACACGAGATTGAACAATTTAATTTTAATCCTAACTCGTGTTATTATACATTTTTAAATGATGAGGTTGGCATCGTCTCATCTTAAATTGAAAACGCCATGCATATTAGATGGCTCTTAATATTTCACGAGCTTTCGTGAAAATCTCACAGGTGCTTTATTATGAATGCGATGGATTTTGCCAGTCGTATCCCCTAACACCACACCATCATCCCGAGACCCAGTCGTCGCACGCCCACCAATGTAGTACTACATAGTTCGAAGGCAGAAGCTTCTTGTCAGCGCATCGGACGAAATCGAAGTCCATTGATGTGAGTCAGGGGCTCACTCTGTTGTAAGTACGTCCTAGTTTCTACAATTCCGTTCGAGTTCGACCGGATTATCACCTTTTCGAATTTTCAATCTTTTCCAGTCTCTTATTATGCGGGATTATTATGGCCTTTTCTGAACGTCTTATATAGGTTACATCTTTCACGGAAAAGAAACCAAATAAACTGCTAACTCCGCTATAGACGTACGTATAGTGAAATGAGAAGCTATTGTGTGATTAGATACAATGAAAGTGTCCCATATAAAGTCTATTCCACAGTTTTTAATATTTTAAAAATGTTTATATCAAAAAGTTATCTTAGACAGTCTATTCCTTCATTTCAGAGTTAGAAAATGGAAATATTATCGTTTTTTTTTCCATCCTAGGTGGGTGGGGGTACCCCAAAAGACTTAATTCTCTCGACTAACTCCTGTCATCAACTGCTGGGCAATCAGTAAGGAGATGCCAGTTTCTATATAGAGGAGAATCAATCCAGTCCAATAAGAACAAGGTTGGACCTGACACAAATTTTAATATTGGTCACAAGATCTATTGCTGAGAAATCAATTATTTCAGTTCCTTTTATGGCTTGACGTCTATCTTAACCTAGCATTGTCTCAATATTAAATTTTGCAAGATTTAGTGTCTGAAAGGTTTCCAAACAATATTTCTACTGATCTAGAAGGAGAGAGATGGTTCACTCATACCAGTACCCTTTCGGCATTTTTGAGGCAGTCCCAAAATTGACAATATCCTTAATTACATCGCCCAGTATAATTGAAGATCTTATTCTTCCCTGTTGACAGTAATATTGCATGTTCGATGTTCTTCAAGTATAATTTCTAGTCCTACCAGAAAGTCCTTGCATTCATTACGTTTAACGCTGTAGGGTGGCTTCTGACCAACACGCCATGGCGCTTATGATGCCTAAACATGTAACATGACTAGTGCTTGATTACTTTTGAAACTATGCTGATGTTTTGCATTGTTTAGACATTTTGGTCAAGAAACGAGCGATTAATTCGAAAAAGTCATTTCCTCTATGGAAAATCTCAGAGTTATTTGTGGTGAATGAGAACGCACAATATACAGTCTAGAATTGGAAATGCATGACTCTTCGATTAATTATTATGGCTTTGATTTGCGAATACCGATAGCTTTTCCTAGACCTACTTTTTTACTTCTCAAGAAGCATAACATGTTTTGATATATTCAGGTAAAGGTAAAATCGTTAGATGTTAACGGATCTTAATTATTATCATGACCACGTACCATCAAGCTTGACAATCCAGCCTACAAAGGCTTGGAACACTAAACACTTTAACCCACTGAACACCAAACAAGTTTTAACTAAAACACCGACGCGTTTCAACAGCAATGCTGTCATTATCAAGGCGACAATAAAACTAAATTAATTTCCGATTAACGAAAACAATGACGAATACGGTATAGGTCCATTGTCACAGTTCATTACACATGACTTATTTTTATATATTTCTAAACTTTCGAAAACATTTAGAAACTTACAATTGTTTATTTGTCTAATTAATTTAACATTCGTATGATCGATGTTGTGATCTGTTTCAAAAATGTGTTGGGCAACGCTCGATTTCTCAATTCTATTAAATCTAAGATAAGCCATATGCTCTTTGAATCTAGTTGAGACTGCTCTTGAGTTACCCATTGCCGTTCCTTCCAGCTGTTCATAAAAACCCCCGTTGAATTGAAAAATGTTCTGTTTTATACAGATGTCAGTTAAGCGAATATATTCCTGGACACATTGTTGACTCAAACTATTTTGAAGCAACAAGTCCTCGAGGTATGTCAAGGTATCTGGAATCGGTACACTAGGAAAGAGAGAAGTAACATCAAATGAAATCAATATTTCACCCTCCAGCAACTGAATATTTTGAATTTCTTTAATAAATTCTAACGAATTTGTTACTGCAAAACTAGCTGTATTGGCAAATTATTAAATTCATTGGTCAGCCATTTGGAAACCTTATAAGTCGGTGCGTCAATTGCCGAAACAATTGACCTTACCGACTTGCCAGGTTTGTGGATTTCAGGTAAACAATATAATTTAGGGACAACAGGATTGGAAACATGTAGCTTACGTCTAACATCGGCAATAACAAGGTTGTTACAAGTTTTAAACACATTGTTGACGTCTCTAATCATTTTCGGTAAAGGATTTTTTGAAATGGACTTATAAGGGCCACTACTCAACAGGTCATTAACCCGATCATAGTAGTCCTCTTTATCTAAAATAACAACCTGGTTCCCTTTGTCAGCTTTCAAATAAAAACAATCTTTTTCCCGCAAAGTTTTAATGATTTTAATGTTTTCCAATTTCTGAGGTGATTTATAGGATTTCAAATGTTTTGAAATAGTATGTTTGCAGGCCTGCCTAACAAACTGCTTTGTGGGCTCAGGAAACCGCTGGATAGAGGATTCTATCCCGGCAATAACCCACTCAACATTCGATTCAGGAATCTGCAAACCAAATTTCAATCCTTTATTCAAAAGATTAATTTCCCGTTCACTAAAGGTTTGCGAAGAATGATTTTCTATTATGTTAATGGTATTCATCGGAACATGATGTTTATTTTTTAAAAAACAACCTAACTTTCTTAATTTCCTATCATGAGAGAATTTTTTATTCTGAACTTTCCTATCGATAGAAATAAACATGTTCCGTTGAAAATCACACCATAGTTGATATTCAACATCATTAAGATCTAATGTTAAAAATTTCCAAAGTTGGTAAGCTTGAATCTCAAGTTTACTGCGTTTGGCAAAAAGATATTCGATTTCTGAACGCAACCATTTTTCTTTCGCGTAACGAATGACTGCAATTATTCGAGACAGTAACATTAATAAAGTTTGGAAAAACAGAAAAACGTTTACAAGCTTTCAGAAATCTAATATCTTCGCTAATAAACCTAATTTTAGCACTAACCTTATGGTATAAGATCAGATCACAACATCGATCGTACGAATGTTAAATTAATTAGATAAATAAACAATTGTAAGTTTCTAAATGTTTTCGAAAGTTTAGAAATATATAAAAATAAGTCATGTGTAATTAACTGTGACAATGGACCTATACCGTATTCGTCATTGTTTTCGTTAATCGGAAATTAATGATGCGTATCGGATTGACCGTGCATAACATTTAGGTTACCTGTTTTTGTAGATTTTATTTTAATTTAGTTTTATTATCGCCTTGATAATGACAGCATTGCTTGAAACGCGTCGGTGTTTTAGTTAAAACTTGTTTGGTGTTCAGTGGGTTAAAGTGTTTAGTGTTCTACTTCTGCACCAAGAGAAGAAGAACGCTACAAAGGTTTCTCGAATATTCGAGGAGAAAATTCAAAAACCAAGAACACAAAACCGTTAACATTTCATGGGATTTTGATCATATTTTTCACGTAAAATCCATCCCTCCCGCCCCCCTTGCTATTGGTGTGATAATTCGTCAATAATTAACAACTTTAACAAATAATTATTGGCATGGTGTGAACAACTATAAATAAATTAAATATCTTTCTTCCGCAAAGCCTCCTTAACAAAACTTCTAAAGCTCTCCCTGCCAACCTCTAGTTCTCCCTGCAGCAACAAAGACATAGTCATCCTCAACATCAGATCTCTTTCAAGATGGTAGTTACACTTCCTTCTCTTGTGATACCATCTGAAAATTTGAACGATAAATCACTTCATTAATTAAATCCTCTAACATTCTTCCGGACATACAAAAACGGATTCTCAAAGAATCCAATTGTGTGGTTTTCCCAAAAACCTATGAAATTTAAAACGCCTTCACCTAAAAAGAAAATTACAAAACGATCTCACTAAAACACAATTTCTCCTCTTCAAGCAGGAAATAAAACGCAAAGAAAATCTTAAAACCTTACAGTGATAAATGGCAAAGCCAAGTGAATTAATCTCGATTGAAAACAATTTATTTATTTATTATAACAATTTGATCAAAAAACATCGAGAGGACATTTTAGCGGCATCTCTTTGTACTCATGAAGATGATCCCTTATTCTTGACATCGTAAGTTTCTTTCGCCGCTGGTAGCTAAATATTCGTCGTCCGCGTTAAACTTTTATCTGCACCATTAACGAAGTTTTATGAAGTTACTTAAGGGGCTGCTCACAAATTTTTCAAACCCAATTACCACGTAATCGGCGAAGCAACGATAAAATTTTGATGTTAGCTTATTTACAGCGGTTACAGACTATGGAGGTAGTACATAGTGTACACGTCCTTAAAAATGCAACATTGCGAATAATGTTTATGTTGGAATAACTCAGGCACGGTATATTTGAGCTCGTGACTCCTTTTTTTGGTTGAATTTCCTACATAAAACTATTATAACATTGATGTCCTCAATTATCCATATACAGTAATTTACTATAACACTGTTCTCATAACACAGATCTTCATACAACATCGTTAAATGTCACACATCTTAATCTCCAAGGCTCATTACAGTGACATTAAAACACGCAAAGCGTGGTTTACATTGGGTCATATCTATTTAAACTCGTATGCAGTTGCATACGTAATATTATGCATGTATTAAGTTACTTGCACACCTGCAATAATAATAATAGTTTTTAAAACATATTTATTACATTACTGTTATTAAAATAATAGCTATGACAAGTTCATTCTATCGCAATTATAGATTATACATCTCTGTCTTTAAATATTGCATTCGCTTACGCGGATAAAGGCACCGTCCCGATGTTAAGTAAGTAAATCGACTGTGTAGTTGTTATATGATGAAAGGTCTCTAACACGACACAGTTTCGTTCATGAATACTGCAGCGGTCGCCGATTGCCCCAAGCAATCTGCCAGCGTTACCTATATCTTCATGAATAGACATGCGGTAAATAGATAAAGTGGTAGACAGAGATGAGAATAGTTTAGTATTATACTCGAAGAGCTACACCAATTGCATGCATAACGCATCTCAGCTTGCATTTAATCTCCAAAAGATGCTGTTCTATTTAAAAAGGTATATATGAACAAGATAAAGTTGAAGTAACGGATATACCTTTTAATGCTGGACGTTGTTTGTTTCAAGATGGCGATAAAGTAATCATAATATACCGAGGGCGGTTTGTTTAGTTAAAAATGCATTTGTTTCAAAGATGACATCGCTTGAATATCTCTCTAGCAAACAACCATGGTTGAGCACTAATAAAGATGCTATAATAGCCATAATACAATTATACCGTAAGCAGAGAAAAATTTAATTAGAGTGTGGAATTTAAGACAATACACGCAGTTGCCACGTCTAGCGAAAGGCGGAAACGAATAGATGTTGGATGGAATTTAACACAAACGCAGATGTAAGCAACAAAGCTTCAGTTGAAACAGATGTAAGCATATCATAACAAAAAAGCAATGAAACGTTAAACAACCTTAAAAACAATAAATGCCCAGTACGTGATAAGATAGCAGAAGAAATGATGAAGATAATTGGAGAAAAAAGGACAAAATTCTAACTGAAGCTGAAGCTGAAGAGATTGAAAAGTAAGACCAGTGGTTTGATCACCGGCACAACTCCGGTACTCGAAAGGACTCACATATTCAATAATGGACAAGAGGATCGAAGTAACACAATAAAGGCTGCCAAAGGAAAGGATCCTGATTGAATAGCAAAAGAGATGGGACCAATCGAGGGATAAAGAGCAACGGGCAAAGTGCTTAATTGAAGATATCAGAAGCTGGATAAACTGCCAACATCGCAATGTCGACTATTATCTGACACAAGTGTTAACGGCAAAAAGAATAGGCAAGGACAACGAGCACCGATGTATTTACTGTAGTCTGGTTGATACCGCAGAACATACTGCTTTCGTTTGCAGTAGATGGCACAAAAATAGAAGGATAGCTCAATCAAAGATCGGGTGCCCAATTACCGAGGAAGCTCTAATTCCGTTGATGGTGGAGTCCGTAGGAAACTGAGAAATCATCCAAAATATGTTCAAGACCATCGTGAATAAAGGAGCCTGACGAAAGAAGAAGACATCAAATAGAGGCGGAAGGAAATAGATGAGATGACTGAGACAACTGGCGGTGTTCGATGATATATATTAAATGGTTCTGATCGGGGGTTTTTAGTGCGTAAGCAGAAATTCTGGGACTCCCACACTACCATGCTGGGAAGGAGCCCATTTGGTGTACATAAAACATTTTCCCCTAGCAAAAGAAAATAGGAAGGCCACTCCAATACTAAAGAAAATGCTAAAGCAGAAAATGGCAAACAATGAAAGATACGCTAAAGTGTATTCATGTGGAGAACAATACCCAAACAGATTCAAGCAAAAAATTTATAAACTTTTCGTCAAATACAAAACAAAAACGCTTGGAGTCTTGGAAGACCAGAGTTACGAACACTTACGGAGCTCTAACTGGTCATTCCCCTCTCACCATATCATCTCAGAAAGCTTAAAACTTATGTGGATTTTACAAACGTACTATGGAGGTTGCTGAACATGAGGGAGCATGTTGGAGAAACCATTCTAAGGATGGAGGAGATCAAAGCCATGGCAAGGGAACCACCCCTTTTGTTGGTGGTGAATCCACCCACAAAAGGTCATCTTCAGGTCAGGTTTTTAAGTCCTACTTTTTCTGTCTAATTGTGTAAGCGGTGCTAAATTCTTGCATTTTTTGGAAATCGACTTCGCATTTGTTACGGAAACATCCAGAAGCCACGTAAAAATGGCACACGACGGATTAAAATCCTATACCTCGATATTTGCTGATGTAATGTCTATTCCATCCATGCAGCGATTGTACTCAGCAATTAGTCGGGGTTGTGGTACTTGAACGATTTTCTTTTCAGTCTTAGATGAACGTTTCATCTGAATAGTTGGATTCATACCATGACATGTACATAGATGTCACTGTCACTACTTTATTGTCCATCCATTTTACCAGAATAATTCCATCCTCTTTATCAATATTTGAAACAATGCCCCCCCCCTTTTCTCTTAGTTTTGGCAATCTGACTCTTCTGCGGTAATTTACAACTTTTGGGTACTCTGTTTCCTTTCATCGTTCCCGTGCCGTCCCAACCATTTTATTTTATGTTGAAAAGTAAATTAAAGCTTGTAAAAAGATTGTCAATGTAGAATTTAAAAGGAAGCGTCTTCATATCATCGGGAGACTCATCAATCATCCACATCAATGGAGCAGCACAATTATTTCCAAAATGATTTTCATAAACTGTATTTGCTCTTAGATTTTTTCTCTGGTAGGTAACATATCGAAGTTTACCAAGTAACCGGTGGCAGAATTCAGGCACCACATTTTGCACCCAAACCTTATGGACTTGCCTCGTATAAATTGTTTACACGAATGCTTTCTATAACATTTAATCATCGTCGTAGTCCAGGTCTTGTTCGGGAATCCAATTTTCAATAAATTTATCAAGTTATCAGCACTGTTCAAATTTCTTATGATTTGGCGAAATCTGTCCCTCCTCATAGACTCACTTATACAGTTTTTCATGTCCATCTTAGAGCCCCAGTAGAATTCTCGTCCTGACATCTCATTATAGCCTGTAACGATTAAAATTGCGATTGCACATTTCATTTCTTCTTTAGATATACATATTTGGATTTGGTTGGTTACAGAAAAGAGGATATTTATTGGACTGTTCAACAAACAATCCAATTACTTCCTCATCTAAAAACGCAAGAAAAGTGTTCAATTATTGATTGAAATTGAAGTGTTTTAATAACACAAAATCAATTAATCACCATTGAATTCCCTATTGACGACCGGAAATTAACAGTTACTATTACGAGATATAGTCGTTCAGCTGTACTTCAAGTATGGCAAATATATTTCACTTCAGTCTTTAAAAGTTAACCTGCAGAGGAGAGAGGGTGAGGGACTTTAAACGCGCACTATGATGAAAAACACGACCAATGCATGTCAGCTCATCATCTAATATCTCGACCCCAGTTTGATCAATGGAGGAAATCTGCCACCCACCACCACGAGCACTTATTGTTAGAAAGAAACGGGACACCACTAACTGCTGGTAACATTATGATCATTATTTATGTATACTACCATTTGATCCTTCCTTAAGATTTTGCCTTTGAAAAGGCTCAGTTCCGAGCTTCTATTAAAATCAGATATTTGTAGAATCATGTTCATGTTCGTTCCTATCTTCTTTTTCCTCATTTTCCTTTTCTTGTTCATTCTTGCGTTCATCGTCAATTCAGTTTTTCTTGAGTCATTTCCTTTTTTTCTGTTAGATTACCGAAAAAATCAACATTGCTCTTTAAAAGAGAGCAAATATTACTACCCGTACACTCTCCAATGTTGAAATTTTGAAATTACACACACTTCCTCTATATTAATTAGCAAATACATATAAGTATGCACCAATATTAGAACATCCTGCTTTCTAGGCGAACACGCACCTAAGAGGTGAGTTGGGAAGAGTTGGTTTCGTGATTTGTGTACACACGATTCGATCAACCGCATAAATGCAAACTTCGCCCTACATTTCCCACATCGCGTCGTCTAAAATATATCTTGGTGGAAAAAAATTCTCTACTACTAGATTTTTCCCTCTTCATTTTTAATCAAGTCACAAGTTATAACAAATATTGCTTCTAAGTTTTTGTTGCTGATTTACATTGCATTCAGAATTCGCATTTATGTAGAGCACATTATTAAATCCCCAGGCTGTGTACCGAGACTTATGAACTTAGTTATTACTGGACAGAGCTGGATATATATTTTGTTAGCTTGTTTTGTATAAATATTAATGATAAAATTGCAAATATATTTCATATAGTTACCGTTTTTCTTGTATAGTTATTAAGTAACAGAAATAATTACTAACTATTAAAAACCAATCCGACTATGTCGAATAAAATTTAACGCTTACTATAAATATGTATGGAAGTTATTGTTTTGCAATTTATTAGTTATGCAAGAAAGTGTATCGCACGTAAGAAAGTAATTCGATCCGCCACATATAGAAAGTCTTATGTTATACCTACATAGAATAGAGGAAGTGATTTGCTTGAATATTAAGAGGAGTAATACTCTAAACATGTACTGTTACATAAAAAGTGATATAATTTCAAAACGGCAAAATTAGTATGCGCTTATCATCATGATAAGACCTTTCTATTTTTTAAATTAGAAATAGACTATACATATGTATATAGAAATATGTACAACCAATTTCATTTATAAAGTAATCTAATATCTACCGCATCGATGTTATATTAAATTGACATATTCTGTAAGCCCTGAACTCTAGATTGTGCAGCGCATTATTGCCTTCTTACACGTTTCAGCTATCGAATTCGCCTTATTGTGGAAGACTGAAGCGTCTACTGTACTGCATGCGCATATTAACAGTCAATGATGGCATCTTCAATATGTAAAAATCGTAAGCGATAGAAACCTAGCGAAAATGACCTAATTTTATTCAAGTATAATATTTCGCAACTAGCTATTTTAGCATATTACACTGTGAGCATAAAATGCGAATCGAATAATCAAAATGTTAATTTAAATTGTTTAAACTAGCACGAATTATATTTAGAATTAAAAATAAACATTTAGAACAACGTCTTTATTATATATTTCGAGAAATTAATGACTCAATAGAAACTTAACCACAATTTTAATTTAATGAACTCTTAACCATTACTTTATTGCAAACATTTTAAATGAAACTTAAACATTACATCATTAATGAATATTTGTACTTATCCGGGATGTTTGGAGTATGACTAATTCAGCGTGAATTTTATGTTATTAATACACATAACCTCATTCTTTTTAAAGAGATTTAATGGTAGTAAAATAAAAACTACTTAAATTTACAACGTTAGTAAAATTTGATAGGCCTATTCGTCTTCATTGTCTTTCGTATCTGTCAACCTGATGCATGAAATGCTTCAAAAACTGACTATAGTAAATGTATAGGCAATCTCGGCCAAAAGAAAAACCTATTGTGTCCCCATGCCGTTTTAGTCCTCTCAACTAAGTTGCACCCGAACAAAGAAGACTGAAACCTGGTCAAGAGTTATTGATTAACTCCGGAATCATCTAATCGACCGACTTCAAAATATATCAGCCTCTCCCTATCCGCTGTTGGGCTGGAGTTTTCTCCACACTCCCACAGTTTCTATCTAGAATCGAGTTTATTAGACCCAGGCCTAAAATCAGTGCTCACTCATGCCACAAGTGCATTCTAGTAGGAGCAATGCCTAGCAGCGATTTCAGATCTCACAAAGGTTTTGATGCTGCCATAAGAACTTCCATACGTCAGTTCTGAATGGTCGTTTTTGGCACCTATTGCTAACTTTTCAGCTATTTCGTGGCTTGGCACCCATCTCACCGTAGTACTGTGATGTTCTGCCTGAGTTTTTAAGCTTCCTATGGCAGTCACGTACCAACTCGGAATCAAACCTGACAGGCTGTAGTGCTCTAAGGGAAGCTTGGCTGTCAGATAAAAATTTTACTAATTCGTTTATCCCTTTGAGTCTTAGTGGTTATCACCGGTACCTACCACCAATAAAGTGCAACTATATGCGCCATCTGTCGATGCATGTAGCAACTGCATACTCATTGTTCCTTTTTAAACTGCTGAAATAACGTGCTCTCAGTAACCGTTACAGGTTATCAGAGGTGTTTGAATAATCTGCGTTGTTTGTGAAGTTCTTCAAGCTATTCTAATTCAAATAAGGATGGTAAGTAATTCAGTTGTTATTTTTATAGACATTTTATTATTTTCCAAATAAAAGTGGTGATGCTTATTTGTAACCACTAGTACTTATTAAAATATTGTACGTATGTATATTTCCTAAATCGTCTATAATGTTTAAGTAAAAGTGTGGTGTGGAAATACAGAGATTTAGAAGAACTAGATCCTGACCAAGTATTAAGTATGATTGCTGAAGTTCCCTCTGATACTGAATCCATAGCCTCCAATGAGGAATTCGAGGACGACGATTTGTTTCATATAAACAATATAGAAGTTGATATTTAACAAGATGCTGTGAGTGAAAATGCGGCTGTTCTTCCGACAACAGGGCAGAACTCTGATGAACAAACTATTTCTCTCAGTCCAAGTTATTCGCTGACGAGCATGGTCCTGTAAACATAGTCGACGAAGCTGAATCTCCTCTCGATATATTTTGTTACTTATTTCCATCACAATAGATAGAAACAATTACATTTCAAACTAATCTCTATGCAACCCAAAATAATATAGGTGCTAGATTTGCATCAACCACAGTAGATGAAATTAGAGCTTTTTTGGGAATAAATATTTTAATGGGGGTTAAAAAAACTCCCTAGTTATAAAGATTATTGGGCATCTCATCATCTCTAACTTGCACCTTTCCGATAATGAACTTCAACCGAAAAAGGACGATGCCAATTTTGATAAATTGTACAAAGCTCGAGTGTTGTTAGATACTCTAACAAAAACCTACAAAACCTACTAACCCAAGTCAGCATCAGTCGATTGATGAATCAATGATTAAATTCAAAGGTCGTAACTGCATGAAACAATACACCAGATGGATCGCAAAAGCAAAAAATGATGGCATTTTCTCGATGTAACCATTATAAATGCCTTTATTATTTTTCAAAGACGTGCTAAGGTTAATTCACTCGACTTGACAACATTCCGGTTACGTATAGCAAATGGTCTCATAGGAGTCACTGTCAACAAATTCAAGCAAGCAGTTCCATTAGAAAGAAGAATAGACAAAGCAGCACATCTTCCTATGCGAGGCACATCACAACTGCGCCAACTGCAGCACCAAACCACAATGCGCATCGATCGTATTGGAAAAACAGTTAACGCAATGTGGGTCTTTGTTTATCACAAAAAATGAATTGCTTTCTAGAATACCATAAATCGAATTAAAGTTGCTTATTTTCAACGTTACTCTTCCATAACAGGAAGGACCCTGGTGGTCACATCTACAAACCACCATTTATTTAAACAATCATGACATAAACTTATCAAATAAATATTGTAATGCCTTATTTACTTTGTAATAAAATATATTCTAAAAGCACAAAGCGTTACTTATTCGTTTACTATATTTAGGACTCAAAAGGTTATCTGCGAGCAGTTTAGAATGCCCTCTGCGCAGACTCTGGATGGCATTTTGCCATCATGGATATGCATATGTTTAAATCGATTTTTAGCGACAAAACAAAGACAATGAGCTAAAGAGACAAATAAAACAAGCAAATTAAAACCTGCAAAATGTCCTTAGAAATAAATTTTGCTAACATCTTATTCAATTAAAAGAAATTAATTGTTTTCTTGATTTAGTGGCAATTTAGAATTAACAAATTAATACAAAAACCACTCCCCAAGGTTTCGGCATTCTGGTTAACATCTTCATGAGGAAACAACCTGGATTAACACAGGATGTAGCATACGAGCCCCTTCTCATGTCAGTTGGCCCACCGTCTCAGATCCATGTTTTTTAAGGCCCTATATGGTTTTATCGGTACCCAAAATAAATGAATGATATTTTTTATAATGTTTAATAAAAATATGACCATTTTTATTCCTTTTTGAAGTCTTTAGTAGTAAGATTACAAATCTTTCGAATTTTGGGGCAATATGTCATCTAAATAATCTAATAGTGAACACAGACAATTATTTAGAGATTTTAAAAGAAACTTGTTTACCGATTATGGAAAATTACTTGACATCAGGGCAAGATTTTGTCTTCCAACAAGACCGCGCATAGTGTCATACGTTGAGAAAAGCTTTCGAATGGATGGAAGACTATGGGATACCACTTTTGGGATAGATTTTAAGCAGTCCTGATTTGTCTCCGATTGAAACTTTGGGGCGTGAGATGAAGAAAACATCTCGCAAAATCAATCCCTGAATTGAAACAAAAACTTCAAGAAATATGGGATTCTTTTACGTCGGAGTTTTGCCAAAGCTTAGTCCACACAATGCCACAAAGAGTTTCAGATGTTGTCACAAGGAAAGGTGATGTTGCCCAGTAGTAATGTGTAATGTAGTTTTAGTCTCATTTTGTGTCATGGTTTGTTTGTTTTAGTTAATTAGATTAGTTGAATAGTTTTCTTTGTTATCACGTTTCTTTAATAAAAAAAATTGGACCCATTACTTATGTATCTGTACTTTAGATTGAATGTTAACTACGATCAACGAGAGGGTGTCACATTTTATTTCAATTATAGTCAATCTTCTGGTTAATTGAATGGTTTTTTGATCAATCACCTCTTTGATTTCTTCACAGACAATTCAGTTGATCAAGTGATCAAGAAACAATATCAGATCTGCTAGAACACTAACTACCATGATGATATTATTGTTCTCTCTAAAAAATGAACAGCTTATGTAATAACGAAGTAGTTATGTCTTTGTAGTTCAATAAAAATTTTAGTAGTAAACACTATTGACCTAAAAATCTTGAAATGCATAGATGACCTTATTTGTTACATAAAAATGTTACAAACAACCAACAACAAACAAAAATACATTCTGTACAGTAGATATAACAGGTTATAAGAGGAAGCATCCTTCAATGCAGAATTGAAATAGACTTTCCGCTCCTAAGAAAACGCTTCCCTTTTTTGCGCATCGAAAAGGTTTTATCCTTTCTACCCGCAGAATTTTATTCTGATGTCGATTATTATCCTTTGATCTTTTATCTACAGTGCCAGAGCTATTCTCAACGTTATTTCAAGTTCCTGTGCCTTTTTACCTTTGGACTTGTTTTTATTTTTTGTTTTAAAAATTACTCCTGCAGGTTTCAAAAATATAAAGAAAGAAGCCACCCATTCTTTGTGCATTTAGTGAATAAACTTTTAGCATCCGAAGCCCTTTTTTACAGCTCCTTTCTCACATAATTAAAAGGAGCTTCTTTCATTTTCTTTTAATCCTGTTTAGATTCTATCATGTCTTAGATAAGAAAAAAATGTGGATTCTAAACATCGTTGTCGGTTTATTTCAATTTTAAAATTAAATATTAATAAAAAAAATAAGGTAGAAACACCAAACACACACGATTAAACTAACCAGATGTGCACGATTATTTGATTTATTCCGTTTAAGACAAATATAAAAGTTAATAGAATTTGGAATTTAAACCGCGTACTACTGGAGTATTCGAGTTGACTGTGGTAGTGATGATCCGTCTGCCTTTTGAAACAAAGCGCCGCCTAGCGCAATAAAAAGTAATAAGCCAATCTACATACTAATTGGTTTTGTTGGGCTTTATTTAACACTATTTGCATTTTTATTAAAATTACGAAGTAGTTAAGGATTTTTTATTCAGTTTAGTATTATAATTATTATTGCTTCGGGATGTAGGTACATAGCTATATAATTAGGGGACGGTTCGAAATTTCGTTTTGCGAATTTCGGTAATTCGGGAACAAATGACAAAAGTGTAGGTATTAATAGCGAAGGAATGGAACAGGACTACTACTATTACACGAAATAAATTAAATGAAACCGTATACTGGGAATCTCTGATCGTTTTTGTTGACATAAAGAAAAAAATGCCCTGCATTACCGATAGAACTATCCAGTCATTATGGAAGTTGCTTCGCATTGATATGACAGGTGTAGTGATTTTTTTTTGAAAAATAAAAATATTGGCAGTGAAATCACTCATAGGAGTAACAGCTGGAAGTACCAACAAAAGCAATATTGCCTTTCTGGCAGTTACCAATGCAACTGAATCGAAAGTCTACTGGTCATTTTCAAAAGGAGCGGTATTTTAGCAAGTTGGATTCCAAAACCAGGCTTGGTTTCAGAGCTGTAGTCTTTAAAGATGCATGATACCAAACAATTTTTGAATAGTGAAAGTCAAAACATTTAAGAAGAAGTTTTTTATTTTGCCTGGAAGGATCGAGTAGTGATTTCTGATGACAAATATGGCTAGCATAAAAAGTTATCACGTTAAAGATAGAACATAAAGAAACCATAAGAAATCGCAATAGGAACATGAATAGTAACTGTTAAGGAACTGAAGAAAAGAACAGATACAAAAATTGCAACGGAAGTGCACCAACCAATAAAGAGTACATTAAAATGAACCAATCAGTAGATGAACATAAAGAAATTGATAGAAAAGCAAGTTTTAAAAAAATATACTGAAATCGTTGCAATAGTTCAGAATATTGCCGCACATTTTCAAGAACAATAAACGACAAGAAATTTATTTTATTACCCACAGGATAACGACAAGTCAGTGATTCTAAAACCATTGTGGATATTTCTTTTCATAAAACATTTAGGCATTGACTGGTTAGGAAGAAGACCAGTCATTGTGATTTTGTATTCAGAAAGCCTGACAAGATAAGCTTTAACAGATTCATAGCTTTCCAAAAACATGTCGGTAGTGACTTGGACAAAGAGAAGAAAATGTCGGACACTTTTCTGGCTGTTGAGTATTAGTGAGATGAATACCAATCTCCCCCATTGAATTGGTTTCTTATGCTATTAGACATTTTGTTACTCACGCCAAATCTTATAACTGTTTTTCCTCTCCCTCCCTTCAATCTTCTGCGTACGTTCTATAAGCGACAAAATTATTATTATTATTATTATTATATGTGATACAATTTATGACGAAGAATATACTGAGACGGCAATACCTGAAATAGTACAACATAATTGAAATATATAACGAAAAGAGCAGAAAGAATGGAAAGAAGCAGAAGAAAGCAACACCCGCCCCCTGTCTCAGGAAAACTTAATAATAATAATCATAAAAATAAACAAATATACGCAAGACAAAGACATAACATCAAGAAAATGATAGGAGGGTGGCTAAGATAAAATCCTGTGAAGAATTTGAGCCTAAAATATAAAAGGATGTGGCAAGAAGCCCAAACGAACCTCTCCCTCTTTCTACCTCCCTCCAGAAGAAGAACCAAAAAAGGCTTCAAATAATAAAAGTAAAGTTGGTTTATAAGATAATTGAAATGACCTGAAAATAATGATATTAATTTACATACAAGATTTATGAAACCTGACAGTGTGAGATAAATAAATAAACAGTATTCAGAGGAAGTTGCTCGATCTAATCAACTTTTAGTGGTCCCCCAGGATGCATAGAGTTATCACTCAAGATGGAGGTCTGCCCAGATCCAACTCACCAAAATGTTGAATGAGTGGATTCTCCTACCGTGAGGTTCTTCCTAAAGTGCCTCTAGCCAGGCATCGTCGCGGATTCGCTGCGTGTGTGAAATTTAAAATCTCTGTGGATGAAGGCATTGGACATGAACCTAGTGGTCGCTACGGTGATCTACAGAATCTGGTTCTGCAATACGTTGAGCCTCTTAACTTGGGATCTGGTGAGGGAACCATAAGTGAGAATTGATCGAAGAAAGCCAGATTAAATGACGAGCTTCTTCTTAAGATTCGAAGGACAGACTTCATGCACTGACTTCAGGGTGAACAGAATAGAGACGAGTATGGATAATAGAGTGCTGCTGAATTTGACAGAATACGAACTCACAACCAAGATTAGAAAAACACAACTGATGTATGTATATAACTAGAGATACTATCCTAGTCGATATATAGGTCATCAGGAGAAGAATTGAAGAAACGAGTTGCATCAAATATTGCATATTACTATTGGGGAAAGAGCTGAATTAAGTAGGTCACTAAGTTTCGACTAAAAGGAGCTCTATCGAAGGAACAAAAAAAAAGATAAAACATATTGCGTGATTTATTTTACATAGAAAAAAGACACGTCTTTGAAAAGCAAGGCAAAAAGAAGACTGAATTGACTTAGTTACCAATAGCAAGCTTTACAAAGCATTCGAATAAATGAAACTGGCTAGCTTTTGGACTTACGTTGCCAGCGAACTTCTGCGGCAACTACTTAACTTTATGATCGACATTCTACAATACAAACATTCTAAATATGATACCAAATGCGAATTTTTCTATTTTTACGTAAAAATATATACGCTTTAGAATACAAACATACAAAAGATTGTTCAGGAGGTTTCAACGCATGATCGCTTGATTGCCTGCAGCAGCTTCCCTCGCTTATTTATGCGGACGGCCAACGCTGATGTCGATTTCCTTTCCAAATCACGGCCGTGCACGTGCGTTTAAATCGCGTGTGGATATGATTACTGCCATTTCAACTGGCCTTTTACGTCAAAGGAACAACATCGAAATATACGATGCGCACGTGGATCCAAATTGATTAAATTCTGCATCCAAACGTGCAGCAACAGATACCGCGGTTTCAAACTGGAACTGATGAATTTTCGAATGCTGTTTAAGCTGAAACGTATGTACCAGAGAGCGTTTTTATATTCGCGGAATGAGCGGGTTGTAGGGGGGTGATTAGGCGCATTGGGGGCGTAGCCTGTGTAGTTCATTGTTATTAGACAGTTAGTCTTTGACCTATCGTTAACCAAGTAACATAATCAGGAGTGAAAAGTGAAATATGGAAAAAATCGAATATCGTGCCGTTATAAAGTTCCTTACCAGGCAAGGAAAATCAGTCGCGACCATAATGAATGAGATGTCATTGGTTTACGGCGACTCTTGTCCAGGAAAAACCATGGTGTACAAGTGGCACAGTTTATTTAAACAAGGAAGGGAATCCCTTAAAGACGACCCGAGGCCGGGCAGGACCATTGAGGTGACCACGCCAGCATTTATCCAAAAAGTTGAAAAAATTGTACTCGAAGATGCTCGACTAAAGAAGAAACAACTCGCAGAAATGGTTGGAGTATCCGATACAACAATTTTTAAAATCCTACACGATCATCTCGGCATGTCTAAGGTCAGCGCAAGATGAGTGCCGAGAATGCTTACGCCGCCGCAAAAACAACAGCGCGTAGAGTGTTCGCGTGCATTTTTGGACCTCTGTAATGAAGACAAGGATGGTGTATTGACTCGAATTGTTACTGGAGACGAAACTTGGGTTCATCATTATGAACCTGAGTCCAAACAAGACTCTATGCAGTGGCATAAAAAGGGCGCAGCACCTCCCAAGAAATTTAAAGTGTCACAATCAGCTGGGAAACTCATGGCAACGGTATTTTGGGACTCGGAAGGAATATTGTTGATTGATTATAAAGATAAAGGTGTTTTTATAACCGGAAAATATTACGCTTCAATATTAGAGCGACTAAAAGAAGCCATTAAAGAGAAAAGCCGGGGAAAATTGACGAAAGGTGTGCTGCTTTTGCACGACAACGCGCCCGTCCACAAGAGCCGCGTTGCGTTAGCTGCCCTGCATAAGGTGGGCTTCGAAATTGTGAATCATCCACCCTACAGCCCAGACCTGGCCCCGAGTGATTATTACCTGTTTCCGAAAATGAAAAAAGAGCTGCGGGGTAAAAAATTTACTGCCGATGATGAAGTCAAGGAGGCAGTTTCGGCGTATTTTGCAGATAAAGAGAAATCATTTTTTTATGAGAGTATAAATAAATTAATTGAAAGATGTGAAAAATGTATCCGTCTTGCAGGTGAATATATTGAAAAAGAAAAATAATTTGGTTTTTTTATTTCCACCCCTTATCCCCCATTCCGCGAATATAAAAACGCTCCCTCGTATCTATTGATGTTAAAGAAGAATTTATAAGAGTAAATATAACGACGATATTGTATCAATTTACACATATTATTGCTAGTTAAAGTCGTTGCGAAATTAACCTCTGGTTAGTTAACTAACTATTATTATGTCGCTAACAAGACGTACAACCTCTAATATTTAAATGATTTATTAGAATCTCTAAAGCAATAATAACAAACAAACATCGTAAAGTAAAAGACCTGTGAGTTATGTCACTGTTACATTATGTAGGTCAATTTCAAGTCCATAATTATCACCGCTGTTTGTGTATGTGTGCAGCGTATATACCTGCTTCGACTTCCACACAATGACTCAAAAATTACTAGCATTGATTTGTACACTACGAAATCGCACAGCCGTGAAATTTCGCTTTCACTCGTTGCCAATAACGGTCCTGAATTGTTGGAAATGAAGCCGAACGGACAAAGAAACCGCTGGTACTGTACAGCCCCAATCCGGAGATAGGATTAATGAAATAACTGGAGAAGTTAATGAATCATTAGCTGTAATTGTACGCAATTTTTAATTATTGAACTAGTATTTTAATTCCATCCTGTTCGTTCGTTTATTTAATTACGTAATTAAAATGGAAGTTGGTATTTAGAAACATGTAATAAATTTGAGTGATTAATTTAATTAGCAGATTCAACTTTGTTAAACACAACTTTGATCCTTTAAATTTTAAATAATTTAATTATTAAATATGGCGAACAACATGAATTACATCAACGTATCAGTCGGATCAAATATCTAAGATGACGTATGGAACCAATATACATATATGAGTTTCGTTGTGCAAGACCTTCACCAATAATAACCTGTTGTTTGTTTGTTTGTAAATATGTATGTATACAACGCTAGAAGACATTCATTCCTCATTATTTATCCCGCGTTAACCTTGAACCGAATCAGGTGTTAGTTAGTTCTTTCGGAACGCGGTATCTTGGTCGTCCAACGAGGCGATTGCTCAACAAACCATTTGTCATGCGGAATATTAAAAAAAAACGCCCAGCAGCCTACGTCACAGCGCTGTTAAGTGATTTTTAAAGAGCTCCTTGCAAACATCGATGTAATGGAATAACGCGGAGTAAAAGCATGGAAGTTTTTGCATTCATTTTTTTTTTGTCACAGTCTTTTGATTTAATTTTCAATTTGATATGTCAAAAGATTTTATATACTTTGAAGGATAAATTAGTGATGCTGTTTGAAGTTATTAAAAGCGCCCTCTTAGTTTATTAAGCACAACCTTTTTAAAACATGTCGTCCTAGATATTTCAAAATACAAGAGATATCGAAATATAAGTCTCGCCAATTCACCAATTTTTTAACAAAGAATCAAATCTACATTTTATTATGATAACAATTTCGAAGTGAATCACATCAATCATGATCAATTATAGAAGCTCTTTGACCTATTTTGGTGGAAATACTAAATAACTCTGCGCTAGTCTTGGATCCTGAAGAGAATCAATATTTCCCAAATAAGAAATTAATAAAAACCTATACTTCAGACTGCAAGGCTGTCTCTTCTTCGCATAATATGCTCCTACATCCCTCGACCACCTTCAGGTTCGGCTCGACGTTTCTGCGATGTCAATATGCTCACAGAAGGTTTTGGTCTCAAGATTCAACTATCCTTCCTCATGCATCGATTCCTTTTTATTTGATTATGTCCATGATCAAGGCATTCTTTGCACCGCAATGTCAGTTGTTAGACGTCCTATCGTTTCATAGCCGCATTCTCGAAATCCTTTCCATCCATGACATTGAAATACAACGTGATCAACGGAGTCCTGAGCCTGACAATATATGTAATCGTCTATGCTATCCTTGCCTAATCATTTAGAATACGTCCTATAGCAGCCATGCCCAGTAAGTGCTTGAGTGAGACAGTAATCCAACTCAAGGTGTCGACACTCTATCCAAGATTTGGTCGATTTTACTTTTTCTGTTTCCGCATTCTATCTACTCTGATAAGCATCCAGAGCAATACATCTGGGCTCCGTCTTACCTACGTTTTCTGCGTCCTTATGTTGCATCTCTTCCTAAACTAGCATGTCTATTAGTAATGTCTGATATTCTCTCTCTCTCTCTGACTCTCTAATTCTGACCATCATGTCCTTATACTTTCCAATCTTCAGCACGTAATCCACATCGGGGCTCCGTACAAAGTGGAGCGTGGGGTGTGGTCTGCTCCTTCGTTTACGATAGTAAAATATTAGGTAGCATACGCGACGGTTTGATATCCGTTTCATCTGAATTCCTGGACATAAGGGCATTCGAAGAAATGAAAAGGCAGATACTTTAGCTAGACAGGGAGCGTCTCTAGAAACACCAAACAGGAATTACAAAATCTACTACCAAAGCTATAAATTCTTTTACAACAAACAAAAAGCCATGGTTTCATAAAATGGGGCTGTCTACTGCTAAAATAGTAACGATGTGCAGAATGAGATTCAATCATGCTTCCACTCCTGTTCACCTCTTTAAAATTCATGTCAAAGGAAGTGGAGATTGTCCATGCAGCCTTCTTGGAGAACGCCGTTTGCACAAGAGAAGATCAAGCCAACTAGGTATATCAAGAGTTAGTAAATTCGAGGTTGATGACCCCTATAGATATACCTTCAGTCCTAGCTAATTTATCTGAAGACAAGATACAAAGTCTTATGAATTTATTCATGATATTAATATAAATCTTTAGTATAGTCTCACACTTTTTCACATCCTTAGTTACTAACTCCTATTATGATATCCTTTTAGTCAACCCCTAATTGCCCCTCCCTGCCCGGAAGAGAGCGCATGTTTGGTGTTGACTATCGTAGACATTAGTTAACCTGAATTTCTAGTTGTTTGCTTTCAAGAGTAGAAGAGCTTAGAAGAATATTTATTCTATATATACTCCAAACCGTTGTTTCAAAATAGGTTCCAGAAGGGTGCGGTGAGCAATATCAAGGTTTTAATTCCGCCACTCATGTACCTGGCTGGAATGGTGGACCCAGAAACCTAGAAGAATTAAGAAGCAGAAGAATATGATGAAAAGAAGAAGGTAGCAGAGTTTAAACGAGTCCGTACGAGCTGCCAAGACGAACATCGCAGTGCTGGACCAAATGAGGCGACCACGACAAAAATGGTGAAGAAAATCCACAAAATAGTATTGGATGACCATCGAGTGAAAGTACGCGAGCTAGCAAATATGATAGGCATTTCATTTTCATCACTTCATACCTGAGACCAAGGAAGAGTCAAAACTATGGAATGAAATGGGAGACTCGGGTCCAAAGAAGGCGAGGACAGCTCCATCTTCCGATAAGGTCGTGGCGTCAGTTTTCTGGGATGTCCGAAAAAATTGCTCGGTGGTAAAAGATTTTGCGACAGTGAAGAGGTGACCGTCTTCATAAATTTAATCATAAAATAATAAGTATAGAAGTACAACAATAAGAATGAATATTTAATCCTAAATGAATCAAATTTATGATACGTATAATTTTTGTTAATATGTGCACATCAATTTACATAATCTATAAAGATATTTCATAACCTTGTTAGAAATCCTTGAGACTGACTTTGACTTACCCCCAGATAGTATAGATGTAATAATGTCTTTGTTTCTAAACAAGCGCGCATATGAATGAATTAAAACCTGTTGTTAAGCGTATCACACACAGATAAAAACAATCCAATAAAGACATATTTTACGCTCCTTTTAAAAAAATCACGTATACTACCTTCACTTCTATATCGCACAAACTATCGACATAATAGATTCGTTTAAATTGAAGTCTTCTATTATACATACTGAGCCGTACTAATA
This sequence comes from Holotrichia oblita, assembly GCA_023690525.1. Taxonomy (NCBI): domain Eukaryota; kingdom Metazoa; phylum Arthropoda; class Insecta; order Coleoptera; family Scarabaeidae; genus Holotrichia; species Holotrichia oblita. Next base: position 81,998,345 of record CM043022.1, on the reverse strand, counting down.
TCTACCTACATGAAGAAGCGGAAGCAGCAAGTACTCCCTTGATAATAGGAATAATAATAGAGGTCTAAGAATAGAGTTAATGGAGGAGCCATTATTACAGTTTACGATCATGATAATGTGGTTTATTCTTGAACTTCTATATTTTAATAGGCGAGAGATGGTAATAAAATTAAACAAGCATAGAACAGGTTTTATACACGAGATATTTCTTAAATTGATATCCATCATCATCGGAACAAGCTAAAATGTGAACACTAACGAAATTATCGTTTGATAATTTTCAACTAACAACATTTTTTCCGAAATTATTTTCGCTTTATATTGTCACCTGAAAAACAACCTCAATTTAACCGCTACAGCACCAACCTGTCGATTGTGGTGGATGGTGCATTTTTAAAAGCACGAAATCCCAGTACTTTATTAATTCCAGCGAGATATCCTACGCTGTACATGAAGCGATAATTATAAAACATGGTTTTCGTGAAATCTGCGGTTCGTTTTACGCGATGTGATAAAAGTGAAGGGGGTTAAATTCGATATTTTCATTTTTGGCCTTTTAGCGTTATCGTATACATTTGTATAATTCCACATGAGCTGTTTAACAGGATATTTGTTTTTTATGCCTTATTTTTATTACAGAAATTATTAACAAGCCATCTTTCATATAACTGGGATTGTTTTTCCGGATATTTCCGGAAAAAAAAATAAACAATCCGGTAAAAGCTAATTCTATAAATATAGACCTAAATTCCTAATTTTTTTGTGTTTTGTTTGGAATAATCTTAGAGGACTATTGTTAACTTCTTGTTGAAATCATGCTCAAGTCCTTTATATTTCTAAAATTTCCATCGTTTGACCATCAGAAACTCAAAAGTAGCCACAAAAGTGAAAGAATATATATACAATGGGTGGCCAAATTATTAGAACCAAATTCGAAATTCAAACAATTTGTTTAAAAATGGTTTATAATTAAAGCTACATAATATATTGATATGTTTGTTTCTATTTTATTATGTTGTCATACTCTTATTTAATTGCAGAAAATATAGTGTTGACATAGCAACACTTTAGGTAACTCAGACGCCATTTTGTGTCAGTGATGTCAACATTTCGCCAACGACAGCTCGTCGAAGAATAAAGGATGTGGGGTTTTCAGAGTGGGTCGACCTGCAAAAAAGCCGCTGGTCACCCCAGCCATGAAGAAAAAAAGACTACAATGTCATGGTCATGGTCAAAGATCATAAGGATTGGACAGTTCTCTCTCACTCTCTCGTGCACCTTACAATTTATCAGGTTGTCTTGAATTCTAAAATGACAAAATATTCCAGGTCTGGTTTTTCAACGAATCGACCGTGAAGATCCTCGTAGATAGAGCTGGATTTATGGGAAGAAGTTCAGGAAAAAATATAAGGACGAAGGAATCTGTCTTATCGTCGAAGGAACGATGAGACAGGACCAGTGTTTGAGAGTACTGCAAACAAAAATGTTTCCTCAGATCCAGAAATTGTGGAAATTTCTCTCTGACAACCATGTGAAGGTATGCTTGACTGGCCTGGCAATTCACTAAATCTCAACCCAAATGAAAATTTTGAAAGTTGATGAAGAAAGAAATTATCACCACCAAGCGTCGGCTGATCGAGGGTTTAATAGAAGTGTGGCATAGAAGTGAAACAATTAAAGAAAATTGCATAGAAAACATGCCGAGTTAGGTGCCCAGGCAGTCGATTCTTGCACAAAAACCAAAAATGCCAATTTTGTACTGTGGCTCTAATAATTTGGCCACCCACTGTATATATAATCGATAATCCTCTTTTACCCAAGTTGGGTGTCGAGGTTTCTTTCCAATTTTAATCGTAGACAAATGTAGCCCATGTCTTCCTATCTTGAGCCAGTTGCATTGCTTCTTCCCATGTCCTTCCCTTTTTATTTATAATCCTTCCTATGACATTTTCCCATACTTTTTTAGGCCTTCCTCTGCTCCTTCTCCCCTGTGTTCTTGCTCTCCATATTCTCTTTACCGGTATCTCATTGTCCATCCTTTGTAAATGCCCCCACCAACTCAATTGTTTTTGCTCGATGAATTCTTGTAATGATTGTATTTCTAGTTCTTCTCTTATTCTATCATTTCGTACTCTCTCTTATCTTGTCAATCCTTCTATTCTTCTCAAATACTTCATTTCAACCGCTTACAGCTTACTTTTCTGTCGTTGGTTTAAGATCCAGTATTGGTCTAAATATTGTTTTAAATACTGTCATTTTCGTTCTTTTTGGGATTTCTTTTCTGTTAAGTAATCCTTTGTTCATTGCGTAGTACACATTATTCGCTTTGTGTATTCTATTATTTATTTCTATATCGTTATTTCCGTTTTCTTTTCTATTGTAATACCTAGGTACTGATATGTGTCTACTTGTTCTAATTCTATTCCGTCTAGAAGTATATGCATGTCTTGTTTTCCTTTTCCCACCATCATTACTTTTGTTTTAGTCTTATTTAGTTTCATTCCTTTTTTTTCTAATATATTTTTCCATATTATCAGGTTGTCCTGTAAGTTGTTTTCAGTACTCGCACTAATCACCATATCATCGGCAAATGCGCACTCCGAGATTTCTGCTGGTTGTAAATTTCTATATCATACAATCATTGGTTTTGTTTCTGTATTGCTTTCTCTAATTATCTCGTCCATGTATATAATAAACAGCAGCGGACTGAGTCCTCCATCTTGCCTTACCCCTTCATTTATTTTAAATATTGCTGATTTTCTATTATCCTTGATTATACAATTATTGGTTTCTTCATACAGGCACTTGATCACTTTTATCAATTTGTTACTGACATTTCTCTTTTTTAATCTCTCCCATAATTCTTTTCTTGGTACTCTATCGAACGCTTTCTCCAAATCAATGAATGCAAAGTACGCCTTTTTATTATAAGTTAGTGTTTTGTTCACGATTTCTTTGATTGTAAACATATGATCCTGGGTACTTTCTTTTCTAATATTTGTTCGAATACTTTTACCACTGTGCTTAGTAGAGTTATTCCTCTATAGTTACTGCAGTCTTTCCGGTCTCCTATTTTAAAAATAGGTAGTATCATCCCTAATGTCCACTCCGATGGTATTTTTTCTTCTTTCCATACTTTGTTGTATATTTGTTTTAATATATCTTTTCCTTTTTTTCCCATATTTTTAAGCATTTCTCCTATTATTTTATCTCCTCCTGGTGTTTTTCCATTTTCAACTTCTTTATTGCTTCTTCCACTTCATCTTCTGTTATAGCTTCTATATCAGTTTCCTCAGTCTTTTCTGCTATTTCACTTTCATTCCATTGTAGTATATTGCTAGCATTTAGTAATTGTTCAAAATATTCTTTCCATCTTTGCATTATTTGGTTTTCTTCAGTTAACAACTTCCCATCAGCACTTGTGATAGACATTGTCTCAATTTCATTTTTATTTCTCATATTTTTTACTGCCTTGTAGAAGAGTTTTTGATTTCCCTTACTATCATCTTCCAATTTTTTTCCAAACTCATTCCATGATTTTTGCTTCGCTTCTCTCACTAATTTTTTAACTTCTTTGCAATTCTCTTGATATATTTTATAATCTTCTTGTGATTTACTACTTAAATATATTTGCCATTTTCGTTTCTTGTTTTTAACGTGCTTCTTTAAATTTACAGTCCACCATACCGTTTTCTTTTTATTTTTTTTAATTTTAGTTACTCCGCATATTTTTTTAGCTGTTTCTAATATTATATTTCTATATTCCGTCCATATTTCTTCTAGTGTTGATGTTGTTATTGTTGTTATAAAAGTGAAAGAAACAACTGAATAAACGTCAGATACCACTGGCATGCCCATGTTTCATCCTCCTTATTGTCTTTCTACGTTACTCGGTGACTTGCTCTTCATTGTCTGGTTAGTTCATCAGTCTGTTTCTTTGTCATAATGTCCCTTATCACATTGTGTATGGTTTCCCAATTCCTTGGATCAATGGTATCATGAAGGAAAGGAAACTATTGGGATAAGCAGCCAAAATCAAACGATGATTTTAAAAATCTCCATTTAATATTCTAAGCTTTCGGTAATTAGTTTTCACCTTCTTCAGAGAAAATTCTACAATTAATAAGTAAAAGGGTGCATTAAGATAAACACCGCAAATTAATATTAAATAAATAATTCTAATATTAAATAATTTTTTCCATCGCAATCTAAGATTCACGATAGAATTTGGAACCAATAATTCTGTCCCCTTCCTTGACAGTTTGGTAATAGGAAACCCGGTCAGAAGATAATACTCCATTGGTATTTGAAACCGACCTCTTCTGGGAGGTACATAAACTATTTTTCCAACCACCCTATCACCTATTTCCATGAGAAATAGGGTTCTAAAATTGTCGGATGTTTCCTTTAAAAAGAAGAACCTAAATCTACTCTTAGATATATTTTCCAATAACGTCCTTTCCTTTTTAACCTTAACGTCATACAGGCAATACTTCCACTCTAATGGTATCATGGTTTGCTGTGTTACTGTGCGATATAGTACTCCAAAAGCCTTCATTCAGCATTCAATCCACCGAACGCACTAGAAAATAATGTGCTCAACAGTGTCTCATATCCTTAGATCTTGTTGCTTCGGACCTTTAAATCACAGCAAATCGAAAATAAACGTTTGACCACCCACCAATTAATTTTGATCTGGTCTTCAAGTTACTATAGCAGAATTTCCGAAGTTTATTACGCTTGTCAGGGACTTTCAAAGGTGGTCAAACGCTGATAACGTTAAAATGTGTTGTCTTGTTTTGTTTCATACTTCTAGATCGCAGAAAATCGAAAATCGTTTGAGCATTCGATTGTACCGTAAACTGGGGCTACTTTGACTTCGAGGGTTACTTTGACACTTTTTGGGGCTACTATTTTGCAACGTCCCCCGTACACGTGGAAATTTCAGAAACTTTGAGGTTATGGTAATGTTATTACTTTAGCATTCCTCTGTGTATTAAGGTGTTATTGTGCCCTAAATATTTAAAAACATTGTATAAAAATGGTTAGAACCTAGAAAAAGGAACTGAGATCCCGTAAATACAAAAACTATAATAAAGACAACCTAAAAAAGCCGTGCGTGAAGTTAAAAGCGGTAAATTATCACAAAAGGCGGCCGCTGAAAAGTATAAAATAAACAGAACGACGTTGTTGTACAAAGTCTCATGAAAATAATCCTGGACATCCAACCGTTTTATCTAAAGTCGAAGAAGAATTGATGGCAGAAACACTGAGAACTGATAGTGATTGGGAGGTTCACTATGACTAAATCAGATATACGAAGTGTAATCGAAAAGTTTGTAAACAAACAAGGCAGAGTTGTACCAAAATGGGAAAATCATGTGCCGGGTGTTGATTTTGTAAATTCTTTTGCCGTCAGAAATGGACTTTCCATTCGTCTAGCTACAAATATTAAGAAACAGAGAGCTTCGGTAGGGAAAACTGAGCTCACCGAGTTTTATGAAAATATTCGTAATGTTCTAGTCACTACAAAATCCGACATACCTCTATAATTACGATGAAACGAACATTACAGGTGATCCAGGGTCATTTAAAGTTATCGTGCTACGAGCAAGAAAACGAACGAGTGAGAGTGCGTTCAAGAACATTGTTTATAAGTCAAAAAATTTATATAAAAATTGGATCAAAGGAGAGCCAGTAGGTTCTATATATATTATAATCACAGCGAATCGGGATGGTTCGATATGAAGTTACTTGAACAGTGGTATTTTAAATTGTTGCTGCCGCATGTTGATGCCAATTAGGAATAAAATGAAACGTTCGTTGTTTTGAGTGACAATCTGGCGTCACACTTTTTACCAGAAATTGTGAGGGCATCAATAAAAAACAACATTTATTTCAGTGCTTTTTTGTCCCATTAAAAAGCAGTAGCAAAAAGTTTTGGATAAATGGAGACAAGAATCCAGGCGTCGAGGTCCCGTGCTCCTGCTAAACCTATGGACTTGCATAACACCCAATATAAAATCCAATCTCCAAGGTTCTTTCAGAGGAACTGGTCTGTATCCATTCGACCCAAATGTAGTTCTAAATAGGCTTACTTCCGCAGAAACCAGTAGAATTGTAGACGACAGTTTACTTGAATTTTTGAGAGAATCTAGAATTTCTGGTGAAAATAGATTGCGTCATAAAAGAGGCAAGAAAATTACCATAAAACCAGGTACTCGTATTTCACTAGACAGTTCCAAGAATCAAACTCAGACGGAAGACTGACTCAGACTCCTCAGATGAAGACCTTCCACTTATAAATTTGGTTCCAAATTCATCCTCCAAGCAGACCAGTGAGTGAGAAAAAATAGGACAAGATGAAAATCTCTCTTCGATCTGCCTGTGTGATTTTCGACACTATGTTGGAAAGGATTGGATTTGCTGCATCAATTACAAGAATTGGTATTGTGGACATTGTAACAAGGGCTCCAAGAATCCTCGGTTTGAATGTCCAAGATGTGATGATGATTAATGAAGATGTAAACGAAAATATTTATTTATTTGTTAGCGTAACCATTTTTTTACCTGCCACTTTCCCTAGATTATTATAACCTTTATTAAATAAATAATACTGACTTTATAAAAACCTGTATCTTTTAATATTTGACCCCTTAAAATATTATAAAATAAAAAAATATTTTTTGTTTGTGTCAAACTAGCCCCCGAATGGTATTAATTTGACCTCCAGTATAGAACAGTGCCATGTCAAACAACCTAACAATCTAATGGATTTAAATCAGCAGATCTAGTTAGCCATGTGGTAGTTCCCCTCTTTGTATCCATCTATTGTCTATGCATCTAAAGAGGAAGTCTTTGAATAAAGGTCGAATGTGAATTATTTATCAGCAAACTAATATTGTACAGAATTAACATGTTATTCATTTTTGAGCGACACCGATGGATAATACATAGAGATAACATAATATGCAAAAATAAAAAAAATGATTCGTTTATGGTATTAAACAATTATTTACTTTACGTGCGATCCAAAACGCTTTATAATCAATTAAATATCATGCAAATAACCTACGACAAAAACAAAACAACGAAAGTTATTAACAGGTGTCCATTATTCATGTTCCGATTACGTTACTCAAAACAAAAGCTTTTCACCAACAATGTAATATATGGAATCTAAATCGCGCCTAATCAAATTAAAACTCGTGGAAGCCTGCCATTACGCTGAATCATCTAAAAAGACTCGGTGCTAAATAAGTATGTAACGTCTACTAAAGACTTTATTAGATTTATATTCTATTTACAGTACAAATAATAGGATTGCACTGATTTAAACGTCTACTTAATATGGCTGCGCTGCTATAAACGTCCCATAAACACTAAACTCAAACAATATCTTTCGCTGTATACTAACACAATATGTAAGCAGCTACCATGTTTGGCGAGGATTATTTATTGTTTTCTCTAGGTGAACTGGTGTATTTATTTGATGTGATGTAATCGTTGTTTAAATGTCGTTTTAAATTATACTGGGTCTCCCAATAAACGTTGGCCAATCTAACCGTGCGGAAAAATAAAGCTGACACCCCAGAGCACCTAAAACTAAGTACAAGGAGAGCAGAATAATCTTTATTTGCTTTTTTTCAAAATCTAATGATGGTGTCATATATTCCAAAAAAGGAGAGCTTCAATACGTTCAAATTTTAACAAACACCGTTAAATTTTAACGATTCAAATTTTAACAAATTTTAACCGCATGATTAATTTTTATTTTAAATCAGATTAAAGTATTTAAAATTTAAGACGGAAACTGGAAAGAAATTGGCAATTCAAGTATAACACTTGACCAATGCAAATTAATTATTACAAAAGAAAAAATTGAAATGCTGTCGAAAAGTCATTTAAGAGAAGTTGGAGCAAACGCTGAAGGAAGATCTCATACATTGTCGATGCAATACAATTGCTTGAGGATCTATAAGCCACTAATAACCAACCTCCAGCAAATTGAACTATTACCTAAGATAGATACCAATTGGGAGCAGGATCTATGCTCAGAAATTTTCATTTTATTGTCTCCGAATTATTATTAGTAACAATAATAAACCAGTATTCTATTTGAATGTCAAATATGTACAAGTTTGACATTAGAATGTCAAATATACACACGTTTGACACTTAGATAGATATCATGGCCTGGTTTGACATTTAAACGTTAAATATAGGCAGGTACAAGGAGAGCAGAATACTCATCTTTATTTGCTTTTTCTCAAAATCTAATGATGGTGTCATATATTCCAAAAAAGGGAGAATGGTTCATGTGCTATCATCCCAACACCATGATGAACAGGTATCTCAAGAGGAGCATCGAAAACCTAACATAATTTTGGAGTATAACACCACCAAAGGAGGTGTTGATAACGCAGACAAATTAATTCGAGAGTATTCTTTGCGCTCATTGCATGTTTGAATGCTAATACAGCGAAATATCCCGATTGGAAGAAAGCAGCGCAGTCATATATATAGGAAAAGACCTCCAAAAAAAAGGATTACCAGTAGAATGAGCCATTCAGGCTTGACATTTAAGTTTATCGAACTTTGCAAAATCGAAAGTTATGTATAAAAATGTATTATTACAACTCTATAAATTGAAACAGAAAAATTTGTTTGTTCCGGTGCACTGATTGCTGTTTCGAATAGATTCCCACGCAAAAAATTTAGTAAATTTGTTTCCTCCTGTTGAGTCGACATATTGTGACAGCACAGTGTTTTTACTAACTTGTAATTCAAATGCCAAAAGTGACAGGTTAAAATGGAAGCAAATGTCAAAAGTGACAGGTTAAAATGGAAGCGAATGTCAAAAGTGACAGGTTAAAATGGAAGCAAATGTCAAAAGTGACAGCTTAAAATGGAAGCAAATGTCAAAAGTGACAGTTATTTCCAATTTGTCGATGAAGTTTACACTAGGAAAAATTCCTATGTCCCAAGATTTTTTGATAACTGACTGCACATATCGGGCACTTAGATACCAGATATGGGCAGGTATAACACTTTAAACGTCAAATACTATATATAGCTAAGGAAAATGAATTATTCAATGTAGTGTCAGGGTAGGGATGTCAAATATGAAAGTATTTGACATTTAAATACCAAATATGGTCAAGTTGACATCTCAAATGTCAAATATCGAGAGAGTATGAATAAGTTTGACATTCTCGCGTCAAATGTGGCTAAGCTTGAGATTTATGTGGCAAATATACAGTGGGTGGCCAAATTATTAGACCCACATTCGAAATTCAAACAATTTGTTTAAAAATGGTTTATAATTAAAGCTACATAATATATTGATATGTTTGTTTCTATTTTATTATGTTGTCACACTCTTATTTAATTGCAGAAAATATACTGTTGACATAGCAACACTTTAGGTAACTCAGACGCCATTTTGTGTCAGTGATGACAACATTTCGCCAACGACAGCTCGTCGAAGAATAAAGGATGTGGGGTTTTCAGAGTGGGTCGACCTGCAAAAAAGCCGCTGGTCACCCCAGCCATGAAGAAAAAAAGACTACAATGTCATGGTCATGGTCAAAGATCATAAGGATTGGACAGTTCTCTCTCACTCTCTCGTGCACCTTACAATTTATCAGTTTGTCTTGAATTCTAAAATGACAAAATATTCCAGGTCTGGTTTTTGAACGAATCGACCGTGAAGATCGTCGTAGATAGAGCTGGATTTATGAGCAGAAGTTCAGGAAAAAATATAAGGACGAAGGAACCTGTCTTATCGTCGAAGGAACGTTGAGACAGGATCAGTGTTTGAGAGTTCTGCAAACAAAAATGTTTCCTCAGATCCAGATATTGTGGAAATTTCTCTCTGACAACCATGTGAAGGTATTCTTGACTGACCTGGCAATTCACTAAAGCTCAACCAAAATGAAAATTTTTGGAAGTTGATGAAAAAAGAAATTATCACCACCAAGCGTCGGCTGATCGAGGGCTTAATGGAAGTGTGGCATAGATGTGAAACAATTAAAGAAAACTGCATAGAAAGCATGCCAAGTTAGGTGCCCAGGCAGTCGATTCTTGCACAAAAACCAAAAATGCCAATTTTGTACTGTGGCTCTAATAATTTGGCCACCCACTGTATACAAACTTGACATTAAAATGTTAAGTATCGACAAATTTAACTTTCAAATATCAAGGCTTGACAACTAAATTACTAATAAGAACTCTTCTTCTTTCATTTGTTTTTCTTGGTCTCAAAACCATTTCCTGTCAAAGCTGACATTGAAGTGTTAAATACGCTCTTATTTGACACTTAAATGTATACGTTGACAGATTCCTTATTAAAAGATCGTGAAACGTTGCTGTTAGATTTAACAGCTACACTATCAATAAAGAAAAATGTAACATCTGAATATAGAATATGGACAGGTTTGACATTTAAATGTCAAAATGATTGAGTTTGAAAATCATGATTTGCATAACGAGCAAGTGTTGATTACGCGTTGCTTGTACCAAAGCATAGCCACGACTATTGACCCATTGGTAACAATATTTCTAATATGGGGACATTCTTATTTGCCGAGTCATTACGAGCAGGAAAATTGAAAAAGTTAGATAACCAAAACTAGTCAAAATTGATTGGAAAAATCTCCTTTGGATTGTACGGTAGTGAAGAAGGTAAATGGTTCTTTCCAAAGACATGGAATATTATTAATTATTTACAAAATATAATATGTTTTTGTATTAGTTATCCCAAAAATCGAAATTTAGTAATCTGTTATCGAATATAATGGATGAGCCAAAGTTTCCCAAATTGTAGATAACTGTGACCCAAATAAGAAATAATTTTACCCAGTTCCAGAAGTGTTAGCTGTTTTACAGTACTCTCATATAAGAATTTAATTAAATTAATGATAAGATTTCTTTTAAACAACATTATTATTACTATATACGTATTTCCACTTCTGTCAAATTAATTAAAAATTACCAGTTGAATTGCCACGTTCCTGGTATTCCCAAGGACAGTATTAATATAACATTTATCCACATTTTCCTCAAAGTCAACACGTTCTTGTTCTAAATATAAGAAACATTTTTAATTCACTTATAAAAATTCACTTATAAAAAGGAAGCAAACATTTATTTATTTGTTACTTCGAAACTTCACAATTCTCTATTCAAATCCAGAAGAGAGCATCCTACTTTAATTAATAAAAATATACACACATACATACATACGTATCTGGTGTAAAATGTATACAAAATTATTGTAGCGCGAATGTCTGCTTTAAAGTTTCCAGTTCCGTGTTGCACGTTGGAGTTCACTTTGTTCCTGTTACACTGTAATGAGTGACTCTGGCAGAGTTCTATAAAACCGGTACATATTCTAGTTTGTATGTACATATGTGCAGAGACAGGTTACACCTCTAAAAATACAATATCTATATATCTGCATTCCCTCAACCATTTCCTTTGTGTTTACATTCATGTTTCATGTACATAGTTTCATTTTGATGAGCACTGTTTTCAGATGTTTTCAGAATTTAATATTTCTACTTGCGACTGTAATAATTAAATTTATTGTAAAAATGAATGGATATTTTCCGACTATTAAAAGCAGATGGTTTAACGTTAAATTACTGCAGATGTGACTAATACGGAAATGTGGAATTGTCAATTTGATAGATTGTATAGATTAACCAGTAAAATGTATTTATCATGAAAGACAAATTGTTTGGGCAATATCGATGATTCATTAAATATAATATGATCTAGACTCAATGGGATATAATGAAGTAAATGGGTGATGTTTAATTCTATCCAGAATATTGCCATAATCCTTGATATTGGAATAAATATCATTGAAGTCATCTAAGTTGTAATCTCTGGTTTTTGAGTAGAAGGTAACAGTAAGTAGGATTTGAACGTTTTACCTCCTCTCGCCCCACCAAATGGTTGACAGCTCTCTGTTATTACCCCAATAACGTCTCTCAGATTCTTCTTCTGCTGTTGGATGGGCCTCCCAAAAAAGTGTTAGCAGATTCCTGCTTCATGATTGATTAAAGCTAACAGAAAGAACACATTCAAATTTCATAAATTCTGTTTAATGGCTTATAGCTAACTACTAAACAGAATTTATAATGTTTCCTGGCCATTAATTTTTGACCAGTAATTACAGCATTCTTGCCTAAACATTACACTTCTCTCCTGATTGATAACTTCGAGTGTTATCCATTCCATCCATGTCATCCCAGTGTACACTAAAATGTCCAGAAACGCAGACCAGTTTGACTGCGTTTGCCACAGTCAACTCTTCAAATACCTACCTTGAGTCTTCCTACACCACAAGCTTAGATCCTCCTATATTCACTACAAGACCATCCATTTTTGCTTCATAAACTTCTCTACTCCAATTTTCAATATTTGGAGGAGCAGCAACTTCGAATTTTTTGGTGAAAATGTCATAGTATGGGATGAGATAAAGCCGAGAACTGGGAAGTGCCTTTTACACCCTTTGTTTTTGCTTTAATCTAAGTCCTGCTATTAGCTTTAGAAAAAAAAATAAGGAGGAAGCTTCTTCTAAACTATTCAAGCAGGCCTGCCTTTACACCTTTCTCAGTAATTTTTGGACACTTTGTCTTCGTCTACAAGCCTAAACTAGTAGAGTTTACTAAATACAAATACTTTTTAGGGGGGAGGGAGCAGCTATGCAGCATTTGAGCATTCCATCAAGGAAAACTGCAGACAAGAAACAAGATACCGGGCAAAAACAGTTCCCTCACTTGACTAAACAAAATAGTCTGGCTATTAAATTTGGATTAATGAAAAACTAAGGGTTAAATTAAGACGAACAATCTTTTTAGCGCCCCAAGTAATAGTAACAATTTTGACAACAAATTGAATTACAAAACTGACAAGCTTATGTTATGAAGATGCGTATTTAATTATTAATAACTGCTAATATGATGATTGCAGTAATGCCATCAAATTATTAATGAGGTGACGATTATTGCATCATAAATGTTAGAACAAATCTAGCTTAAACATCAGTTAACCTTTTTCCTAATCATGTCAACGAGCACACGAGTAACAAGAATTTTCATCAACAACTTGTCCCTAGTTCAAGATACATTCATGACAGATTTATGTTTAGCTTCCTTCCCTAGCGCTAGATCGTTAACTGTTTTTAGTTGTGCAAACATGAATTGTAGAGAACCACACAAGAACACTATGTACATATATATATATATCTGCGGATACTCCACACACTATTAAAGGGGGATGACTCGACAGCTAAAATAAGAGGAAGAAAACGGTAACATGAGGAACTACCAAAACATAACCGTAAGGCAAACAGGAACAGGTTGAACCTCCTATAGCATACACCATTTATAATCCAATCCAGGGGCTATTTTGTATAACTCGAGACCGGCTGGCTCTATTCGAAAGGATACCCTTTAATAACACAACGCTGTGCATTAATTACAGGTTAAAAACAGCCATCGACTCTTTGATGTCTGAAAATATATGGAAGGACATAAATTTTCTCCTCCATTTAAATTAGCCCAGGGAAATTAATTAGGCGGCAGAGAGAGGCGGTAGCAATAAGTGTGTAATGGTAGGAGTAGAGGGCGCTAGCGAGCTGCGTAGTTTTGTTTCGAACAATGGAGAAGCGGAAAAAAAAGAAACAATCGACTTCTTCGCGATGTTGTAAAAGCGTCGGAGCCAAATCGATGGCTAATTATTTCGAGTTTGGGGAAAGAATTTAAATTTGCTTTTTTTTTCTTCGAGGGAAAACATCGTTGCTATCATTGATTTCGGCGTCGATTTCGCGATTAGGGTTTTCTTTTTTAATTTGTTCGGATTGCTTTATTTACTTATTGAGATTTGCTTTACGAGATGATTCGTTATTTAATTTTGTTTGGTATCAATAATTGATTTTAAAACTCGTCTGATGAAGAGGTCTTTACTTTTTCGACAGGATGTCTAATACAGGGTGTCAAAGCTGGTATTCCTCAAAACTCGCGAATCCAAGCTTTCCCACTGATCTATCTTATTTTAGCACATCATCAGTCAGAGACGAATTTAGCCATTCCTGAGAGATTATGAACACTTCCTAGAAAGATTCGTCAATGTGGATGAAACGTGAGTTCACCATGATGATCCTGAAAGATCATGGCTACAGGTTTTTGGGATTATCTTTATAGGCTGTTCAGGTGGTCAGATTATAACTGGACAGAAAGGTGGAAACAACTCAGATGTGGTGTGTTGTTTCATCAGAACAACGCCCCTGCACCAACAGGTGCTGTGTTTCAATGTTCGCAAGTCCCTAATTTTATTGGGTAATGACTGTCGATTTCATTTAATTTTTTATTTTACGTTTACGATAAGCACAATCAACCAGATTGTTAATCGTACTGATCTTGTATTTAATTGGGGTGTTAGAATAGTAGTTGAGATATCTATCAGAATTTATAGGTTTGATAAATCAATCTGTAAATATTTTGTCATTTTTATGTGCATTTTTTGGTTTTCAATAAATTTAACAGAATCCTAAGAGAGAGAGAGAGAATACTAGAAATTGAGGAGGTCAAAAATTTAGAAATATTGTAAGTAGGTGATTGTATGCTTCAGATTTTGGGAAAGCCATAAAATCTTGGAGATAGAGCGTTGTTGACTTTTAGCTTTTCTGCTTGTAAGTTATTGATTATATTAAATTATGTATTTGTTTCTGAATTTTGGTTGTTGGATCAGTTTTTAGTTGGACAAGTGTTTTTATCTCCAAGGAGTTGAAGCATTTTATTGTTGTAATAAGTTTTGTTCATGATTATAGTTTTATTGGTTTTATCAGCATTTAGGATATATAGATCTGGGTGATTCTTAACAAATGATTTTGTTTCTATTATGGCAGGGTAAAGAGGGTGTGATTGTAGTAGTTTAAGTTGATTCTTTTTTAAATTAGTTAAAATATTGACCAACTTACAACGAATATCATTTTGTATATTCCAATATTGGAATATTTTTTTGAAATAGGCTGTATTTGGGACCAAGGCTTAGGATAAATTTGATATTTTCTGGAATAAACGTGTTCGTTAGATTTAAGAACCATTCAGGTTGTACTTGTGGTAAGTTGGATTTTTTTGAATTAAGAAATCGTTGTTTCAATTTTTCTATTTTATTTTTTCTTTTCTTTTTTGTGTTTCTACTGAAGTTTTTCCAAAAATGTCATTAACAAGATTAAAAAAGAAGTCTGTTAGTTGTTGTGGTAGAAATACTAATATTTTGTCTTTAATTATTTCAATACTAGATTTGAGAGCTTTAATACCTTGACATGTGTTGCTAATGTAGATTTAGATTTAGCAAATTTGGAGATTATATTATTGAGTTTAGTAAGATTTTTACTTAAGTGGAGGTTGTAGTCTCGGTTTCTAATTTTAATAAAATCTGGAACTAAATTCAACTGCCTGAAACCTTACCTGTGATGTTAGTTTCTGTTTCTCTCTTGCGAGTTTTTCGTTTAGATGTGTATACTTCTTTTATAACTTGAGGTCAAAATCAAAGAACACGTTTGTGGGATTCAATTTCGGAACGATGAGACATCGAAAGAGGTGAACGAGTGGTTTGCAGTACAAGACAAAATATCATTTTTCTGGAATACTCTACAGCAATACTAGACGAAGTTTCATTTGGCTACCAGTGGCTAAAAATAGTGTTGCAATAAATTTAGATTAATTTTACTCGACCTGATTAGATTCAAAATTAACCCCTTCTCTGAAAGTATACGGAGAAAAAAAACTCATTGCATTCACAGAGACACAATACTGTTCTAGCGCTTGATTATGCAGAGAGGAAAAATACCAAGAAATCGCAATGGGAAACTGAAATTAAGCGCCGTTCTCTCAGGAAGGGAAGCCACAGTTCGCGATATTGAATCTCTGGGAAGCTCTGTAATTGATGGCTCTCATTAGACAGACAACAATAAGATGAGTAGTTCCTCTCTATGTACGATCGGTATTATCCTGCCTCTTAAGTTAGTGTAGTGTATTAGGGTAAAGTACAGACTCATTATCCGCCCATTACGGATGAGGTCTATCCTAGATATTCATTGATGTTTCAAGACATAATATAATACACGTATGGAGCGCTGAATAATAGAATGTGAGATTGAATTTAGATACTCCGTTTGTCAAAAAATTGATGACTCTACGCTATCGTAACTTTAAACTTCCTTCGGGACCAAAAATAATAAATAAACCTCAAAGCAAGATTTAGATTAAACATACATTACCGATTTCGAAAGAGATTTAGTGTATTCCCGTTTCGTGCAATGATCGGAATATATATTCACGACATTAACAATCCAAGCGTAGCCCGTTGATAGTTTGCCCCGGCCCAGGGCCACCTTCCCAAGGGGCTAACACGTAAAAGATTCAAATCTAAAACGAGCCAAAACTCATAAAGTAAGCTCAAAATAGCGCGGACTGAAGATTCCATTGTCTACGATAAAACTTATTAATGGAGACATTTAAGTGCATTTTGGGGGCTTAAGTTTTCCCATCTCTACGCTTCAAATGGACGTTGCAGGAATGGCTTTTCGCATTGTCGACGTTGTGTTTCTTTTACGGGAATCATTTTTTAGGATTTCTTTGAGCGGAAAAAAAAACGAGAGGAGCTGAAATGGAGAAAACAAGAAAATACCGAATACAAAATGAAAATTGATTTAGGACTAAGATTTATACGACAATGACATTACAAATGGTATCCTGCTTACAGAATATAAAGAAATATTTGCAGATTACGCAAAATAAAAAAGGATTAAAGTGTGAAATAAAGATGGTTAGAAGATAGGGTGGAACAAAAATAAAAGAAGAAACAACCTGATATTATGACGTATAAAGAATAAATAAAGTAACATGATAATAATAAGAGGAAGAGAAAAAGAATTAGAAAATGATGGATGGATAAACCTAAAAAGGAAGAGAAAAAGAACAACCAGACAAAGATAGAGAGAGAGTGCGATCATTCTACAACAAATAAACAGAAGACAACCCAATAATCGAATGTAGGCTTTCACGGCCACTGTTCCATGAAGATGTATCTTTCTTGACGTTGTTGTAAGTTAGTTTGAAGACTGTCTTTAGAGAGCTTCCGAAGAAGCTGACAGAATGATCAGAGAAACTTCAAGTTTGTTACCACGACCACGGCAACAACCGAAAGATACATCTTCAGAAGGCAACCCGATTAGTGTTAATACAGTCCTACCACTACTGAGGTCTTCATTTTTGCCTAAGACTGGATTAAACAGCCTTCAGTCTTCTAAACTCTTGTTTGAGTGGTTTGGTCTTATCACGGAGTGTGGGACGATTTATTTTTCTGTAGAGGTGGAAACTAGGGGAGACTTTGGACTATTATGGTCCTTCTAATACACGCCGCGTTCTCACAAGTGGTGTAGGCCTGTCAGGATTCAACTCCCCAAGGTACTGAATTAAGGAATTCTCAGATCAGGAGATCTAGGATAGATCTGGCCAGCTTCCATAAGGCGCGATTTTGAAACACATTCAGTCTTTGGCTTTGAAAGTTCGAGGCGCTCAGAGAGCTTTTCCAACAGAGGAACGTATACAAGACAGAACTTGCACGTAAGAACAGAAATACCGGAAAAAATGCTGACGAAAGATGAAAGTGACCAAAGGGGCTTCTCACCTCCCACAGAGATGTTGGTTGGGGGTGGTGAATCTCTTTTTCTCGAGAAACTCACTACCACGCATTTCGAGGCGTTAATGGAGAGACGCCATATGCGCAACCATTCAACGATATCATCAACCACCCTCTAAAGACGACGACAAACGAGGGCATTGTTTCTCGAAGAGGTCTTCACCACGGTGTTGTCAGCGAAAAAGGTCTGAGTCCAACAGGGAACCCTGCAGAACGCCAGACCTAATGAGCTTGGGTGCTACGACACTTAGGTCTAGCAACTTGATGGAAAAGATGAAGAACAAACAACAGAACATTAATAGAAATATAAAAACAAAATGAAGAAAGTAAAACAGGATCCGAAGATAAAACATGAAGAGAATTTGGGGAAAAGATCGAATATAATAGTAAATAAAATCAAAAATTGTTTCGTGGTTTTTTGACAAAAGGCAAGTAATGGAAAGGTGGAAACAATATTACTAAACTATGAAATGTAAGAAATAAATATTAACAAGAAAGAAGTAACATCAAAAACTGGTGAAAAAGAAATCAACATGGAAGAACTAGAAGCAGCAAGAAAAAAATTGATATTGGGTCAACAGCAGGAGGTGATAATTTAACAACAAAATGATCGAAAACTTTGGTGTCATATGATCACTGTCGTGTATTTGGCGGGCCAGCTGTCCCTTCCTTTCCTAACTTCACTTTAAACTTTAATAGTTTGGCATGGTATCTGATCCTTATTTCCTTATTTAAATGAATTCGTTGGAAATGGACGAAAACAATAATGACATTGACAGTGTTCCCATTATTTTAAAGGAAAAATATTTTAAAATGTTTTTGTCTTTTATGTCTGATCACTGTCACAATTTCAACTTTAGGCCAAAAGATTTAAAAATTGATAGTGACTCAAAAACAAGATATACAGGGTTCCTCCGTTAAGTAATGATATTATTACATTATTATGATTGATTATGTCAACAGAGACTGCTGTAGTAAACATCACACAGCTGATTCTGATTGTTGGATTGGTAGAGGAGGACCCATACAATGGCCAAGACGTGCACCAAATCTTACGCCTTGTGATTTCTGAAGGAGATTGGAACGGAAGGAATTTCGGAGAGAAGGACGAGGATTTACACAAATATACACACACACCAAGGTAGGAGAGGGTGGGAAGGTAAATTATTGTAAAAAGCTCTTGTTACAAATTTAGAGAAAGCTTTTGACAGACATTATTTAAACTGGAAAATAATTTTCATAGACTTTAATCAAACATTCCCTAGCATTAATAGGAACAAAATGTCATTGAATTTTAAACGTATGGAACACGAGTACCTATAGAGAAAAATGTTGGGTGCCGCCATTGGGACTGGCAAAAAAATAATTGCTGTTGATCGGTATATTACTAATATCTCAAAAATTGTTGCTGTAAATGTCAAACTTTGACAGATTATTTATAAACAATCATGATTGTAATCTAACAACGTTTACGTTAAGATAATTAGGAACTATTTTCACCAGAGGAATTTGTTTAAAAATTAAAGGAAATCTTCTTGTTTGGTAAACATCGAAATTGGACCAAAACTGAGCTGACAAAATTAAATAACCCGTTTCGAACTGACACACCTATTGATTACTAGTAAAAGGAATAAGAATGACATAAACATCTGTAAATATTTGTGAACAGAAACAAGGAAATAATACAATACTTTCATGTATGTTTGGCCAAACGATGCTTATTCATTACGTAATTCTTTTTTTTTTAATTTTTATACCGGAGCACATTCAACAACACTACTTACATTTCTAACAATAACTACGTAATAAATATTTACATTAATTTTAGAGCTATTCCTTGGAATGTAACTCAATTATATTATAAATAATTTATGAAAATAGGAAGCGTGATATAACATTAAAACAATATGCATTAATAAATAGAAAATACTTCTTAATATTACACACCCATTCAAGAACACAAAGAAATAGCAAAAAATCGAATCGATTAAATGCAAAGAGATAAATAAGTTGTATTACAAGTACTAGGCAGTTGCTTACCTTGTAAAAGTAACCGAACTCTTAATAAACAATCTCGTCGTCTTTCTTATTCTCACACTTCCAATACAAATATAAAGTTCAAGATTTTACTAACCGAGAACTGAGAAAATCTCAAATCTTTAATAAATTCAAAATTAAAATCGTATTCTCTCAAAAAAAAAGTAATAATAATAAACAAAAAGGAAATTAAAATTAATCGTAATAATACCAACCGCACACAAAATATCAACGCGCGTTAACTCTAAGCGTCAGCGCACTCTAGATCTCTATTTTGGAAAGATCGTCTGCTATAGCAGGAAAACACGACGCTATACGTCGCAGGACGTCCTGAGCGTCTATCTAGATGACGCTGCGAAGACTGTTGTGTACCAGCAGAATGTCAACAATAATACTGCGATGTTTCGGTTACGATCGGATGGTGATTCGTCGATCGTCGGAAAAACCGACGGGTATATACGCGATTATATCGAGTCCTGCTGGCCAACTACATAGCAGGAACAACACATCGACGGTATCCGTAATGAGAGAGGGCAGCAAGAATTTATCTTCCTTGCCGTCTAATTAAGCCCAAAATGTTATGTATGGAATAGTTTTAATTTAATACATATCACGTCCGCGTGGTTTGTTCGCATGTTTTCATGTTCGTTCGTTTGTTTTGTTGTTTATAGTTGAAGTATTTTACGAATTATGTAAAAATGTGGTGCCAACTTGTTGAAACCTATGTACTCGTACGATATGAATATTTGTATTTAAAGTACCGCAAATTATATACAGATTAATAATGTTGGAAATAATTTATCACGACGCTTTTACGAGGGAGCGGAATGACCGGGTTGAAGGAGGGTGATTAGGCGCATTGGGGGGTGGCCTGTGCAGCGACTCATAATTTGTATAAATGCGAAGTTTCATTGTTATTAGATAGTTAGTCTTTGAGCTATCGTCAACCAAGTAACACAATCAGGAGTGAAAAGTGAAATATGGAAAAAATCGAATATCGTGCCGTTATAAAGTTCCTTACCAGGCAAGGAAAATCAGTCGCGACCATAATGAATGAGATGTCATTGGTTTACGGCGACTCTTGTCCAGGAAAAACCATGGTGTACAAGTGGCATAGTTTATTTAAACAAGGAAGGGCATCCCTTGAAGACGACCCGAGGCAGGAGCATTGAGGTGACCACGCCAGCACTTATCCAAAAAGTTGAAAAAATTGTACTCGAAGATGCTCGACTAAAGAAGAAACAACTCGCAGAAATGGTTGGAGTATCCGATACTACAATTTTTAAAATCCTACACGATCATCTCGGCATGTCTACGGTCAGCGCAAGATGGGTGCCGAAAATACTCACGCCGCCGCAAAAACAACAGCGCGTAGAGTGTTCGCGTGGATTTTTGCACCTCTGTAATGAAGACAAGGATGGTGTATTGAGTGGAATTGTTACTGAAGACGAAACTTGGGTTTATCATTATGAATCTGAGTCCAAACAAGACTCCATGCAGTGGCATAAAAAGGGCACAGCACCTCCCAAGAAATTTAAAGTGTCACAATCAGCTGGGAAACTCATGGCAACGGTATTTTAGGACTCGGAAGGAATATTATTGATTGATTATAAAGATAAAGGTGTTTCTATAACCGGAGAATATTACGTTTCAATATTAGAGCGACTAAAAGAAACCATTAAAGAGAAAAGACGGGGAAAATTGACGAAAGGTGTGCTGCTTTTGCACGACAACGCGCCCGTCCACAAGAGCCGCGTTGCGTTAGCTGCCCTGCATAAGGTGGGCTTCGAAATTGTGAATCACCCACCCTACAGCCCAGACCTGGCCCCGAGTGATTATTACCTGTTTCCGAAAATGAAAAAAGAGCTGCGCGGTAAAAAATTTACTGCCGATGATGAAGTCAAGGAGGCAGTTTCGGCGTATTTTGCAGATAAAGAGAAATCATTTTTTTATGATAGTATAAATAAATTAATTGAAAGATGTGAAAAATGTATCCGTCTTGCATGTGAATATATTGAAAAAGAAAACTAATTTGGTTTTTTTATTTCCACCCCTTATCCCCCATTCCGCGAATATAAAAACGTTCCCTCGTATATCCACTAATAATAACCACATTAACAGAAAATTTTGCAAAAGTTTTTTTTCATGATGACAATATTTTTGTCGTAAACATCTTGCAAATACATTTCCTGAAATTCGTCTAAATTTTGTAGGAGAACGAATTAAATATCATCCGGACAATGAGTCAAAATGGTGACCTTCCAGTTCTCCCAAACATGAGTTAATCACACAGTGACAGATCGGAATTGTAGGTCGGACGTTCTAGCGTTTTCCCAATAAATTTTATCCAAATTTTCTTGGATCAATGGAGCTGTGTGTGGTCGAGCATTGCCATTTCGTCTATAGGAATAAAAATCAATCAGCTTTATGCCTGTACAATCCCAAAAGAACCGTTGCAAGAACTATTTCGGCAGAAAGATGGATTTTCGCCACTACATGCTTGCTTGCTTGGATTCCGGAGAGTAATGGTGCGCCCACGTCTCATCACAGGTGATAATGTGCCTCAATAAATCATCCTCTCTATTCGATGTCTTGCCAAAAATCTTTTACACAGCGCAAGACGGTTTGCTTTCTGATCTTCCATCAAGAGTCGAGGCACCTATCTTGCCGACACTTTTCGGTAACCCAAATCATCTGAAATGATTGTTCATGCACTCCCATATAATACTACAACATGGGTACTTGCTTTCCGCTGAATTTCAGCCATTAAGCGAAGCATTTTTTGAGCCAGTCGTAGATTAGGGTCCTTGAAAGTATTTTTTTTAATGAACTGTGTAATTAGTCGACGCATAATTTCGATAGCTTAATAATAATAATAATTTAATAAGACGTCAAATTGGATTTAAGTTGCACCAATTGCGTTATCTGATATAAACCTAACAATGAATCCATGACGACGTCCAGACGAGTCAATCTTACTGTTCGTTTTAGAATCCCACACACTACACATGTCTATCACTTTGCTGACGAACTATTTTGTAAAGATAGGATTGACTTCTTCCTATTACTAATAATATCTTGTCTCATAACCCATTATCATTTGAAAAATTTCATCCTTGACTACAATTTATAAATGAAGACTATTGAATTGGAATTATTTTTGCCAACTTCAAATTAAATTTTTATTTGCTCAATCCATCTACTCCAGGACATGCAATCTTCTGCAACACTCTGTTTCTCTCTACCAGTACATTTTAGCATTGGGCAACTCATAAATTCACACAAACAAATAAATAAATGTGAATCTTTCTAACTGGTCTATGTATATGATGAGATGTCTCTATGGATCTTTTATAGAAGTAGATCGAAGGAATTTGAGGTTCTTGTGGTCGATTTGGTAGAGCATTTTTCCAGGGGGTTGGACTGGTCGGTATTGTTTCACTGTTTCTGAACAATTCTGAACAATTTCTGCATTTGAAGCTTTATTTATATACAATGACTTCTTTAACATTTGATCATAATTTACTGCAGAATTATAGTCTGCAATATTGCTTCAGATGATTCAAAATGATTGGTATATTAAGAGGGTCGTCTATCAGCTATAGATCGTTTGCTTGATTTTATTTCAATATAATTTGAAAATATAATATTTTGAAAAAATTTAACTGTGGCAACATCGCCAACCGTCAAACGGTAGTCGGACCTTTTAAGCCCAAAGCAGCAGAATATTGTGTCTTGATATTTGATCAGAGTAGTCAGCTTCTTCATTCAATAAACGATGCACTACATTTTTCCGAAAGTTTAGCCCTCTACCATACCATATTGGCTTAACACTCCAGAAGGATAATGTCATTTGGGAAGCTCTCTAGATTAGTTTTTGCGGGTGTGGGAGTATTCCTTTTATGTTCATCAATTTAATTCTGTCTTCTGTGATTTCTCCTGTCGTTGTTTGGCTGCCAACCTACCACCAACCATTTTATTCTTTATCCTTTCATTTTCTGTGCTAGATCTTTTTCCATGTTGGTCCTCAAGTCCACATTTTTGTACACATTTCTTTTGTATTAACGCTCTGCTACCTCTATTGATCCATATATTGCACTTTTTCGTTTGGCTTTCTTTGCATTTAGCTTCAACTCGAACTTCCTTCACTCGTTCACAATCTCTCCCAACATTCCTTCCATTATATCTCTCCTTTTTTTATTATTACCACATCTTTGGCATATCCGACTGCTGCAGTACAAAGCTGATATATTGAAACAATATAGAACAACCTAGAGCAACTGTCAATTTTGCATATGATCTCTCCTTTGAGCTTTGAACTTTGTTTAAATTCATCCTTAATTTATTAATTTCAAACCAACTCACTTTAGAATTAATACCGGCGGCTCATATTAAACTTTATTTCTTTACATATTATCTCAGTCTTTAAATTAAAAACGCAAATTTTACATTTTTTCAACGTGATGACATTGCAATCTATCTAAAACTTATTTCCTCCGAGTTAGAAATTATTTTTTTCTTCCAAATAATTAATAGTATAAGTGACAACAATCTTAAAAGGTTTCTATTATATAAAGATTAAAATACGTCAGTATAAAACGTATACACAATCTGCCACATTCAATAACCACGGACGTAAAACGAATCGTTCTACATAAAAAGAACTGATTTCCGTTTCATCTCTAGGGAAAAAAGCTAAATTTCATACTTTAATAAACTCCCAAATAAATTATTTCATTCATAATTCTCCCTTGGTAACGTTACAAAAGAATCTCGTTCGTATACATTTAAAACGTACCTACTGATGTGATTCAGCCGTTCTTTTCAACAACATCCCAGAAGAGGAAAATTCATCCTATTAAGGGGAAAGGCATTATAATTTCGTACGGGAGATTTTGGTCGCAAACAAAAAGAGAACGAAGTATAAGAAGGTGCGTCGAGTTAGATTGAAAATTTTATTATTACTTTGGGAAATAACTTTTATTGACGCTGTCAAGTCAGCAAACAGATAAACTTTTTTTTTCAATCAAAGCAAGAATAGAGAAAAAAGATCTTCAAACATATTCAATAGCGAAATTGGCGCCAGGACAAAGATAGACTTACAGGAATCTCAGGGATGTTCTCACGTATAATACACGCTCATATCTTGTAGGTACATACATACGTCCAAAAAAAAAGTCGAATCAACGTTGCAAGTGGATGTGAGTTCTGGAGATATTCACTTGATGAGATATCGTTCTCGGCACAAAATGATCCCGTTAGGCACTTATGTGAGTACGTACATTACGGATAATTTCGTTTAAATGAGTTCTCGTTTAGTTTGAGACTACAGGTTGATACAGGTATATTTATCTGCCAGTAGCCAGTAGTAGAGCAGGAGAAAAAAGTATCCGGACAGTGCGCGAAAGAAGGAGGCTTCTTACTCAAATCCTACGGGAACTTTATTGTCCTAGAGTGCATACAAATAATGTCTGTGCCACAGACAGTCCATGTAGGTATACTAAGTCAATAAAGTGCCCGTGCATTTTGAGTAAAGGGCGTCTTTCTTTTTTCTCCTGCTGTACCTACGTGATTGATACCTTTACTTTCGTATGAATATTGAAACAATTGCGGGGTTTAATCGAGCAAGTTTTTATGATGTGAATTCGTCCAAACACCAACCTGTACATCAGAAATGTAGGATACCGATTCCTTAAAATATAATACTAATTAAATATTTTACATCAGCATGTTACAATGAAGCAGGTAAACCTAATTCAAAGCAACTGGATTGACGATAGCCACACGTCGTAACACAAAGTGCATAAAGGAAACGTTTGTAGTTCTATCCTGACACACAGACACGTGTTTCGAACTTCTTTGTTCTCATCAGTGTGTGATACAAGAGTATGAACTGACAAACGTTACGACGTGTGGCTATCGTCAATCCAGTTGCTTTGAATTAGGTTGAGAACCTGCTTAAAATTGTAACATGCTGATGTAAGATTTTACCAAATCTCCGGCAGAGGGATGTATACGTTTCACGCTTTTGTATTCTGTTTGTGCTTACACTTATCGGGTTATCCGATAGAGGACGGTAGCGCTTACACACGTGATCTCTGTATCGCTTGCAGTGCGGCGACGGCGATTTGCCCTGTTGAGTCTGGTTATCGCCCGATAGAGGTCATGGAGTTTATCTTCTGAGTTTCTGTCGAGTAATTTCTTGATATAACTGGTATGTGGGAATTCGTTCGTCAGTTCATACTCTTGTATCACACACTGATGAGAACAAATAAGTTCGAAACACGTGTCTGTGTGTCAGGATAGAACTACAAACGTTTCCTTTATGCACTGTGTGTTACGACGTGTGGCTATCGTCAATCCAGTTGCTTTGAATTAGGTTTATCTGCTTCATTGTAACATGCTGATGTAGTTTTACCAAATCTCCGGCAGAGGGATGTATACGTTTCACGCTTTTGTGTTCTGTTTGTAAATATTTTACAGTTTCATGATATTTATAATTCGACCATGACTGTACCGATCTTCAAATCTCTCTCTCTACAATATGTAGCATATTTCTAGTTAATATTTTTTTTGTATCTACATATTTACATAATATACAGATTTGGAGATTGTGTCTACCTGATTTCTTCACCAACTGTCTCTTGTTACTTTTCGAACTCAAATCAATTTAAATTCAATAAGTCAGTAACCTCCACAAAAATATTAAATAAAATAGTAACATGCCAAAATAACCACCTTTATTTTTTGCCATTTATGAAGGTGCTGGGTGTAATAGGCGCTCATGGTATATTGATGGAATCGCTGGATTCTTGGTATTGTTTTCAACTTTTTTCTACTGGCTACATATATTATTTTTTAGTTCATTGAGCAAAGTAAAAACAATATTTTCCAAGTTTTGATACTAAATTTGTAATGGTTTTTCATATGTGACTCTTTAACAACGTGTGCGAGTGGCAAAAAGAGCAAGACCGTTAAGCTTATGGCAAAAGTGTGAAGCCGACGAACCTTTTATTGACGAGGCAGATTCAAAGGAAGAGGATGAAATTGGCCACGTTAGCTGTAATAGCGACTACTCCGATCAAGAGCAAGAAGCGGAGACTGAAGAAGAAGAAGGACAGACGAGAGAATAACAGCAAGGAATGGAAAAGAACGAGGAAGAAGTACGTGAAAACAATTTTTTTGTCGGAAAAAATGGTACAAGATGGTCTAAGATACTACCAAATAAAAATGTTAGGTCCAGATCGGAAAATATTATAATCCACTTGCCAGGTGTTAAGGCTTCTGCAAGGAATGCTAAAACTCCGATCGAGTATTTTCAGCTTTTTATAGACGAACAGATGATAACTGATATTGTAATAAACACAAATAATAGAATCGCCAAAAACTTCACCGCATTATGTGGTAAAAATCAAAGCACTTCTTGGTCTTCTTTATTTATCTGGGGTTTTCAAACAATCGTCGAAATTTATTTGAATTATGAAACACTGACGGTACCGTAATAGAAAGATATCGACCGATTGGTTGAGCCAGTTTCAGGCACTAAGAGAAACATAACATGTGACAACTGGTACACAAGCATTGACCTTTTTCGAATCCTGCTACAAAAGCGCAAACTAACTGCTGTGGGGACTATTCGTAAGAATAAAGCATGAACCTGAATTTTTACAAACGCGCAATAAAGAACGATATTCCTTACACCATGATACTACTGTTCGTTACATGAACAAGAAGCTACCCGAAGTTATCGCCTTTTCAACTTCAGCAAGTGTGGAGTTGATGTAGTTCACTAAATGTCTTCAAGCTACAATGTTGCTCGCAATAGTAGACGCTGGCCTCTGACCATCTTCTTTTCGTTACTCAATACCGTTTTTATCAATAGTTAGATTATTTTTAGAGAAAACAATAATGGTAAGAACATTCCCAGAAGACTTTTTATAAAAGAATTAGGCATGCTGTTAGTAAAAGAACAATAAGTGCAAAGAATGGGAAATCAAGCACCAACATTCGTACAGTTTTAGGCGAAACTCCTGAGCCAAAGTCAAAAAAGCTTAAGCCAAATCAACCGGGAAGATGTACAAAATGTCCTAGAGATCAAGACAGGAAAACAAAAAATTCAATGCTCCATAGATTTTTCAGTTTACCACTTAGTTTAATGATTGATTTTGATTAGATTTTCTGCTTTAAGTTGCTCGAACAATGAATTAGATACAATGCTCAATTTCTTTTTAATGTTTACTTCTAAGTTTAATGCATTTTTTTTCGTTTTTTGATTCGAATTAAACATGCATCTTTAAAAAAAATAAAAGATATCTTTTAACCTTTTGTGTTTAAATAAAATGACTGAAAACTGACGTAAAATAAGGTAGTGACCCCTTCAAATTCATAGAAATTAGTGAAATCTATTTTTGAACTGGAATTTCTCACACTCCACCTGTCGGTAACATGTGTGATAAATCCATCTGTCACATGCCGTTTTAAATATACTCTATTAAAGCAGTTACCACAGTTAGTTTCAATTCTTCTTTATTTAGTTTTTTCTGGAAGCGTTTTTTGGAAAGTTGTCCAACTGTTGTGATAGCATTTCCTAATAGAGTTTTTGAAAATGGTCTGTTTTCTCTTCTTCTCTGTCAAAATTTCATTGACAACACTATTAGACAAACCTAATAGACCCGATAAAGACCAAAAAATTAGCACAATGTTACAAATGTTAAATAAAATTAGAGATGCTACCAACAAAACCGAGGAAATTCAACATGTGAAAGATGCACTCCAGAAGAACGGCTACAAACCACAGGAGATTCGGAGATTAGCCGGAGCCAAAAAGAAACAGAAGGATGACTCAGAACTAAAGCCAGCAGGATACGCACACCTGCCATATATTGCTGGAGTCACTGACAGGCTGAAGAAAACCCTGGAGAAGAAGAACGTCAACGTCAGGTTCAGCACAGTCAAGAAAATAAAAGAACTGCTTCCATCCAACAAGGAGTCCATACCGAGACTACAAGCTAAAGGCATCTACGAACTTCAATGCCAATGTGGGAAATCGTATATTGGACAAACCGGGCGCAGTATACAATGCAGAGTGAAAGAGCACCGCAGAAATATCGAACAGGCAAATACTGGAAAATCTGCAGTAGCTGAACGAACTTGACGTGAAGATACTAGCCAAAAGTAATCACTACTACCCACGGATAGTGAGAGAATCCCTGGAAATAATGAAGAATCCGAACAACTTCAACCGAGAAGACGGAGAGCCCGAAGGAGCAAGGACCAACGAGGACGCATCCGAGATCATCTAACACGAATCGAGGAGAAGCATCGGACACAGATCAGAGAACGATAACGGATACGGTTCGGCGGACTGGAACGGATACGCATCACTGGAGCGGAACAGGAACTGGGTATATAACGAGGAGCAGAAGACATCAACATCAGTCTTTAGAGAACTTCTGAAGAAGCTGACAGAAAGATCAGCGAAACAAGTCAAGTTTGTTACAACAACCACGGCAATGCCCGAAAGATACATCTTTATGGAACAGTGGCGGTGAAAGCCCACATTCGATTAAAATTAGAGACTCATGTTGGTCAGTTTACAGTTTACACAGTATTACAACTTGTTAATGGGGAACTTAATAGACCATGAACAGTTTTGAAACAAACCAATTTACAAATTCAGGAATGTTCAACCCGAAGTATGGAGCACTACGCCATACAAGAATCCCAGACAAAATAGAGCATTTTGGAGAATCGTCTCATAAACCCGGTTATTATTATTAAATGGAGACAGATAGTACTTCTCTAACTTCTAAGCTATATTACTTGTATGGCTATCATGCAGCTCTTGCTAGCTTTGTGTGTGTAAATTGTGTTCAAATGGCTTTGTGACAGTATCATATCGCCGCGGATGGTAAGTCGATCCGGATTTCAACCATTTAAAAAATGTCACCGTCCCTCAAGAGAATTGAAACCCGGCTCTTATCGTCCCACCACAACGATAGTCAGCCGCCTAACCACTGCGTGCTTGATCCTCGTGATGAGGCTCAAAAATGAATGAGAAATACTAGACTACACGATCCACGCTCACAGCTTCTTTTGCTATTTTCTTTCATTCTTCTTGAAGCAGTATCTAATATCAGATTACGGCAAAAGATGCTGGAGCGGATTCGTTTAGCCGCCGATCTAATTAATGCCATAAAAGCTCAATCAGGATTAGAATCGATAAATTAAGGAAACTATTCTATAAGTTTTTTGTCTTTGATGACAATCACATCTTTATAATAACCTACGATTACATTTCCTGTAAACTTTACACTTCTATTATATCCTTTACAATTACAATCACAAGAAAAAAACGTTTAAACAAAAGTATCGTAATTCTGATTCAAATTATTCTGAAAGACCTCTCCATAAATTCACTATTAAAAGTATACCCAAGTGGAATACTAAGAAGGGATATTTTTTAACAACTTCCAGTCCAACTTTTAATCCTGGCGAAAAAGTAAACGAAGAATAACCTAAATAGTTAACGGCGCAGTGTTATGCATGCAAGAACTCACAGTACACTTTGGACTTTACGAGTAACACGTTATTAAAAGTTTTATATTCGCAAGCTTACAATAAGAAGGAAATTGGTGCTGGTAGAAGCGCAAGAAGGTAGCCCACTATTATAGATATTTGTATGTAGTGTACTAAAGAGTTAGAACACCAAAAATGAGCAAAATTAACCTCTAATTATATTATTTTCTCGTTTAATACAAGGAAATTGGTTGTCAAATTAGTGATAACACAATTTGATTCATACAATACAATATTTTGACAATTCAAGTTTAAATTAGGCACATAAAAGCAATAATAAAACATAGGTTTTCATAGATTTTGAATATTATTACCATTTCATATTCCATTATGTACGATTTTAATAAATGAAATCGCGGTGTGTATGTAATAAAAGCAGCGTGAATATATAATTCTTTTTTTTGTTAACTAGGAATTGCACGCGTGTACGCAGATTTCATATTGTTAAACTTCAAACTGCACGAAAATTAATAATTGTTCATTTCAAAATAATATTGTACTATACATAATTGATTGGAAATTGATTCGAAAGTATTTTGCAGCGTGTGTACGTTCTATTATAATCTCTTTCATAACGATGTTGTGTTAGGGCGTAAACACACAAACTCTATGCACCCGTGCTGTTAAATTATAAGCCCGTGAAGCGTAAATGTGTCATGTAACTTTTATCAGAACAATTGTTATTTTTCTTTATTACAAGCTCTGCTTCATATCAAAATATATCAGAACTTGATTTCATTCACTGCAACGTGGATTAATTAATAGCATGTTAATTGTTTATTGTTGAATTGGCTTCAGAAAAAAGAGAAGAACTGCCGGCTGCTTCCGCACTGCTAGACTTGCTTAGACTTCACTTTAATTGTCGAATCTAGCCAAGAAAACAAAATGCTCAGCTTAATTGCTGCAGCTACATGGTTTATTACGAACCAACAGCTACACCATGATCTAGATCTCTCATTAAAGGAATTGGTATCAACGTTAGGAACTGAGATCATGAATCGAGCGAATATAGTTCCAAATCCACTATTCAATAGCCTGGTTGGGATATATTTTCGCAGACCACCACCTGAAATGCCAATTCGAAGTGTCTAAAACATCCAAACCTTTTAATATCAAAAATGACATGGTTAAGTTTGCATCTCCCCCCCCCCTCCAATTACACTAGAAATCACTTGGAAATAAAAGGCTAAGAATTCTGCCTTCAGGACTATTAAATATATGGCAATGTGAAGATTCCTCTGCCAGACAAAAATCTATGCTGGTGGAGCTGTATTTTCGCGGTGTTTACAAAACAGTGCATAGTTACCAACTGACTTTTCATCAGGTGTAATTTGTCCAACTTGTTTCAATCCTTTTTCGGCTAATACTGTCTGCGATTTGTTAAACGGTAGATCTATTTGGGCTATTGTCCATTTTGTTTTGAGAACAATTTTATAGGTACAACATGTCAATTTTACCCTTCTTTATTCCTAATTTTTAATGTTCTGGAACGGTTACCAAATTCTAGGCAATTCTACAGTAAAAATCACCAAAAGAATTTGAATTTGCATGCAAGCATGGTCATCATGCTTGCTCAGCTATAATCCGATAAGCCTTCTCTCGAATTTATCCAAGATTGCGAAGTCAGTGAATCTGGCAAGACTCAGCGACATTATTATTCAGGGCAACTTTTTCCCGATGCCTATCTTAGGTCTCCGGAGGGCTTATCGGCAAATATTCAGCTTCTCCGGTTAACGGAGGAAGTACGGGACGCTTTGGAGCTGAGACGCTCTACTGGAGCAATTTTTCTGAATTTCGCCCAAGCATTCGATACAGTATGGCATGATGGTTTAGTTTTTAAATGAATCCGAATATTAATAATAATAATAATAATAGTTTATTGCCCAACAGAATAAAAATTCCAATTACAGGACAAAAAGATTAAAAAAAACACTATATTTAGGTACATAAATAGATTTCGCTTAAGAATTCAAACTACAATGCAAGAATCACCAGATTTCACAAGAGAGACACTCTTCGCTGTTTTCCAAAGAGCTGGGAACTTCGACGTAGAACGAGCCATGTTAAATATTTTTAATAATGGTGCAGCAAATACATGACCGCAGTCCTTGACAATGAAAGAATCACCAGCTGAAGTAAACTTATCGCTCAACTTTCTGATAGCCTGTAATACATCATCCTCAGAAATATATGGTATGTCAATTGGAGGAAAGTTAGATAGTTCGAGATCGGTTTTATACGTGGTAGTAGGTAGACAAAAAATGTTGCTGAAGTAATCTGCAAAACCGTGGACAATGTCTTGAGGTTCCTCTAAGTAGTTGCCAGAATATGATATCTCTCGTTTGATCGTACCTGTCTCATAGGACCTTCTGCGTCAGGAGGTTTGGCGGGTACTCTACCGTCAGACGCGTAGACGCTGGTGTACCCCAAGACTCTTTGCTGGGGCCTGAATTATTTATTCTGTACACCACCGACGACACATCAAGAAACGATGCATTTGTGTGCAGAAGACTGCAGATGTCTCTTGACGAGCTTCCTGATAAATGAATAGCGATCCGTTTCCCACGAAAACAAAATCCTCCCCCATCCAAATCGTCATTGGGGGACGCATCATAATTGCAGCATCCTGGTTCGTCACTAATGTGGAGATCCATAAGGATCTTGACTTTCCATCTTTGAGTAATCATGCACTGGCGCTAGTCAGGAAAACCCTCGAAAGGACGTCGTGGTCTGAGAACTCGTTGGTTCAGCATCTCGGGGAGCTGTAACCGGACAGGCCGCCACCTCGTGTCGGAACGAGGCGGATACTGCAACTGATGGATTGATCAGCCGCCATGAACGAGCCACCTCAGTGAAGATCTCTGCAGGAAACGACTCGAAAACTCCGTGGCTAGATGGGCCTATTTAAAGATGAATTTTGATTTAGTCATCAAGGTGTCAGATAGCTGCCAGGTCGCAGCAAAACCAGCAAATGATCATTGATATTTGATCTATTCAGAGATTTGTATTTTCAACAGCACGAAGCCTTATCTCATACAACAAGATATATAAACGACTACCTTCAGCAAGCCTTTCCTTAATGTTGTATGCACACATTTCAGATCTTTCTTCAGATCAAAATGAAAAAAATAATATATGATTAATTGACATTCGAATCATCAAGTCATATCTAGCAGCATTAACAATACTACACTTAACTTCAGTATGTAATTGAGCATTCAAAATGAAATTATAGTCCTTTCTCCGTCTTTTACCCGGGCAATCGTCAAGTCCATTACTTTGAAGTGCGTCGCCGGAAGTAGATAAACACAAATTCGTCCCGATCTGGCCACACTACGCTTATTCCTCTACAGCGTTACACAGAGCTAAGGTCAAAGTGGTCACTTTAATTTGGTTTAAACTAGCTGCCGTACAAGATAACAAACGCAACGCACTCGCTAAACAGTCCCTAAAATAACAGCCGCAGCGACCCCTTTACTTCACAAAACGCCTCTCACTCTCCACCATTCTGCGTCCTCCTTTTAGTGGTTCCCACTAGCACCCCACCCACTTGACCGGGATTCATTTAAAACTGTTATCCCTTGTATTTAATTGTAAACAATACAGAGCCGTAGAATTTTGCGGTGAACTCCTAGCATCGGAGTGCGCCCCCGCGTATTAAAATAATAATTTATCGTGGTAAAATTCTCTAGGATTTCACCCTAAAATATACAGTAGATGTGGTTTGAGGGGATGGAAGGGAATTGGTTGTGTACGGAATATTTTAGTAGAATTAATTAAAATCAGAGAAGGAAAATATGTTGCGGTTGAAAGATTTTTTTTCTGATGACGTCAAGCTGTTCTTCCTGGACATTTCTAAACCAGACAACCAGGTTTATTCGAGCGGTTTAAAGTAGTCTTCCTTTTCACGATGAGAATAATAGAAACCTCGACGTACACGGACCTGCATTGATTAGACTTGCATGAGCGTAATCGTAATTGTATAACATCTGCGCGTGACGTGTCGACTAAACGACAACATCGCGAAATTGATGTCAACGAAATGAGTTATTTGTTTTCGCATATTCGAACGACTGCCTATAATTCTCCTATATTATTAGTGTCGTTGTTGCTGCGTTTTGTGCAATATTTATTGGCAAATGGATAGATGGTTTAATACATTTCGAACTAAAAAGGTAAATGTTCACTTTGAAATAATAGCGGGGTGTAATATCACAAACAAATTTGTTCACTCGTAACTCTAACTAAATAGAGTAACTATACAACATTTTTAACAATAAATTATTTCATATTACATTGAATTTTCAAACATTTACGAGTAGAATAATACAGAATATGGAGCATATTGCTACACAATTAATTCCAAACGAAGCAGCATTTTGTTTTTTTGCTGTTTCTGAATCAAGTGGTTTAAGCAACACCATTTCTATGAGCTTTTCTAAGAAGTAAGCAGTGTCAACCTCAACTAGATATATAAACTTACTAGGATTTTGTTGATGCCTTTGCAAATATATAACCAAATACTCTCCTTCAGAACTTTTATCTCCTAATACTTTTCTGATCTATAGTTAATCACAAAATGATTCGGCCTAATAGAATAATTCTTTGTAATTGTATTTAACTTGGCTGGAAAACATTTAATTGTATGACTAGTTTATATTCGCACAACATACTTGAAAAAATAACTAATTTTTGTGTAGTATTTTGGTCAATAGTGTTCTATTCTTCTATCAAAGCTTTCTTCAGTTCTGTTTTATTAGTTATACAACGTTCTTTTATATTTGTCTTTAATATCGCCCAAAGGTGCTCAGTGGGATTTAAATCCGGCGATTGTGCTGGAGTACCTAAGGCTTTGGGGCAGCTCTACAACAAACAAGATCAACAAGGGTCATTGTCTTGGTAATAAACAATAAATGTATTACCAACACCTAGTCTTTCTCAGTTTTTCTCAAGTTATTTTTTTAAATATTCAAATAAATGAATTTATCCATCTTGCTATCTGCTCCATCGCAGGAAAGAACCATTTATTAGTAAGAAAATTATTGGTAGCAGATATGAGTTCGCCAAAGAGTACTTCGACAAACTAGATACGTATTGGGACAATGTTATATTTGCGGATGAATGTAAATTCAATATTTTTGCTTCCGATGATCACCAGAGGGGCTGGCGAAATAAAAGTAGAGAGTTACAGGCAAATAACTGAAGCAAGCAAGGCAAGAACCGAATCATTTTGTGCCTAACTCTATGTAGTAGTAACCTGAACTTTCGCCCAGTCTGCATATGGTTGCTGGCCTTTGAAGCCGAACGAATATACAGCCTTTCCTTCCTCCAAGGTGGCCTTTGAAGGTTTGTGGACTTATAACGGCTCAGCGTCTAGTAGTAACCGAAATTAGTAAAAAATTAGTTGTTATCTTCATCGTTCATTGCTAGTGCCTTTCTAACGGCAATCTTAGTTGGGGGTCTAGGATAGTGGGCCTTCTTATCAGACTGCTTTGTCCGTTCTTCCTATACGTTCTTGGGGATTTATAGCTAGATGGATCATATGTTGTTTCAGCAACATTACTTCCGGATCGTATTTAAGTTGCTGTTAAGCATGAACCAGAGACTCCTCCTCCCCCGTAGCAAGCCTCAAGATACCGTTGCGGAGGATTTCTAGCTTGAGCAGATGAGATCTCACCATGCTCGAAAGCGACAGGGCTCTATAGGTGATGATAGAACGTAGAAACGAATAATAGATAAGAATTTTGATCTTTGGCGATAGGTCACTTGTAAATGATTGATTGATTGATTAATTGATCAAGGCAGGGCAGTCTTTTAGTTATCCCTAACACAGCGACCCACTGAGCATATAGTTGTTATTCCTACCTTGATTTCATTTTACTGAAACAGGTTGGTTCCTTCGATCAAGTTTAGAAGCCTATTTGGTAAATCTTTCTCCACACCCTGCGTTGACTTGACTTGACTATGAGAGGCTGTCTCCTCCTCCTCGTTACAGAGTCTGCATAGGGGTTCATCTTTATAGATCCCCATCTACTGACTTCTTAGACAGCCATGTCCTGTTAATAGACATGTTACTGCCCTAAGCGGAGTCCTGTTTAATACAAGTGAGTCAGCAGTTCATCGTTGTGATGGTCGTTCCATTATCCGTTTGCTGTGTCTTTGTCTAGCTACATGGTTCCAATTTTATTGGTGTTGTTTTATAATCCACTCATTAATAGCACCACGTACTGGATTGTTTGTGGTACCTAGACCTGACTCCAGTCCGGTAAATTTCATTTTGTTTGTGTCGGCACCCACACCAAGGTGATCTTGTTGTTTCTGGCCAGAACAATTAGCTTTTGCATAGACATTTCCATACTAGTTTGGAGGCTATGTAATGGTTGCTGCAATTAGTTGGTATAGTAAGCAAATTATCAAGGATGGATAACCTTTCATGGAAAAGGAGTGTTTTATAAAGTCATTTGTACAAACAATTGGCTGTTCATTCAGCCAGATGATCTAATGATGATGAACTTTGATCATATGGATTAGGATTGGATTAGGAATTTTAACGAGGAACGTTTTCAATTTTCTCTTCATCTCACCTACTCCTTTTAAATGCATTTCTTGATTAATTCGTCTTTTTTAAGAGTACTTTAGGGTAGCATCTTATGGATTCAGGATTAACAACAATTAAAGATTTGCTTCTAGAATTGCAAGACTGTAGAAATTTGTGAAAGACGATAATAAAAAGTCTACTTCAATTAAAAATGTTTTCATTAGAAGGGAATGCTTTACTGCTTTTGCAAACACATTTCCCACACGCTGAGCTATCTGATAAATAGTCCAGAGCAAAGTCCAATAGCTGCATTTTAATAAAATAACTGACTTCTACGAATATATCGGAAGTTATCCATGGAATTTGATTTGCTAATCCAAAAGTTCCAAGTGAAATGATAGCACACATTGTTACAAGTGTGCCTTTTTCTCCACTTGAGCACTCGCTTACGTGTTTGGCACCTTTAAAAGCAATTTTTTCTTGAATTTGCCAACCATTCTGATGATAGTTTCATTAAGATTAAATATTTTGGATGGACCTGTAAGCCTTGGATTCCCTTCCATATATTTTTTTCAAATTATTAACACCTCAACAACCACTATTCATGGTGAAAAATTCAAATCTAGACCGATACTCCGATTGAGCTACAATTCATTGGTAATCTTGTCACAAAGCCATAGAAACACATTTCAGCAGCAACAGCTTCAGTTTTCGATCTCCATGTATCGACTAACTTGCTTGGTCTTCTATCTTGATGTCTCCACTGTCTTGCTGTGTCCATGGTCTCGCTCAACCTGGACCACTCTCTCACTGTGACCTCTCTCTTATTGTATCTAATGTCTCACTGTGTACTGCACTCAGTAATGTATTGCAGTGTTCAATATTAAAGTCCCACCCTCTCTTACCTCAATTATTTGTGTGTGATATGTAAATATTTTTATCTCCAAAACACCTTGTTCCTGCTTCTACTTCCTTTCCGTCTACTCTTTTCTTTCTTTTCCTTTTCTCACTTTTCAATCTTATTCAAAATCTTTTCCTTTTTATATTCTCTCATCATTTTCTCAAAATCAATCCAAATCTTTTTGCTTTCAATTCTCAAAAACGTTTCTCTTTCTCCTGTCTCTCTAATTTTCAATCTTCTTTTTAAACTTTTGACTTTCTATTTTATTGTCTTTTCATCTTTTAGAAAGAACTTTTTTCGTTCACCTGTTTTTCCAATCAACTTTTCAAAACCGTTTTTGTTTTTTTTTTTCTTGTTTTTTTGAATTTTGTTGGAAATGATCGAAATGACATCAGAGAAAAAAATGAAACTTAATTGAACAGTACGTCTAAAATTGTAATTTACTATACTATATATTAAAACAACACTAATTGTAGGTACAGAAGCAATAATCAAGTTTTCAATCCTTCTTAAACGAGATGATGTCCTGCTTCAATTTTACTTCTTCGTCATCCTATCCAAAAAAGTGTATAAAGAAAACGTAAACCGCATAACCTAAAAATAATGTATCTTATCAACCTCTAAAGTTCTCCATGCTTGTTTTTTTTTGGGCTTACCGATAGAAATGAAGCATAGCTTAATTGAAACAAACCAAGTGCGTTCATCGAAATCGTTTTCTGAGACCTCATTATAATAATTGACAGGCATTTCCTGATATCGGAATATTTATCTGTGTACCATAAGCTTTGAAATGCTGTTATAGATAAGCATGTGCTCTAAAAAAAATATATACAAGAACAAAAAATGATATTTTATATTATCTATAATTTACCCAATGAGTTAGTTCGTTTGATACAGCACAATATACTAAAAGTTGAGTAACATGTGCAATGTAATATGATAGAAGAAACGACCGTTCATTAGCATCACTTTCCTAAAAATGATCAAAACAGGATCTTTATTTTTTTTAATCTATCTTTACTTACTATGGTTATCAAGTAACATGATACACATATAGCCATTACGCTAGCAGCAAGTTGGACAAAATGGCCATAACTGAAGATCTCATTAAGGAGGTAACATATTCTGGAAGAATTATAAATGGAAAAACAATATTTCGTGGGATTAGTTAAATTGGATTTAATACTTAATAAGCTTTTGATGATGATTCACACAAATAACCAATAATTTCCTTGCATCTTCATATTCTTTCGTGATAACTGGGCGATAATTAACACCAGGTAGTCCGAATAAGAAATCAGTTAAGATCTCCTCCCTTCCAGAGCCTATATACTTAATAGCTTCATTCAATAAACGATATTGAGCGACACAATTGGCGCAAATAGAGCAATATAAAAAATCATAACCGCAGACTGTATTGGCAATTATATAAATTGCAACATAAACTTGAATTGTATACAGGATTTCGTACGTGGGAGTTGTAGACCAATCAAAAGGATACCATGAGCTATATGGTAGTTTCCGAACTCCAATTATAGCTGGTCCTATTATTAAAAGTAGTAAAAACATACATCCAGTTCCATACACGACGAAAAAGAGCAACAATAATCGTTTCGAATCGGTTTTGATGTGGTTTTCTGTGATGGTACCCATAGTATTTGATGGCCAAAATTCGTACCACACCATTTTGATAATGAATGTTAGATCTTTGTGACGGAAGAACATGATAGACATCTTAGTCATTGACTAAAACGAAATAATTAATTTTAATTTTGCTTGAAATTTCGACAATTTACTTGTAAACAAACTGCAATCGAAGATATAACCTTAGTTAAAGAATTAACATTTTCAATACTGGTTAATAAATATAAAACCAAAGATATTTCCATCGTAGCACAAGTTATAAACATCATAATAAAAGATGCTTTAAACACAATCCCATACTTTTCCGGCCAAAGATTTATAACATAAAGTAAAGCTTTACTAACTATCATCGTATATTTTGCTCTATCTTTTAATATG
Source organism: Holotrichia oblita (assembly GCA_023690525.1). Classification (NCBI taxonomy): domain Eukaryota; kingdom Metazoa; phylum Arthropoda; class Insecta; order Coleoptera; family Scarabaeidae; genus Holotrichia; species Holotrichia oblita. The sequence continues at coordinate 81,958,548 of CM043022.1, read as the reverse complement.
TCAGAATTAACTTGTAATAGTTTTAAACACAACAAAGAACTTATCTTCGTATGTGTCATTATGCCGTACATCATACAACTGGCAATTTGAGTTTCGTGGCGCGTCATATATCAATTTAATTTTTCAAAAAATTTCAAGGTCTACACGACTCGTAGGAAATTATTATATATTAAAACGTACAATTTGATCATATGTAATACCCACTAATTTGTAGTTCTACGAAATAGTTTCAGAACTTAGAATACAGCTTAGAATCAGCTTCGGAAACTTAAGGTAATATTATGTTTGACCTAATTCGAAGGGAAACAACTCTATATCTATGAAACATGGAACAGAGACATCTGTGATATCATGTTTGTTTGTTGAAATATTTTATAATAGGTAGAAGTAATATGAGATGAAACAATACACAGATAAACGTCTGCATCAAAGTTGCTTTCTTTGCTGTGCATCTTCAAAACAACTTCATATTTTTGAAATTTTCTATAATAGCTTAATTTTTAAAATTTTCAAAATATTTGATAATTTCGATATTTTTCCCAAAGTTTCTATAACTTAGACATTTTTGAAATTTTTAAAATGTTCGACAGTTTCAACATTATCAAAATATTTGATTGTTTCGGAACTTTCAACAATTTTTTAATTGTCTAGATATTTTGAGAATTTCCGAAATATTTAACTTCAACATTATCGAAATTTAAAAATATTTTAACAATCTTCAACATTTTTGAGTTTGGATATTTTCTGGATATTTTCGACAATTTCGGAATTTTCAAAATATTTCGACATTTTTGAACATTTTCTTGAAATTTTCTATAGTTTAAACGTTCAAAATGTTCTATAGCGTCAACATTTTCGAAATTTAAGAAATTTTTTACCAGTTTCGAAATTTTCAACCGTTTCGATATTTTTGAAACTCTCAATTGTTACAAAACTTCGACAAGAATTTCTGAAATTGTTAAAATCTCTTTCCAACATTTTCGACAATTCCAACATTTTCGAAATTTTCAAAATATTTGATAGTTTCGATATTGTTTCCAAAGTTTCTATAACTTAGACATTTTTGAAATTTTTAAAATGTTCAACAGTTTCAACATTAACAAAATATTTGATCGTTTTAGAACTTTCAACAATTTTTCTTAATTGTCGAGATATTTTGGGAATTTCCAAAATGTTTAACTTCAACATTTTCGAAATTTAAAAATCTTTTAACAGTTTCGTTTTACAAAACTTCGACAGGAATTTTCTAAATTTTTAAATTTTCAACATTTTTGATTTTGGATATTTTCTGGACAATTTTGGAATTTTCAAAATATTCAACAGTTTCGACATTTTTGAACATTTCCTTGAAATTTTCTATAGTTTGAACATTCAAAATGTTCTATAGCTTCAACATTTTCGAAATTTAAGAAGTTTTTGACCAGTTTCGAAATTTTCAACCGTTTCGATATTTTTGAAACTCTCAATTGTTACAAGACTTCGACAGGAATTTCCGAAATTGTCAAAATCTCTCTTCAACATTTTCAACAGTTCCAACATTTTCGAAATTTTCAAAATATTTGATAGTTTCGATATTTTTCCAAAGTTTTTAACTTAGACAATTTCGAAATTTTCAAAATATTCAACAGTTTCGACATTTTTGAACATTTCCTTGAACTTTTCTATAGTTTGAACATTCAAAATGTTCTATAGCTTCGAAATTTATTACCAGTTTCGAAATTTTTGAAACTCTCAGTTGTTACAAAACTTCGACAGGAATTTCCAAAATTGTTAAAATCTCTCTTCAACATTTTCGACAATTCCAACATTTTCGAAATTGTCAAAATATTTGATAGTTTTGATATTTTTTCCAAAGTTTATTTAACTTAAAACATATTTGAAATTTTTAAAATGTTCGACAGTTCCAACATTTTCAAGATATTCGATCGTTTCGGAGGTTTCAACAATTTTTTTAATTCCCGAGATATTTTTGGAATTTCCAAAATGTTTAACTTCAACATTTTCTAAATTTAAAAATCTTTTAACAGTTTCATTTTCCAAAACAAAATTTTCTAACTTCTTAAATCTTCAACATTTTTGAGTTTGGATACTTTCTGGACATTTTCGACAATTTCGGAATTTTCAAAATATTCTACAGTTTCGACATTTTTGAACATTTTCTTGAAATTTTCTATAGTTTGAACATTTAAAATGTTCTACAGCTTCAACATTTTCGATATTTAAGGAATTTTTTACCGGTTTCGAAATTTTCAACCATTTCGATATTTTTACAAAACTTCGACAGGAATTTCCGAAATTGTTAATATCTCTCTTCAACATGTTCGACAGTTCCAACATTTTCGAAATTTTCAAAATATTTGATAGTTTTGATATTTTTCCAAAGTTTCTATAACTTAAGACAATTTTTGAAATTTTTAAAATGTTCGACAGTTTCAACATTTTCAAAATATTCGATCGTTTTGGAACTTTCAACATTGTTTTAAGTTTTCTAGATATTTTATATATTTTGAGAATTTCCAAAATGTTCAATATCTTCAACATTTTCGAAATTTAAAAGTCTTTTATCTGTTTCGTTCTACAAAACTTCGACAGGAGCTTTCTAAATTTTTAAATCTTCAACATTTTTGAGTCTGAATATTTTCTGGACAAGTTTGACAGTTTCCACATATTTTAAATTTACTAAATATTAACAGTTTCTACATTTTCGACATTATGAATATTTCTTTGAAATCCTCTATAATTTGGTCATTTTCGAAATTTTTAAAATGTTCAACAGCTGCTACATTTTCGAAATTTTCACCGGTTTGGATATTTTTTAAACTTTCAATTGTTACAAAACTTCCACAGGAATTTCCCAAATTTTCGACATTTTCAGAAGCCTTAACATTTTTGAGTGTGGATATTTTCTGGACATTTTCGATATTTTCGGGATTTTCAAACAATCAGTTTCGACATTTTCAGTAAGTATTTTGAACATTTCCTTGAAATTTTCTATACTTTGAACATTTGCACAATTTTCAAAATATTTGATAACTTCGACTAGAATTTTCGAAATTTTCAAAATATTCAACAGTTTTATTTTCGGTACTTTAAACATTTTTTTGCTCTTGCAAAATTTTCAAAATGCTTGACATTTTCAGAATTTCAGAATGTCAGAATTAAACAACCCATAACTTATACTCATCGAAGCATTATCTGCACTAAATGATAATTAGAATAAATTTTACTATCTCAAACTCGTAATATTTCAATCCTAAAACAGCAACGCGACTAAATTAAGTACGGAGGTCTTAATCCACAAGTTTAGGGCCGGTTTACATCAAACTGTCTTCAACGCATAAATTAAAGACCTAGCTTCAGAATAGGTAGTTAGCTTTAGCAAGTTAAACACTACTCTTAAGCATGTTGTCACATAAGTTTCCGAACCAATAAATGTTAAAGAGAGTATCAACATTTACTTTGCGATCTTCTGAAGTGAACATTTACATCGGCGGAACTGACAATTCGACGAATTTTAATAAAATCATGTTCATCATGATATAACTGTATATACCCCATTTATTCTTGAGACGTTTAAGAGTGCAACAGTGCGGAAATTCAACGTCAGTACCTCATACGAGCCAAGCAGCAACTATCGATTCGAATTTACTACGAAAGAACCATATGTGCAGATTCGCAGATTTACCCTTCAAGACACAGACAACGTTGAAGAGCGTGGATCGGTTCGTAGTTTAGTTTCCGTTCGTGGGAAACTTTGCAGAAAACTACGAATGTAAAAAGTAAACTAAAACAAAACGGGGGATACGGAGATAATTACGAAGTAGGAACATCGCTGTAGCTAACGTTAATATGGTTATTATTATTGTGATTAAGCGAGTGTGCCGTAATGAAAAACAAACTTTCCATATTAAAGGTAATGAAATTACCTGCAGAGCAACTAACGTGAAACGGGCGCACCTAACGGAAGGAACCCTTCAAAAACGGATGAACTAAAGCTTGTGTCGTGCTCTGCGTTCTGCTTGTAACTGAATGATTAGATTTAAAACGTTAAGTAAATTCTCTAGTTTTGTCGGAGCGATTTCAGCAAGATAAGAAGATAAGAGAATAAAAAGTTTGTTTCTTAGATTTTTATTTAAAAAAATGTTGACAGGCATATCAAAAATTGAAAATTACCCACAATACGTACCTAAATGGCAGAGAAAATTTGATAGTTGATCAAATGTCAGAGAAAGCAAGCACCTAAAATCAACAAAACCAGAAGAGAGGAGATCATAATTAGAGATGACCAAGAAACCATCACTTATCAAGGAAAACAAGTGAAGACTTCTAGCAACAGCTACTAGATTTGCAGGATTTTATCAACCATCAAAAATCTACGAGAAACAAGTGTCATTCTCATCTAAAACATTTGCTAGTCTTCCATACTTTCTTTAGATATCAAGCACGAGTTACCGAGAACACGCTTCCGAAAAGAGTTTGCCTACTGTGGTAAGAAAAAGGTTAAATCTTAAATCTATCTTAATTTGGAACTTTTGGAATTTAAATCAGGTATAAAAAATAAAATTGAAGAATGAAATACAACATTATTCAAATGACTGCCACGGCTGACTCTATAGTACGCCATCCGATCAACTCAATTATCAAGTACTTTTTCGATTATTTGGGTTTAAATTTCATGAATGATAAGTGCGATTTCCTGTTTCAAGGCTTCAATCGTCTCTGGATGGTTAAGCTAATATTTATCCTTAACGACTCCCCACAAAAAAAATAGTCCAACGGACTCGAATCACAGCTCCGAGCCGGCCAATCGACATCAGAATTTCGGCTGATTATTTAATTTTCGAAAACGGTGACCAAATGTTCAATTATTGAAACTAAACCTCATCCATATCATCCTCTTCAATTCGTGGAAACAAACATTTGTTGAATATGGCATTGTAATGATCGCCATGGACCATAAGCGCGGCTTCTTGGTCATTTTCGAAAAGAAATGGTCCAATGATGCCACCAAATAGTTACTCGTTTCAAGTGCATCGACTTCTGTATAATGGCGTTTGGACTTTCTGAACCCCAAAGGCGACAATTTTGATTATTGGTACAGCCTCCGATGTGGAAATGAGGTTCATCTGAAAAGATGATTTTGCGATAAAATTGTTCATCTTCGGTCAAGTGACCTCCAGCCCATCGGGTGAACAGAAAACGCATTGGATGGTCATGAGTAATGCGCGGACGAAATAGTTAGTTCTTCAGTGGCGGAAGGTGGGGTAAGACCAAACGCTGGCTAGTACTATTAGCAAAAAGTAACTAGAGAGTGCACTTAGCTATTGGCGCCAAAATAATTTATAATCTTGGAAAATACTATATGTTTTGACAAGAGTCCAATGAACCCACGCTGTCAATACAATCGATTGGACACACGAATTTATCCAAGTTTTATGAGGTTTTTTGGTTCATTCAAGGTGTATTTCCTAAAACCATACATGTAACATGTTTTGCGCACGCACTTCACACAATTTGTGAATTTATTCGGGAACAGTTTTCGGATGTAAATAGTTTGGTAAGTACGATGAAAAAATGTTTTGCTATAAGCACCATTTCATGTGTTTCTCTATAAATAAAGATGTCCAAATCTACCTTTACCTCCACAGTCAATATTCACTAGATGGGGAACCTGGTTAAATGCTGCAATATTCTTTTCCCAGAACTTTTGAAGTATCCGAAATTTTGTTTCGCATTTATCTGACGATGCTGCAAGCATCAAGGACTAACTGTAAGAAAGTTATTTGTTTCCCCAACTTCAATTTATTGAAATATAGTTTGGAAAAATCCTTCCCTTTATAGAATATCTGGAATCACGAAATAATTAACTGAATGCTGCTTTTACGAAATTTACAAATGTATTAGTTGAACTTAAGAATATTGAAGGTCCGATTTCTCCAACGCTAAAAATTAAAATTGACTTATTAATTAATTGCAACCCTAACTCAACCTCTAACTTATTTGTCCGCGCATTAGTCATGAGGCTTCAATTCTGGAACTAATTGAACTTTGTACGCCTTCATACCGACGCCTTTATACAACATTTTTCTTAGAGAAGTGCTAAAAATGTTCAATTCCTGAGAACGATGACGAGTTCATATTGATGGATTTTCACGCATGCTCTGGGCAACAGCAGCAATGTTTTCGGCTAAGCCCAGTGGACGAGAACGTGAACAGATTGTTTTGACCAATAACGATTCAGTTTCACAAACTCGCTTCACAAGATTGCTCCACAAACTGAGTTGACGACCTCTATCACTTATTCCAAATTTTCCTCGCAACTCGCTCCTCAACCTTAATTGTGTAATACCTACGACAATGTACTAATTCTAACTCTATGCCCTCTAGAGTGCAAGGTTGGAAGTAGCACATAGCAGAGCACTGTACAATACACATCGGTGAAGCAGATACCGATCTAGTTCTCTGAAGTGCACTATAATGACGCTTACTTAACTTTTCTTCTGGGTGCCTTTGACTTATGCAAAAGACATGAGGCAATCAAATATAATCTTGCTGTGATTAGAAAATTGTGGCACTCCTTACATGTTTACAGTAGTGACACTAAGAATCACTATACAGTTAAAGAATAGCCCACAAGGACGTGATGTTGCTAGAAAGAAAAATGTGAACAACACTTCATGGAGTTCGATGGAATCATATTGCCTCTGGTTCAGATAAAGTAGGGTTTTATGAAGAGCATATAAGAGCATTTAGCATAAGATCCAACCGAATTAACTCCTTAGACTAGTATAACAAAAAATATAACACTATCTATTGTTTTAAAAAAAAACAAGTTTGAAGAGGTAAAATGATAACAAATTATCTTTTATTGCAACTGATTTAATATCCATCTATCTCTATCTACACCCATTTATAAATTTACTACTCACTGTCGAAACAATTACGTTAAAGAATGCAAGACTTATATAAATCAGTAAAGCAAAAATAATGCGCCTTTCCTGTTTCTTTTAATATCACGTTATTTACGAGCATTTTTTTAATTAAAACAACTTCAGAGGTATTGATTAATATTTAGAGGGAGTAAAGTGAGATACTTCTAGACAGCATTAATTAATAAATATTTCCAAATCCGGCACACCTGCGCCCCTTGATTATTAATGGAATATTTTAAGTTAGTTCCGGGGTTATTGATCAATAAAAATTACCTTTAGCCGGATTTTAGAAGCTTGTGTAGAATTAATTTAAAAAAAAATGCATTTATTAAAGTATATATATCAGATATTAATATATTGTTCAGCACGATGTGACTCAAATTGGATCGTACGGGATATAATGACGAATCGATAGCTTAATTTCCATTGCGATTAAGGGGCTGAGAATGAGGTAAATGAGTACGACCTCTGTTGTTTATAGTTTTAATTACGCGTGAAGTTCTTATCGTTAAGGTTATAGCACATCTTTAAAAGATCTTCCGTGTGGATGCGTAGTCCTTTCGTTAAGCGAAGGAACTTGAACTGTGCTTTCATACGTGTCTTCCTTATTCATGTTCCACGCACCGAACTAATCGACCCATTTTAAGTTAACGTCGCTGGGAATTGTAGTTTTATTAAGCGTGAAATATTTTGAATCTAATATACAAGTTATTTTGGTCGACTAACATTCAAATAACACATAGAAGTGAAAACCGTTGAAAGGTTCTCTGTTCCTGGGCGTAACTAAGACGCACCTGAAAAAACTAAAAATGATAGCTGGTGCCCTCTCGTAAGTGAGGAAAATCCAGCTCTGAGCAGATCTAGGAGTCCCTTCTTTTGGGAAAACATCTGACCCACCCTAGCCACCAAGATCTTGGAGAGGACTACCACAGATCCGTACCCATTAATATCACACCTAACGGAACTGGACTCGGACAAAACACAACACCCAGAATGAAAGTCAAAAGAATCTTGGCCATGGCAGATCAATAAGACCCTGAGGAAGATCTCCACCCGGACTGGAGGGAGACTTAGAGCTACCACATATTATCTTGAGGCAAAAGAGATCATAATTGAGATAAAAGAGCCAGGATGGAAAGGATATGGCTGAAGAGGATGAAGAAGTGGATGTTGGTGGAAATATTTTGTTGAAAGCAACAAAAATTGGAAAACTTTAGTAAACTTTTCCATATTTGTAATATTAAAAATGCCAAATAGTAAAAAAAGGTTGATAAACCAACTGAAGCGTTAAGAATCAACGAAGCTTAAAAGATTATTCCTCTTATTACATAAAGACCGACATATGTTACGACCTAAGCGGTTACTGTTTCATTATTATTGTTAATTAAATGATAACTGTTAAACATCAAACGGTAACTTCACATACATACATATATGCAATGCTAAAGTTTGTACGTACTACGCAGAAGATGTATCCCTACCACACGTACGAATGCATCCTATCGCAAACTAATTAACCAGTCAAGGTTTGATGCATCCTCCATCGAGTAACAGTCAATTTACAAAGTTTTAATACGACACTTGATGTTGCAAATTACGTTTCTAATATGACCTAACGTCATGCTCAATATCTATTTCCCGCAGTAAGAGGGAAGTCCCACTCCGCAAATAACTATCTCCGCGCTCTACACTAATGTAATGATCACCTAGCTTTACTACTCACCAAGTAAACTATTCCTTGTGTGTCGGTTACTTTGATCTGCGCTAATAGCCGATGGAATTTACTCGTATGAAATTTTGGAGAATCTATATCGGATATGGACATATCTAATCGATCTGTTTTATTTAAATTTAAAGAGAAGTTTGGAAAGAAATTAGCAGTCAAAATCTGTCAAAATTTCCAGTTGGATGAAAATAAAAACAGTCAAATACTACCCAAATTAAGAAGAGTAAAGCTAAAGCAACAATGACTGAATGTGAATGTCATTTGTAACAATGCAATCATCATTGTGTATGGTTCCAGATTCATCAAACGGTTCTCGAGAAAATATCGATGAAAATTTAGCCCTATAAGGCGTTAATGTGCGCTGCTGGGCGTTTGGCCACTCGTTTAGATTAACAAGGTGAACCTATTTGCCGAGGAGAAGCAGATTCATCAAACGGTTATCGAGCTAGGTAATATTTTATATGATGAAAAAATTGTTCAGAAAATTTATCAATTTGGAACGGTCACAGCGCTCAAACGCGTTAATGTGCCTTCCTGGTAGTTTGTCTCGTTTAGATTATCAAGATGAACCAACTTGCCCAGAGCGAAGTAGATTCATCAAACGGTTCTCGAGAAAATTTATCTCTATAACCCGTTAATGTGCCTTGCTGGGAGTTTGGCCTCTCGTTTAGATTAACAAGGTGAACCTACTTGCCGAGGAGGAAGCAGATCCATCAAACGGTTATCGAGCTAGGTAATATTTATATGATGAAAAAGTTGTCAAAAAAAATTATGAAAGTTTGAACGGTCACAGCGCTCAAACGCGTTAATGTGCCTTCCTGGGGGTTTGTCCTCTCCTTTAGATTAACAAGATGAACCATCTGGCCGAGAGCGAAGTAGATTCATCAAACGGTTCTCGAGAAAATTTATCTCTATAACCCGTTAATGTGCCTTGCTGGGAGTTTGGCCTCTCGTTTAGATTAACAAGGTGAACCTACTTGCCGAGGAGGAAGCAGATCCATCAAACGGTTATCGAGCTAGGTAATATTTATATGATGAAAAAGTTGTCCAAAAAAATTATGAAAGTTTGAACGGTCACAGCGCTCAAACGCGTTAATGTGCCTTCCTGGGGGTTTGTCCTCTCGTTTAGATTAACAAGATGAACCATCTGGCCGAGAGCGAAGTAGATTCATCAAACGGTTCTCGAGAAAATTTATCTCTATAACCCGTTAATGTGCCTTGCTGGGAGTTTGGCCTCTCGTTTAGATTAACAAGGTGAACCTACTTGCCGAGGAGGAAGCAGATCCATCAAACGGTTATCGAGCTAGGTAATATTTATATGATGAAAAAGTTGTCCAAAAAAATTATGAAAGTTTGAACGGTCACAGCGCTCAAACGCGTCAATGTGCCTTCCTGGGGGTTTGTCCTCTCGTTTAGATTAACAAGATGAACCATCTGGCCGAGAGCGAAGTAGATTCATCAAACGGTTCTCGAGAAAATTTATCTCTATAACCCGTTAATGTGCCTTGCTGGGAGTTTGGCCTCTCGTTTAGATTAACAAGATTAACAATGAACCTACTTGCCGAGGAGGAAGCAGATCCATCAAACGGTTATCGAGCTAGGTAATATTTATATGATGAAAAAGTTGTCAAAAAAATTATGAAAGTTTGAACGGTCACAGCGCTCAAACGCGTTAATGTGCCTTCCTGGGGGTTTGTCCTCTCGTTTAGATTAACAAGATGAACCATCTGGCCGAGAGCGAAGTAGATTCATCAAACGGTTCTCGAGAAAATTTATCTCTATAACCCGTTAATGTGCCTTGCTGGGAGTTTGGCCTCTCGTTTAGATTAACAAGGGGAACCTACTTGCCGAGGAGGAAGCAGATCCATCAAACGGTTATCGAGCTAGGTAATATTTATATGATGAAAAAGTTGTCAAAAAAATTATGAAAGTTTGAACGGTCACAGCGCTCAAACGCGTTAATGTGCCTTCCTGGGGGTTTGTCCTCTCGTTTAGATTAACAAGATGAACCATCTGGCCGAGAGCGAAGTAGATTCATCAAACGGTTCTCGAGAAAATTTATCTCTATAACCCGTTAATGTGCCTTGCTGGGAGTTTGGCCTCTCGTTTAGATTAACAAGGTGAACCTACTTGCCGAGGAGGAAGCAGATCCATCAAACGGTTATCGAGCTAGGTAATATTTATATGATGAAAAAGTTGTCAAAAAAATTATGAAAGTTTGAACGGTCACAGCGCTCAAACGCGTTAATGTGCCTTCCTGGGGGTTTGTCCTCTCGTTTAGATTAACAAGATGAACCATCTGGCCGAGAGCGAAGTAGATTCATCAAACGGTTCTCGAGAAAATTTATCTCTATAACCCGTTAATGTGCCTTGCTGGGAGTTTGGCCTCTCGTTTAGATTAACAAGGGGAACCTACTTGCCGAGGAGGAAGCAGATCCATCAAACGGTTATCGAGCTAGGTAATATTTATATGATGAAAAAGTTGTCCAAAAAAATTATGAAAGTTTGAACGGTCACAGCGCTCAAACGCGTTAATGTGCCTTCCTGGGGGTTTGTCCTCTCGTTTAGATTAACAAGATGAACCATCTGGCCGAGAGCGAAGTAGATTCATCAAACGGTTCTCGAGAAAATTTATCTCTATAACCCGTTAATGTGCCTTGCTGGGAGTTTGGCCTCTCGTTTAGATTAACAAGGGGAACCTACTTGCCGAGGAGGAAGCAGATCCATCAAACGGTTATCGAGCTAGGTAATATTTATATGATGAAAAAGTTGTCAAAAAAATTATGAAAGTTTGAACGGTCACAGCGCTCAAACGCGTTAATGTGCCTTCCTGGGGGTTTGTCCTCTCGTTTAGATTAACAAGATGAACCATCTGGCCGAGAGCGAAGTAGATTCATCAAACGGTTCTCGAGAAAATTTATCTCTATAACCCGTTAATGTGCCTTGCTGGGAGTTTGGCCTCTCGTTTAGATTAACAAGGGGAACCTACTTGCCGAGGAGGAAGCAGATCCATCAAACGGTTATCGAGCTAGGTAATATTTATATGATGAAAAAGTTGTCCAAAAAAATTATGAAAGTTTGAACGGTCACAGCGCTCAAACGCGTTAATGTGCCTTCCTGGGGGTTTGTCCTCTCGTTTAGATTAACAAGATGAACCATCTGGCCGAGAGCGAAGTAGATTCATCAAACGGTTCTCGAGAAAATTTATCTCTATAACCCGTTAATGTGCCTTGCTGGGAGTTTGGCCTCTCGTTTAGATTAACAAGGGGAACCTACTTGCCGAGGAGGAAGCAGATCCATCAAACGGTTATCGAGCTAGGTAATATTTATATGATGAAAAAGTTGTCCAAAAAAATTATGAAAGTTTGAACGGTCACAGCGCTCAAACGCGTTAATGTGCCTTCCTGGGGGTTTGTCCTCTCGTTTAGATTAACAAGATGAACCATCTGGCCGAGAGCGAAGTAGATTCATCAAACGGTTCTCGAGAAAATTTATCTCTATAACCCGTTAATGTGCCTTGCTGGGAGTTTGGCCTCTCGTTTAGATTAACAAGGTGAACCTACTTGCCGAGGAGGAAGCAGATCCATCAAACGGTTATCGAGCTAGGTAATATTTATATGATGAAAAAGTTGTCCAAAAAAATTATGAAAGTTTGAACGGTCACAGCGCTCAAACGCGTTAATGTGCCTTCCTGGGGGTTTGTCCTCTCGTTTAGATTAACAAGATGAACCATCTGGCCGAGAGCGAAGTAGATTCATCAAACGGTTCTCGAGAAAATTTATCTCTATAACCCGTTAATGTGCCTTGCTGGGAGTTTGGCCTCTCGTTTAGATTAACAAGGGGAACCTACTTGCCGAGGAGGAAGCAGATCCATCAAACGGTTATCGAGCTAGGTAATATTTATATGATGAAAAAGTTGTCCAAAAAAATTATGAAAGTTTGAACGGTCACAGCGCTCAAACGCGTTAATGTGCCTTCCTGGGGGTTTGTCCTCTCGTTTAGATTAACAAGATGAACCATCTGGCCGAGAGCGAAGTAGATTCATCAAACGGTTCTCGAGAAAATTTATCTCTATAACCCGTTAATGTGCCTTGCTGGGAGTTTGGCCTCTCGTTTAGATTAACAAGGTGAACCTACTTGCCGAGGAGGAAGCAGATCCATCAAACGGTTATCGAGCTAGGTAATATTTATATGATGAAAAAGTTGTCCAAAAAAATTATGAAAGTTTGAACGGTCACAGCGCTCAAACGCGTTAATGTGCCTTCCTGGGGGTTTGTCCTCTCGTTTAGATTAACAAGATGAACCATCTGGCCGAGAGCGAAGTAGATTCATCAAACGGTTCTCGAGAAAATTTATCTCTATAACCCGTTAATGTGCCTTGCTGGGAGTTTGGCCTCTCGTTTAGATTAACAAGGTGAACCTACTTGCCGAGGAGGAAGCAGATCCATCAAACGGTTATCGAGCTAGGTAATATTTATATGATGAAAAAGTTGTCAAAAAAATTATGAAAGTTTGAACGGTCACAGCGCTCAAACGCGTTAATGTGCCTTCCTGGGGGTTTGTCCTCTCGTTTAGATTAACAAGATGAACCATCTGGCCGAGAGCGAAGTAGATTCATCAAACGGTTCTCGAGAAAATTTATCTCTATAACCCGTTAATGTGCCTTGCTGGGAGTTTGGCCTCTCGTTTAGATTAACAAGGTGAACCTACTTGCCGAGGAGGAAGCAGATCCATCAAACGGTTATCGAGCTAGGTAATATTTATATGATGAAAAAGTTGTCAAAAAAATTATGAAAGTTTGAACGGTCACAGCGCTCAAACGCGTTAATGTGCCTTCCTGGGGGTTTGTCCTCTCGTTTAGATTAACAAAATGAACCATCTGGCCGAGAGCGAAGTAGATTCATCAAACGGTTCTCGAGAAAATTTATCTCTATAACCCGTTAATGTGCCTTGCTGGGAGTTTGGCCTCTCGTTTAGATTAACAAGGGGAACCTACTTGCCGAGGAGGAAGCAGATCCATCAAACGGTTATCGAGCTAGGTAATATTTATATGATGAAAAAGTTGTCAAAAAAATTATGAAAGTTTGAACGGTCACAGCGCTCAAACGCGTTAATGTGCCTTCCTGGGGGTTTGTCCTCTCGTTTAGATTAACAAGATGAACCATCTGGCCGAGAGCGAAGTAGATTCATCAAACGGTTCTCGAGAAAATTTATCTCTATAACCCGTTAATGTGCCTTGCTGGGAGTTTGGCCTCTCGTTTAGATTAACAAGGGGAACCTACTTGCCGAGGAGGAAGCAGATCCATCAAACGGTTATCGAGCTAGGTAATATTTATATGATGAAAAAGTTGTCCAAAAAAATTATGAAAGTTTGAACGGTCACAGCGCTCAAACGCGTTAATGTGCCTTCCTGGGGGTTTGTCCTCTCGTTTAGATTAACAAGATGAACCATCTGGCCGAGAGCGAAGTAGATTCATCAAACGGTTCTCGAGAAAATTTATCTCTATAACCCGTTAATGTGCCTTGCTGGGAGTTTGGCCTCTCGTTTAGATTAACAAGGTGAACCTACTTGCCGAGGAGGAAGCAGATCCATCAAACGGTTATCGAGCTAGGTAATATTTATATGATGAAAAAGTTGTCCAAAAAAATTATGAAAGTTTGAACGGTCACAGCGCTCAAACGCGTTAATGTGCCTTCCTGGGGGTTTGTCCTCTCGTTTAGATTAACAAGATGAACCATCTGGCCGAGAGCGAAGTAGATTCATCAAACGGTTCTCGAGAAAATTTATCTCTATAACCCGTTAATGTGCCTTGCTGGGAGTTTGGCCTCTCGTTTAGATTAACAAGGGGAACCTACTTGCCGAGGAGGAAGCAGATCCATCAAACGGTTATCGAGCTAGGTAATATTTATATGATGAAAAAGTTGTCCAAAAAAATTATGAAAGTTTGAACGGTCACAGCGCTCAAACGCGTTAATGTGCCTTCCTGGGGGTTTGTCCTCTCGTTTAGATTAACAAGATGAACCATCTGGCCGAGAGCGAAGTAGATTCATCAAACGGTTCTCGAGAAAATTTATCTCTATAACCCGTTAATGTGCCTTGCTGGGAGTTTGGCCTCTCGTTTAGATTAACAAGGGGAACCTACTTGCCGAGGAGGAAGCAGATCCATCAAACGGTTATCGAGCTAGGTAATATTTATATGATGAAAAAGTTGTCAAAAAAATTATGAAAGTTTGAACGGTCACAGCGCTCAAACGCGTTAATGTGCCTTCCTGGGGGTTTGTCCTCTCGTTTAGATTAACAAGATGAACCATCTGGCCGAGAGCGAAGTAGATTCATCAAACGGTTCTCGAGAAAATTTATCTCTATAACCCGTTAATGTGCCTTGCTGGGAGTTTGGCCTCTCGTTTAGATTAACAAGGGGAACCTACTTGCCGAGGAGGAAGCAGATCCATCAAACGGTTATCGAGCTAGGTAATATTTATATGATGAAAAAGTTGTCAAAAAAATTATGAAAGTTTGAACGGTCACAGCGCTCAAACGCGTTAATGTGCCTTCCTGGGGTTTGTCCTCTCGTTTAGATTAACAAGATGAACCATCTGGCCGAGAGCGAAGTAGATTCATCAAACGGTTCTCGAGAAAATTTATCTCTATAACCCGTTAATGTGCCTTGCTGGGAGTTTGGCCTCTCGTTTAGATTAACAAGGGGAACCTACTTGCCGAGGAGGAAGCAGATCCATCAAACGGTTATCGAGCTAGGTAATATTTATATGATGAAAAAGTTGTCCAAAAAAATTATGAAAGTTTGAACGGTCACAGCGCTCAAACGCGTTAATGTGCCTTCCTGGGGGTTTGTCCTCTCGTTTAGATTAACAAGATGAACCATCTGGCCGAGAGCGAAGTAGATTCATCAAACGGTTCTCGAGAAAATTTATCTCTATAACCCGTTAATGTGCCTTGCTGGGAGTTTGGCCTCTCGTTTAGATTAACAAGGGGAACCTACTTGCCGAGGAGGAAGCAGATCCATCAAACGGTTATCGAGCTAGGTAATATTTATATGATGAAAAAGTTGTCCAAAAAAATTATGAAAGTTTGAACGGTCACAGCGCTCAAACGCGTTAATGTGCCTTCCTGGGGGTTTGTCCTCTCGTTTAGATTAACAAGATGAACCATCTGGCCGAGAGCGAAGTAGATTCATCAAACGGTTCTCGAGAAAATTTATCTCTATAACCCGTTAATGTGCCTTGCTGGGAGTTTGGCCTCTCGTTTAGATTAACAAGGGGAACCTACTTGCCGAGGAGGAAGCAGATCCATCAAACGGTTATCGAGCTAGGTAATATTTATATGATGAAAAAGTTGTCAAAAAAATTATGAAAGTTTGAACGGTCACAGCGCTCAAACGCGTTAATGTGCCTTCCTGGGGGTTTGTCCTCTCGTTTAGATTAACAAGATGAACCATCTGGCCGAGAGCGAAGTAGATTCATCAAACGGTTCTCGAGAAAATTTATCTCTATAACCCGTTAATGTGCCTTGCTGGGAGTTTGGCCTCTCGTTTAGATTAACAAGGGGAACCTACTTGCCGAGGAGGAAGCAGATCCATCAAACGGTTATCGAGCTAGGTAATATTTATATGATGAAAAAGTTGTCAAAAAAATTATGAAAGTTTGAACGGTCACAGCGCTCAAACGCGTTAATGTGCCTTCCTGGGGGTTTGTCCTCTCGTTTAGATTAACAAGATGAACCATCTGGCCGAGAGCGAAGTAGATTCATCAAACGGTTCTCGAGAAAATTTATCTCTATAACCCGTTAATGTGCCTTGCTGGGAGTTTGGCCTCTCGTTTAGATTAACAAGGTGAACCTACTTGCCGAGGAGGAAGCAGATCCATCAAACGGTTATCGAGCTAGGTAATATTTATATGATGAAAAAGTTGTCAAAAAAATTATGAAAGTTTGAACGGTCACAGCGCTCAAACGCGTTAATGTGCCTTCCTGGGGGTTTGTCCTCTCGTTTAGATTAACAAGATGAACCATCTGGCCGAGAGCGAAGTAGATTCATCAAACGGTTCTCGAGAAAATTTATCTCTATAACCCGTTAATGTGCCTTGCTGGGAGTTTGGCCTCTCGTTTAGATTAACAAGGTGAACCTACTTGCCGAGGAGGAAGCAGATCCATCAAACGGTTATCGAGCTAGGTAATATTTATATGATGAAAAAGTTGTCAAAAAAATTATGAAAGTTTGAACGGTCACAGCGCTCAAACGCGTTAATGTGCCTTCCTGGGGGTTTGTCCTCTCGTTTAGATTAACAAGATGAACCATCTGGCCGAGAGCGAAGTAGATTCATCAAACGGTTCTCGAGAAAATTTATCTCTATAACCCGTTAATGTGCCTTGCTGGTGAGTTTGGCCTCTCGTTTAGATTAACAAGGGGAACCTACTTGCCGAGGAGGAAGCAGATCCATCAAACGGTTATCGAGCTAGGTAATATTTATATGATGAAAAAGTTGTCAAAAAAATTATGAAAGTTTGAACGGTCACAGCGCTCAAACGCGTTAATGTGCCTTCCTGGGGGTTTGTCCTCTCGTTTAGATTAACAAGATGAACCATCTGGCCGAGAGCGAAGTAGATTCATCAAACGGTTCTCGAGAAAATTTATCTCTATAACCCGTTAATGTGCCTTGCTGGGAGTTTGGCCTCTCGTTTAGATTAACAAGGTGAACCTACTTGCCGAGGAGGAAGCAGATCCATCAAACGGTTATCGAGCTAGGTAATATTTATATGATGAAAAAGTTGTCAAAAAAATTATGAAAGTTTGAACGGTCACAGCGCTCAAACGCGTTAATGTGCCTTCCTGGGGGTTTGTCCTCTCGTTTAGATTAACAAGATGAACCATCTGGCCGAGAGCGAAGTAGATTCATCAAACGGTTCTCGAGAAAATTTATCTCTATAACCCGTTAATGTGCCTTGCTGGGAGTTTGGCCTCTCGTTTAGATTAACAAGGTGAACCTACTTGCCGAGGAGGAAGCAGATCCATCAAACGGTTATCGAGCTAGGTAATATTTATATGATGAAAAAGTTGTCAAAAAAATTATGAAAGTTTGAACGGTCACAGCGCTCAAACGCGTTAATGTGCCTTCCTGGGGGTTTGTCCTCTCGTTTAGATTAACAAGATGAACCATCTGGCCGAGAGCGAAGTAGATTCATCAAACGGTTCTCGAGAAAATTTATCTCTATAACCCGTTAATGTGCCTTGCTGGGAGTTTGGCCTCTCGTTTAGATTAACAAGGGAACCTACTTGCCGAGGAGGAAGCAGATCCATCAAACGGTTATCGAGCTAGGTAATATTTATATGATGAAAAAGTTGTCAAAAAAATTATGAAAGTTTGAACGGTCACAGCGCTCAAACGCGTTAATGTGCCTTCCTGGGGGTTTGTCCTCTCGTTTAGATTAACAAGATGAACCATCTGGCCGAGAGCGAAGTAGATTCATCAAACGGTTCTCGAGAAAATTTATCTCTATAACCCGTTAATGTGCCTTGCTGGTGAGTTTGGCCTCTCGTTTAGATTAACAAGGTGAACCTACTTGCCGAGGAGGAAGCAGATCCATCAAACGGTTATCGAGCTAGGTAATATTTATATGATGAAAAAGTTGTCAAAAAAATTATGAAAGTTTGAACGGTCACAGCGCTCAAACGCGTTAATGTGCCTTCCTGGGGGTTTGTCCTCTCGTTTAGATTAACAAGATGAACCATCTGGCCGAGAGCGAAGTAGATTCATCAAACGGTTCTCGAGAAAATTTATCTCTATAACCCGTTAATGTGCCTTGCTGGGAGTTTGGCCTCTCGTTTAGATTAACAAGGGGAACCTACTTGCCGAGGAGGAAGCAGATCCATCAAACGGTTATCGAGCTAGGTAATATTTATATGATGAAAAAGTTGTCAAAAAAATTATGAAAGTTTGAACGGTCACAGCGCTCAAACGCGTTAATGTGCCTTCCTGGGGGTTTGTCCTCTCGTTTAGATTAACAAGATGAACCATCTGGCCGAGAGCGAAGTAGATTCATCAAACGGTTCTCGAGAAAATTTATCTCTATAACCCGTTAATGTGCCTTGCTGGGAGTTTGGCCTCTCGTTTAGATTAACAAGGGGAACCTACTTGCCGAGGAGGAAGCAGATCCATCAAACGGTTATCGAGCTAGGTAATATTTATATGATGAAAAAGTTGTCAAAAAAATTATGAAAGTTTGAACGGTCACAGCGCTCAAACGCGTTAATGTGCCTTCCTGGGGGTTTGTCCTCTCGTTTAGATTAACAAGATGAACCATCTGGCCGAGAGCGAAGTAGATTCATCAAACGGTTCTCGAGAAAATTTATCTCTATAACCCGTTAATGTGCCTTGCTGGGAGTTTGGCCTCTCGTTTAGATTAACAAGGTGAACCTACTTGCCGAGGAGGAAGCAGATCCATCAAACGGTTATCGAGCTAGGTAATATTTATATGATGAAAAAGTTGTCCAAAAAAATTATGAAAGTTTGAACGGTCACAGCGCTCAAACGCGTTAATGTGCCTTCCTGGGGGTTTGTCCTCTCGTTTAGATTAACAAGATGAACCATCTGGCCGAGAGCGAAGTAGATTCATCAAACGGTTCTCGAGAAAATTTATCTCTATAACCCGTTAATGTGCCTTGCTGGTGAGTTTGGCCTCTCGTTTAGATTAACAAGGGGAACCTACTTGCCGAGGAGGAAGCAGATCCATCAAACGGTTATCGAGCTAGGTAATATTTATATGATGAAAAAGTTGTCCAAAAAAATTATGAAAGTTTGAACGGTCACAGCGCTCAAACGCGTTAATGTGCCTTCCTGGGGGTTTGTCCTCTCGTTTAGATTAACAAGATGAACCATCTGGCCGAGAGCGAAGTAGATTCATCAAACGGTTCTCGAGAAAATTTATCTCTATAACCCGTTAATGTGCCTTGCTGGGAGTTTGGCCTCTAGTTTAGATTAACAAGGGGAACCTACTTGCCGAGGAGGAAGCAGATCCATCAAACGGTTATCGAGCTAGGTAATATTTATATGATGAAAAAGTTGTCAAAAAAATTATGAAAGTTTGAACGGTCACAGCGCTCAAACGCGTTAATGTGCCTTCCTGGGGGTTTGTCCTCTCGTTTAGATAAACAAGATGAACCATCTGGCCGAGAGCGAAGTAGATTCATCAAACGGTTCTCGAGAAAATTTATCTCTATAACCCGTTAATGTGCCTTGCTGGGAGTTTGGCCTCTCGTTTAGATTAACAAGGGGAACCCACTTGCCGAGGAGGAAGCAGATCCATCAAACGGTTATCGAGCTAGGTAATATTTATATGATGAAAAAGTTGTCAAAAAAATTATGAAAGTTTGAACGGTCACAGCGCTCAAACGCGTTAATGTGCCTTCCTGGGGGTTTGTCCTCTCGTTTAGATTAACAAGATGAACCATCTGGCCGAGAGCGAAGTAGATTCATCAAACGGTTCTCGAGAAAATTTATCTCTATAACCCGTTAATGTGCCTTGCTGGGAGTTTGGCCTCTCGTTTAGATTAACAAGGGGAACCTACTTGCCGAGGAGGAAGCAGATCCATCAAACGGTTATCGAGCTAGGTAATATTTATATGATGAAAAAGTTGTCCAAAAAAATTATGAAAGTTTGAACGGTCACAGCGCTCAAACGCGTTAATGTGCCTTCCTGGGGGTTTGTCCTCTCGTTTAGATTAACAAGATGAACCATCTGGCCGAGAGCGAAGTAGATTCATCAAACGGTTCTCGAGAAAATTTATCTCTATAACCCGTTAATGTGCCTTGCTGGGAGTTTGGCCTCTCGTTTAGATTAACAAGGGGAACCTACTTGCCGAGGAGGAAGCAGATCCATCAAACGGTTATCGAGCTAGGTAATATTTATATGATGAAAAAGTTGTCAAAAAAATTATGAAAGTTTGAACGGTCACAGCGCTCAAACGCGTTAATGTGCCTTCCTGGGGGTTTGTCCTCTCGTTTAGATTAACAAGATGAACCATCTGGCCGAGAGCGAAGTAGATTCATCAAACGGTTCTCGAGAAAATTTATCTCTATAACCCGTTAATGTGCCTTGCTGGTGAGTTTGGCCTCTCGTTTAGATTAACAAGGGGAACCTACTTGCCGAGGAGGAAGCAGATCCATCAAACGGTTATCGAGCTAGGTAATATTTATATGATGAAAAAGTTGTCCAAAAAATTATGAAAGTTTGAACGGTCACAGCGCTCAAACGCGTTAATGTGCCTTCCTGGGGGTTTGTCCTCTCGTTTAGATTAACAAGATGAACCATCTGGCCGAGAGCGAAGTAGATTCATCAAACGGTTCTCGAGAAAATTTATCTCTATAACCCGTTAATGTGCCTTGCTGGGAGTTTGGCCTCTCGTTTAGATTAACAAGGGGAACCTACTTGCCGAGGAGGAAGCAGATCCATCAAACGGTTATCGAGCTAGGTAATATTTATATGATGAAAAAGTTGTCAAAAAAATTATGAAAGTTTGAACGGTCACAGCGCTCAAACGCGTTAATGTGCCTTCCTGGGGGTTTGTCCTCTCGTTTAGATTAACAAGATGAACCATCTGGCCGAGAGCGAAGTAGATTCATCAAACGGTTCTCGAGAAAATTTATCTCTATAACCCGTTAATGTGCCTTGCTGGGAGTTTGGCCTCCTCGTTTAGATTAACAAGGTGAACCTACTTTGCCGAGGAGGAAGCAGATCCATCAAACGGTTATCGAGCTAGGTAATATTTATATGATGAAAAAGTTGTCAACAAAAATTATGAAAGTTTGAACGGTCACAGCGCTCAAACGCGTTAATGTGCCTTCCTGGGGGGTTTGTCCTCTCGTTTAGATTAACAAGATGAACCATCTGGCCGAGAGCGAAGTAGATTCATCAAACGGTTCTCGAGAAAATTTATCTCTATAACCCGTTAATGTGCCTTGCTGGGAGTTTGGCCTCTCGTTTAGATTAACAAGGTGAACCTACTTGCCGAGGAGGAAGCAGATCCATCAAACGGTTATCGAGCTAGGTAATATTTATATGATGAAAAAGTTGTCCAAAAAAATTATGAAAGTTTGAACGGTCACAGCGCTCAAACGCGTTAATGTGCCTTCCTGGGGGTTTGTCCTCTCGTTTAGATTAACAAGATGAACCATCTGGCCGAGAGCGAAGTAGATTCATCAAACGGTTCTCGAGAAAATTTATCTCTATAACCCGTTAATGTGCCTTGCTGGGAGTTTGGCCTCTCGTTTAGATTAACAAGGTGAACCTACTTGCCGAGGAGGAAGCAGATCCATCAAACGGTTATCGAGCTAGGTAATATTTATATGATGAAAAAGTTGTCCAAGAAAATTATGAAGTTTGAACGGTCACAGCGCTCAAACGCGTTAATGTGCCTTCCTGGGGTTTGACCTCGTTTAGATTAACAAGATGAACCAACTTGCCCAGAGCGAAGCAGATTCACCAAACGGTTCTCGAGAAAATTTATCTCTATAACGCGTTAATGTGCCTTGCTGGGAGTTTGGCCTCTCGTTTAGATTAACAAGGTGAACCTATTGCCGAGGAGAAGCAGATCCATCAAACGGTTATCGAGCTAGAGTAATATTTATGTGATGAAAAAGTTGTCCAGAAAATTTATGAAGTTTGAACGGTCACAGCGCTCAAACGCGTTAATGTGCCTTCCTGGGGGTTTGTCCTCTCGTTTAGATTAACAAGATGAACCAATTTGCCCAGAGCGAAGCAGATTCACCAAACGGTTCGCGAGAAAATTTATCTCTATAACGCGTTAATGTGCCTTGCTGGGAGTTTGGCCTCTCGTTTAGATTAACAAGGTGAACCTACTTGCCGAGGAGGAAGCAGATCCATCAAACGGATATCGAGCTAGGTAATATTTATATGATGAAAAAGTTGTCTAGAAAATTTATGAGTGTTTGATTTTCGTCAAGGCGTATGTCAAACAATAATTAATTTTCCCTTCCTGGGGGTTTGACCATATTTACATAACAAGATGAACCAATCTGGCCGAGAGCGAAGTAGATTCCATCAAACGGTTCTCGAGAAAATTTATCTCTATAACCCGTTAATATTGCCTTGCTGGGAGTTTGCCTCCTCGTTTAGATTAACAAGGTGAACCTACTTGCCGAGGAGGAAGCAGATCCATCAAACGGTTATCGAGCTAGGTAATATTTATATGATGAAAAAGTTGTCCAAAAAAATTTATGAAATTTGAACGGTCACAGCGCTCAAACGCGTTAATGTGCCTTCTGGGGGTTACCGCAACTCTCCTTTACATTAACAAGATGAACAATCTCACAAAGAGCGAAGCAGATTCATCAAACGGTTCGCGAAAAATTTATCTTATAACGTTAATGTGCCTTGCTGGGAGTTTGCTTCCTCGTTTAGATTAACAAGGTGAACCTACTTGCCGAGGAGGAAGCAGATCCATCAAACGGTTATCGAGCTAGGTAATATTTGCCGTGATGAAAAAGTTGTCCAGAAAATTATGAAGTTTGAACGGTCACAGCGCTCAAACGCGTTAATGTGCCTTCCTGGGGTTTGTCCCTCGTTTACAAATTAACGAGATGAACCAAGATGAATAATTCATCAGCGGTTCTCGAGAAAATTTATCTCTATTAGATGTTTCACCAAACAATTGCCGAGGAGGAAGCAGATCCATCAAACGGTTATTATTTATATGATGAAAAAGTTGTCCAAAAAAATTATGAAGTTTCGGTCAATAACGCGCACCTGTAGGTTTGTCACTCTCTACATTAACAAGGGGAGTTTGGCCTCTCGAAAAATTTAGATTAACAAGGTGAACGTTTAGATTTGCACTTGGACAGGAGGAAGCAGATCCATCAAATTTTTATCGAGCTAGGTAATATTTATATGATGAAAAAGTTGTCCAGAAAATTTATGAAGTTTGAACGGTGGCATTATTCAAACGCGTTAATGTGCCTTCCTGGGGTTTGTCCTCCGTTTAGAAACAAGATGAACCAATTTGCCCAGAGCGAAGCAGATTCACCAAACGGTTCGCGAGAAAATTTATCTCTATAACGCGTTAATGTGCCTTGCTGGGAGTTTGCCTCCTCGTTTAGATTAACAACAAGGTGAACCTATTTTGCCGAGGAGGAAGCAGATCCATCAAACGGTTATCGAGCTAGGTAATATTTATATGAGAAAAGTTGTCCAAAAAATTTATGAAGTTTGAGTCGAACCAGCGCTCAAGGCGTTAATGTGCCTTCCTGCAATTTGACCTCGTTTCGATTAACAAGATGAACCATCTTGCCGAGTCCCGAAGTAGATCATCAAGCGGTTCTCGAGAAAATTTATCTCCATAACGCGTTAAGTATTATTTTGAGTTTGCCTCTCGTTTAAATTAACAAGGTGAACCTACTTGCCGAGGAGGAAGCAGATCATCAAACATCTTTATCGAGCTAGAGTAATATTTATATGATGAAAAAGTTGTCCAGAAAATTTGCAAGTTTGAACGGTCACAGCGCTCAAACGCGTTAATGTATTTTATGGGGGTTTGACCTCTCGTTTAGCTTAACAAGATGAACTATCGCGGCCTAGAGCGAAGTAGATTCCCAAACGGTTCGCGAGAAAATTTATCTCTATAACCCGTTAATGTGCCTTGCTGGGATTTAGGCCTCCTCGTTTAGATTAACAAGGTGAACCTACTTGCCGAGGAGGAAGCAGATCCATCAAACGGATATCGAGCTAGGTAATATTTATATGATGAAAAAAAGTTGTCCCTAGAAAATTCGAAAGTTTGAACGGTCACAGCGCTCAAACGCGTTGCGTGCCTTCCTGGGGGTTTGACCTCTCCGTTTACATTAACAAGATGAACCATCTTATAATGAGCGAAGTAGATTCATCAAACGGTTCGCGAGAAAATTTATCTCTATAACCCGTTAATGTTTTCTTGGAGTTTGGCCTCTCGTTTAGATTAACAAGGTGAACCTACTTGCCGAGGAGGAAGCAGATCCATCAAACGGATATCGAGCTAGGTAATATTTATATGATGAAAAAGTTGTCCAAAAAAATTTATGAAGTTTGAACGGTCACAGCGCTCAAACGCGTTAATGTGCCTTCCTGGGGTTTGACCTCTCGTTTAAACAACAAGATGAACCAACTTGCCAGAGCGAAGCAGATTCATCAAACGGTTCGCGAGAAAATTTATCTCCATAACGCGTTAATGTGCCTTGCTGGGAGTGGCCTCTCGTTTAGATTAAGCAAAAGGTGAACCTACTTGCCGAGGAGGAAGCAGATCCATCAAACGGATATCGAGCTAGGTAATATTTATATGATGAAAAAGTTGTCCAAAAAATTTATGAAATTTGAACGGTCACAGCGCTCAAACGCGGTAATGTGCCTTCCTGGGGTTTGTCCTCTCGTTTACATTAACAAGGTGAACCAACTTGCCCAGAGCGAAGTAGATTCACCAAACGGTTCTCGAGAAAATTTATCTCTATAACGCGTTAATGTGCCTTGCTTGAGTTTGGCCTCTCGTTTAGATTAACAAGGTGAACCTACTTGCCGAGGAGAAGCAGATCCATCAAACGGTTATCGAGCTAGGTAATATTTATATGATGAAAAAAGTTGTCCAAAAAAATTATGAAGTTTGAACGGTCACAGCGCTCAAACGCGTTAATGTGCCTTCCTGGGGTTTGTCCTCGTTTAGATTAACAAGATGAACCAATTTGCCCAGAGCGAAGCAGATTCACCAAACGGTTCTCGAGAAAATTTATCTCTATAACCCGTTAATGTGCCTTGCTGGGAGTTTGGCCCTCGTTTAGATTAACAAGGTGAACCTACTTGCCGAGGAGGAAGCAGATCCATCAAACGGTTATCGAGCTAGGTAATATTTATATGATGAAAAATTGGCGTTTGTCCAAAAATTGCATTATTGTAAAGTTTGAACGGTCACAGCGCTCAAACGCGTTAATGTGCCTTCCTGGGGGTTTTGTCCTCTCGTTTACATTAACAAGATGAACCAACTTGCCCAGAGCGAAGCAGATTCACCAAACGGTTCGCGAGAAAATTTATCTCTATAACGCGTTAATGTGCCTTGCTGGGAGTTTGGCCTCTCGTTTAGATTAACAAGGTGAACCTACTTGCCGAGGAGGAAGCAGATCCATCAAACGGATATCGAGCTAAGGTAATATTTTATATGATGAGAAAAAGTTGTCTAGAAAATTTATGAAGTTTGAACGGTCACAGCGCTCAAAAGCGTTAATGTGCCTTCCTGGGGGTTTGACCTCTCGTTTTAGCTTAACAAGATGAACCAACTGGCCAGAGCGAAGCAGATTCATCAAGCGGTTCTCGAGAAAATTTATCTCTATAACGCGTTAATGTGCCTTGCTGGGAGTTTGGCCTCTCGTTTAGATTAACAAGGTGAACCTACTTGCCGAGGAGAAGCAGATCCATCAAACGGATATCGAGCTAGGTAATATTTATATGATGAAAAAGTTGTCCAGAAAATTTATGAAGTTTGAACGGTCACAGCGCTCAAACGCGTTAATGCCTTCCTGGGGTTTGTCCTCTCGTTTACATTAACGAGATGAACCAACTGCCCAGAGCGAAGCAGATTCACCAAACGGTTCGCGAGAAAATTTATCTCCATAACCCGTTAATGTGCCTTGCTGGGAGTTTGGCCTCTCGTTTAGATTAACAAGGTGAACCTACTTGCCGAGGAGGAAGCAGATCCATCAAACGGTTATCGAGCTAGGTAATATTTATATGATGAAAAAGTTGTCCAAAAAATTATGAAGTTTGAACGGTCACAGCGCTCAAACGCGTTAATGTGCCTTCCTGGGGTTTGACCTCTCGTTTACGCTTAACAAGATGAACCAAATTGGCCCAGAGCGAAGCAGATTCACCAAACGGTTCGCGAGAAAATTTATCTCTATAACGCGTTAAGTGCCTTGCTGGGAGTTTGGCCTCTCGTTTAGATTAACAAGGTGAACCTACTTGCCGAGGAGGAAGCAGATCCATCAAACGGTTATCGAGCTAGGTAATATTTATATGATGAAAAAGTTGTCCAAAAAATTTATGAAATTTGAACGGTCACAGCGCTCAAACGCGTTAATGTGCCTTCCTGGGGGTTTGTCCTCTCGTTTAGATTAACAAGATGAACCAACTTGCCAGAGCGAAGTAGATTCATCAAACGGTTCTCGAGAAAATTTATCTCTATAACGCGTTAATGTGCCTTGCTGGAGTTTGGCCTCTCGTTTAGATTAACAAGGTGAACCTACTTGCCGAGGAGAAGCAGATCCATCAAACGGTTATCGAGCTAGGTAATATTTATATGATGAAAAAGTTGTCCAAAAAATTTATGAAGTTTGAACGGTCACAGCGCTCAAACGCGTTAATGTGTGCCTTCCTGGGGGTTTGTCCTCTCGTTTAGATTAACAAGATGAACGAATTTGGCCCAGAGCGAAGCAGATTCATCAAACGGTTCGCGAGAAAATTTATCTCTATAACGCGTTAATGTGCCTTGCTGGGAGTTTGGCCTCTCGTTTAGATTAACAAGGTGAACCTACTTGCCGAGGAGGAAGCAGATCCATCAAACGGTTATCGAGCTAGGTAATATTTATATGATGAAAAAGTTGTCTAGAAAATTTATGAAGTTTGAACGGTCACAGCGCTCAAACGCGTTAATGTGCCTTCCTGGGGGTTTGACCTCTCGTTTAGCTTAACAAGATGAACCAACTTGCCCAGAGCGAAGCAGATTCACCAAACGGTTCTCGAGAAAATTTATCTCCATAACCCGTTAATGTGCCTTGCTGGGAGTTTGCCTCCTCGTTTAGATTAACAAGGTGAACCTACTTGCCGAGAAGGAAGCAGATCCATCAAACGGTTATCGAGCTAGGTAATATTTATATGATGAAAAAGTTGTCCAAAAAATTTATGAAGTTTGAACGGTCACAGCGCTCAAAGGCGTTAATGTGCCTTCCTGTAGGGTTTGTCCTCTCGTTTACATTAACAAGATGAACCATTTGGCCGAGAGCGAAGTAGATTCATCAAACGGTTCTCGAGAAAATTTATCTCTATAACCCGTTAATGTGCCTTGCTGGGGAGTTTGCCCTTCTCGTTTAGATTAACAAGGTGAACCTACTTGCCGAGGAGGAAGCAGATCCATCAAACGGTTATCGAGCTGGGTAATATTTATATGATGAAAAAGTTGTATAGAAAATTTATGAAGTTTGAACGGTCCAGCGCTCAAACGCGTTAATGTGCCTCTCCTGGGGTTTGTCCTCTCGTTTACATTAACAAGATGAACCAATTGGCCCAGAGCGAAGCAGATTTCAAACGGTTTGCGAGAAAATTTATCTCTATAACGTTAATGTGCATTTTGCTGGGAGTTTGGCCTCTCGTTTAGATTAACAAGGTGAACCTACTTGCCGAGGAGAAGCAGATCCATCAAACGGTTATCGAGCTAGGTAATATTTATATGATGAGAAAAAGATTGTCAAACAAAGTGAAGTTTGAACGGTCACAGCGCTCCAAACGCGTTAATGTGCCTTCCTGGGGGTTTGACCTCTCCTTTAGATTAACAAGATGAACCATCTGGCCGAGAGCGAAGCAGATTCATCAAACGGTTCTCGATAAGAAAATTTATCTCCATCAAACGCTAGGTATTATTTTTAATGTTGCCTTGCAGAGTTTGAACGGTCACGCGTTTGCCTCTCGTTTAGATTAACAAGGTGGAACCTACTTGCCGAGTTGAGAGGAAGCAGATCCATCAAACGGTTATCGAGCTAGGTAATATTTATATGATGAAAAAGTTGTCCAGAAAATTTATGAAGTTTGAACGGTCACAGCGCTCAAACGCGTTAATGTGCCTTCCGAAGGGGTTTGTCCCTCTAAAGAGTATTAACAAAATGAACCAATCTGGCCAAAGAGCGAATTAGATTCATCCGGGGTTCTCGAAAATTTATCTCTATAACGCGTTAATGTGCCTTGCTGGGAGTTTGGCCTTTCGTTTAGATTAACAAGGTGAACCTACTTGTTGAGGAGGAAGCAATCCATCAAACGGTTATCGAGCTAGGTAATATTTATATGATGAAAAAGTTGTCCAAAAAAATTATGAAGTTTGAACGGTCACAGCGCTCAAACGCGTTGACTATTAATTCCTGGTGGTTTGTCCGAGACTTTAGATTAACAAGATGAACCATCTGGTCGACAGCGAAGTGATTCATCTTGGCAGTTCGCGATGAAAATTTATCTCTATAACCCGTTAATGTGCCTTGCTGGAGTTTGGCCTCTCGTTTAGATTAACAAGGTGAACCTACTTGAAGAGGAGGAAGCAGATCCATCAAACGGTTATCGAGCTAGGTAATGTTTATATGATAGGAAAAAGTTGTCCAGAAAATTTATGAAGTTTGAACGGTCACAGCGCTCAAACGCGTTAATGTACCTTCCTGGGGGTTTGACCTCTCGTTTTAGCTTAACAAGATGAACCAATCTTGCCCAGAGCGAAGCAGATTCACCAAACAGTTATCGAGAAAATTTATCTCATAACCGTTAATGTGCCTTGCTGGGGAGTTTGGCCTCTCGTTTAGATTAACAAGGTGAACCTACTTGCCGAGGAGGAAGCAGATCCATCAAACGGATATCGAGCTAGGTAATATTTATATGATGAAAAAGTTGTCCAGAAAATTTATGAAGTTTGAACGGTCACAGCGCTCAAACGCGTTAATGTGCCTTCCTGGGGGTTTGTTCTCTTGTTTAGATTAACAAGATGAACCATCTGGCCCAGAGCGAAGCAGATTCATCAAACGGTTCTCGAAAAAATTTATCTCTATAACCCGTTAATGTGCCTTGCTGGGAGTTTGGCCTCTCGTTTAGATTAACAAGGTGAACCTACTTGCCGAAGAGGAAGCAGATCCATCAAACGGTTATCGAGCTAGGTAATATTTATATGATGAAAAAGTTGTTTAAAAAATTGAAGTTTGAACGGTCACAGCGCTCAAACGCGTTAATGCCTTCCTGGGGGTTTGTCCTCTCGTTTGATTAACAAGATGAACCAACTTGCCCAGAGCGAATTAGATTCATCAAACGGTTCTCGAGAAAATTTATCTCTATAACGCGTTAATGTGCCTTGCTGGGAGTTTGGCCTCTCGTTTAGATTAACAAGGTGAACCTACTTGCGAGGAGGAAGCAGATCCATCAAACGGATATCGAGCTAGGTAATATTTATATGATGAAAAAGTTGTCCAGAAAAATTATGAAGTTTGAACGGTCACAGCGCTCAAACGCGTTAATGTGCCTTCCTGGGGGTTTGTCCTCTCGTTTAGATTAACAAGATGAACCAACTTGCCCAGAGCGAAGCAGATTCACCAAACGGTTCTCGAAAAATTTATCTCTATAACGCGTTAATGTGCCTTGCTGGGAGTTTGGCCTCTCGTTTAGATTAACAAGGTGAACCTACTTGCCGAGGAGGAAGCAGATCCATCAAACGGTTATCGAGCTAGGTAATATTTATATGATGAAAAAGTTGTCCAAAAATTTATGAAGTTTGAACGGTCACAGCGCTCAAACGCGTTAATGTGCCTTCCTGGGGTTTGTCCTCTCGTTTAGATTAACAAGATGAACCAACTTGCCCAGAGCGAAGCAGATTCACCAAACGGTTCTCGAGAAAATTTATCTCTATAACCCGTTAATGTGCCTTGCTGGGAGTTTGGCCTCTCGTTTGGATTAACAAGGTGAACCTACTTGCCGAGGAGGAAGCAGATCCATCAAACGGATATCGAGCTAGGTAATATTTATATGATGAAAAAGTTGTCCAGGAAATTTATGAAGTTTGAACGGTCACAGCGCTCAAACGCGTTAATGTGCCTTCCCTGGGGGTTTGACCTCTCGTTTAGATTAACAAGATGAACCAACTTGCCCAGAGCGAAGCAGATTCACCAAACGGTTCTCGAGAAAATTTATCTCTATAACGCGTTAATGTGCCTTGCTGGGAGTTTGGCCTCTCGTTTAGATTAACAAGGTGAACCTACTTGCCGAGGAGGAAGCAGATCCATCAAACGGTTATCGAGCTAGGTAATATTTATATGATGAAAAAGTTGTCCAGAAAATTTATGAAGTTTGAACGGTCACAGCGCTCAAAGGCGTTAATGTGCCTTCCTGGGGTTTGTCCTCTCGTTTAGATTAACAAGATGAACCAACTTGCCAGAGCGAAGCAGATTCACCAAACGGTTCGCGAGAAAATTTATCTCTATAACCCGTTAATGTGCCTTGCTGGGAGTTTGGCCTCTCGTTTAGATTAACAAGGTGAACCTACTTGCCGAAGAGGAAGCAGATCCATCAAACGGATATCGAGCTAGGTAATATTTATATGATGAAAAAGTTGTCCAAAAAATTTATGAAGTTTGAACGGTCACAGCGCTCAAACGCGTTAATGCCTTCCTGGGGGTTTGTCCTCTCCTTTAGATTAACGAGATGAACCATCTGGCCGAGAGCAGAAGTAGATTCACCAAACGGTTCTCGAAAATTTATCTCCATAACGCGTTAATGTGCCTTGCTGGGAGTTTGGCCTCTCGTTTAGATTAACAAGGTGAACCTACTTGCCGAGGAGGAAGCAGATCCATCAAACGGTTATCGAGCTAGGTAATATTTATATGATGAAAAAGTTGTCCAAAAATTTATGAAGTTTGAACGGTCACAGCGCTCAAACGCGTTAATGTGCCTTCCTGGGGGTTTGACCTCTCGTTTAGATTAACGAGATGAACCATCCCAAACGAAGTAGATTCATCAAACGGTTCTCGAGAAAATTCATCTCCATAACCCGTTAATGTGCCTTGCTGGGAGTTTGGCTCTACTCGTTTAGATTAACAAGGTGAACCTACTTGAAGAGGAGAAAGATCCATCAAACGGATATTGAACGAGAGGTAATATTTATATGATGAAAAAGTTGTCCAAAAAAATTGTATTAATTTCACAGCGCTCAAACGCGTTAATGTGCCTTTCTTTTTGTCCTCTCCTTTAGATTAACGGATTGAACTAAAATCTGGCCGAGAGCGAAGTAGATTCATCAACCTTCTCGAAAAATTTATCTCTATAACCCGTTAATGTGCCTTGCTGGGAGTTTGGCCTCTCGTTTAGATTAACAAGGTGAACCTACTTGCCGAGGAGGAAGCAGATCCATCAAACGGTTATTGAGCTAGGTAATATTTATATGATGAAAAAGTTGTCCAGAAAATTATGAAGTTTAAACGGTCACAGCGTCTCAAACGCGTTAATGCCTTTCTGGGGGCTATCGTCCTCTCCCGCATTAACGAGATGAACCATCTGGCCGAGAGCGAAGTAGATTCATCAAACGGTTCTCGAGAAAATTTATTTATAACCCGTTAATGTGCCTTGCTGGGAGTTTGGCCTCTCGTTTAGATTAACAAGGTGAACCTACTTGAAGAGGAGGAAGCAGATCCATCAAACGGATATTGAGCTAGGTAATATTTATATGATGAAAAAGTTGTCTAGAAATTTATGAACGGGATAAAATATGCCGTCCCAGCGTATGTCAAACGCGTTAATGTGCCTTCCTGGGGGTTTGTCCTCTCCTTTAGATTAACAAGATGGGCCATCTGTCCTGAAGTGAAGTAGATTCGAACGGTTCTCGAAAAATTTATCTCTATAACCCGTTAATGTGACTGGCGGGAGTTTGCCCTTGTTTAGATTAACAAGTGAACCTATTAAGGAGCAGATCCATCAAACGGTTATCGACTGAGTGTATTATTTTCTGATGAAAAAAATTGTCAAAAATAATGCAAGTTTCCCACAGCGCTCATTATTTAAACATATTTTAAAAATATGTCCTCCGTTTGGATCGAACCACCTTGAGGGCTATCTGGCTCTAGAGCAGCCGTTGCGATTCATCCGGGGTTCCTGCAAATTTATCTCACAAATATAACCCGTTAAGGTATTATAACTGACCTGGGATAGGCCTCATTTTTAGACACAAGGTGAACCTACCTGAAGAGGAAAACAATAATGCAATTTTTCCCAAACGGTTATTAGCTAGGTAATATTTTTATATGTAAAAAGTTGTCCGGAAGTGGAGTCGAAGTTTGAACGGCTATCAGCGGCTCTACCGCAAATGTGTGCGACCGCCGGGGGTTTACTACTAAACTCACAAATTATGCGAACGAGATGATTATCTGGCCGAGGAGAATTTAGATTCATGTATTATTTTTCTCGAGAAAATTTAGTGCAATTTTATAACCCGTTAATGTAACCTTGCTCATAGTTTGGCCTTTCGTTTAGATTAACAAGGTGAACCTACCAGAAGAGGAGGGAGAAGCAGATCCATCAAACGGATATTGAGCTAGGTAATATTTATGATGAAAAAGTTGTCCAAAAATTTAAGTTTGAAAGTCACAGCGCTCAAACGCGTTAATGCCTTTCTGGGGTTTGTCCTCTCCTTTAGATTAACGAGATGAACCATCTCCGAGGTCAGTAGATTCATCGAAGCGGCGGTTCTCGAAAATTTATCTTTAACCCGTTAATGTGCCTTGCTGGGAGTTTGGTCTCTCGTTTAGATTAACAAGGTGAACCTACTTGCCGAGGAGGAAGCAGATCCATCAAACGGATATTGAGCTAGGTAATATTTAAATGATGAAAAAGTTGTCCAAAAAATTATGAAGTTTGAACGGTCACAGCGCTCAAACGCGTTAATGACCTTTCTGGGGTTTGTCCTCTCCTTTAGATTAACAAGATGAACCATCTGGCCAGAGCAGAAATAATTCATTATAACATCTCGAGAAAATTTATCTCTATAACCCGTTAATGTGCCTTGCTGGGAGTTTGGCCTCTCGTTTAGATTAACGGTGAACCTACTAGCCCTACAAGGAAGCAGATCCATCAAACGGATATCGAGCTAGGTAATATTTATATGATGAAAAAATTTGTCCGGGGAAATTATGAAGTTTGTACGGTTACATACGCTCAAGAAAATGTACCTTCCTGGGGGTTTGCCTATCGTTTAGATTAACAAGATGAACCATCTCGTTCGAATAGATTCATGAGCGGTTCTCGAGAAAATTTATCTCAAAAACCCGTTAATGTGCCTGGCTGGGAGTTTGCCTCTCGTTTAGATTAACAAGGTGAACCTACCTGCCGAGGAGGAAGCAGATCCATCAAACGGATATCGAGCTAGGTAATATTTATATGATGAAAAAATTGTCAAAAAAATTTATGAAGTTTGAACGGTCACAGCGCTCAAACGCGTTAATGTGCCTTCCTGGGGTTTGTCCTCTCGTTTAGATTAACAAGATGAACCATCTTGCCAGAGTTGAAGCCAGATTCATCAAGCGGTTCGAGAAAATTTATCTCCATAACGCGTTAATGTGCCTTGCTGAGGAGTTTGGCCTCTCGTTTAGATTAACAAGGTGAAACCTACCTGAAGGGAGGAAGCAGATCCATCAAACTGTTATCGAGCTAGGTAATATTTATATGATGAAAAAGTTGTAAAAAAAATTATGAAGTTTGAACGGTCACAGCGCGAAGCGCGTTAAATATGCCTTCCTGGGGGTTTGTCCTCTCGTTTAGATTAACAAGATGAACCATCTGGCCGAGAGCGAAGCAGATTCATCAAGCAGTTCTCGAAAATTTATCTCTATAACGCGTTAATGTGCCTTGCTGGGAGTTTGGCCTCTCGTTTAGATTAACAAGGTGAACCTACCTGAAGAAGGGAGGAAGCAGATCCATCAAACGGTTATCGAGCTAGGTAATATTTATATGATGAAAAAGTTGTCCAAAAAATTTATGAAGTTTGAACGGTCACAGCGCTCAAACGCGTTAATGTGCCTTCCTGGGGGTTTGTCCTCTCGTTTAGATTAACAAGATGAACCATCTGGCTCAGAGTTGAAGTAGATTCATCAAACGGTTCTCGAGAAAATTTATCTATAATCCGTTAATGTGCCTTGCTGGGGAGTTTGGCCTCTCGTTTAGATTAACAAGGTGAACCTACTTGCCGAGGAGGAAGCAGATCCATCAAACGGTTATCGAGCTAGGTAATATTTATATGATGAAAAAGTTGTCCAGAAAATTATGAAGTTTGAACGGTCACAGCGCTCAAACGCGTTAATGTGCCTTCCTGGGGGTTTGTCCTCTCCTTTATATTAACAAGATGAACCATCTGGCCAGAGCGAAGTAAGATTCATCAAACAGTTCTCGAAAATTTATCTCTATAACCCGTTAATGTGCCTTGCTGGGAGTTTGGCCTCTCGTTTAGATTTAACAAGGTGAACCACTTTGAAGAGGAGGAAGCAGATCCATCAAACGGATATTGAGCTAGAGTAATATTAGGTGATGAAAAAGTTGTCAAAAAAATTATGAAGTTTGAACGGTCACAGCGCTCAAACGCGTTAATGTGCCTTTCTGGGGGTTCTCTTTAGATTAACGAGAGAACCATCTGGCCCAGAGCGAAGTAGATTCATCAAACGGTTCTCGCAGAAAATTTATCTCTATAACCCGTTAATGTGCCTTGCTGGGAGTTTGGCCTCTCGTTTGGATTAACAAGGTGAACCTACTTGAAGAGGAGAAGCAGATCCATCAAACGGATATTGAGCTAGAGTAATATTTATATGATGAAAAAGTTGTCCAAAAAAATTATGAAGTTTAGACAGATGCAGCGCTCAAACGCGTTAATGTGCCTTCCTGGGGGTTTGTCCTCTCCTTTAGATTAACAAGATGAACCATCTGGCCGAGAGCGAAGTAGATTCATCAAACGGTTCTCGAGAAAATTTATCTCTATAACCCGTTAATGTGCCTTGCTGGGAGTTTGGCCTCTCGTTTAGATTAACAAGGTGAACCTACTTGCCGAGGAGGAAGCAGATCCATCAAACGGATATTGAGCTAGGTAATATTTATATGATGAAAAAGTTGTCCAAAAAAATTATGAAGTTTGAACGGTCACAGCGCTCAAACGCGTTAATGTGCCTTCCTGGGGGTTTGTCCTCTCCTTTAGATTAACAAGATGAACCATCTGGCCGAGAGCGAAGTAGATTCATCAAGCGGTTCTCGAGAAAATTTATCTCTATAACCCGTTAATGTGCCTTGCTGGGAGTTTGGCCTCTCGTTTAGATTAACAAGGTGAACCTACTTGCCGAGGAGGAAGCAGATCCATCAAACGGATATCGAGCTAGGTAATATTTATATGATGAAAAAGTTGTCCAAAAAAATTATGAAGTTTGAACGGTCACAGCGCTCAAACGCGTTAATGTGCCTTCCTGGGGGTTTGTCCTCTCCTTTAGATTAACAAGATGAACCATCTGGCCGAGAGCGAAGTAGATTCATCAAACGGTTCTCGAGAAAATTTATCTCTATAACCCGTTAATGTGCCTTGCTGGGAGTTTGGCCTCTCGTTTAGATTAACAAGGTGAACCTACTTGCCGAGGAGGAAGCAGATCCATCAAACGGATATCGAGCTAGGTAATATTTATATGATGAAAAAGTTGTCCAAAAAAATTATGAAGTTTGAACGGTCACAGCGCTCAAACGCGTTAATGTGCCTTCCTGGGGGTTTGTCCTCTCCTTTAGATTAACAAGATGAACCATCTGGCCGAGAGCGAAGTAGATTCATCAAGCGGTTCTCGAGAAAATTTATCTCTATAACCCGTTAATGTGCCTTGCTGGGAGTTTGGCCTCTCGTTTAGATTAACAAGGTGAACCTACTTGCCGAGGAGGAAGCAGATCCATCAAACGGATATCGAGCTAGGTAATATTTATATGATGAAAAAGTTGTCCAAAAAAATTATGAAGTTTGAACGGTCACAGCGCTCAAACGCGTTAATGTGCCTTCCTGGGGGTTTGTCCTCTCCTTTAGATTAACAAGATGAACCATCTGGCCGAGAGCGAAGTAGATTCATCAAACGGTTCTCGAGAAAATTTATCTCTATAACCCGTTAATGTGCCTTGCTGGGAGTTTGGCCTCTCGTTTAGATTAACAAGGTGAACCTACTTGCCGAGGAGGAAGCAGATCCATCAAACGGTTATCGAGCTAGGTAATATTTATATGATGAAAAAGTTGTCCAAAAAAATTATGAAGTTTGAACGGTCACAGCGCTCAAACGCGTTAATGTGCCTTCCTGGGGGTTTGTCCTCTCCTTTAGATTAACAAGATGAACCATCTGGCCGAGAGCGAAGTAGATTCATCAAACGGTTCTCGAGAAAATTTATCTCTATAACCCGTTAATGTGCCTTGCTGGGAGTTTGGCCTCTCGTTTAGATTAACAAGGTGAACCTACTTGCCGAGGAGGAAGCAGATCCATCAAACGGTTATCGAGCTAGGTAATATTTATATGATGAAAAAGTTGTCCAAAAAAAATTATGAAGTTTGAACGGTCACAGCGCTCAAACGCGTTAATGTGCCTTCCTGGGGGTTTGTCCTCTCCTTTAGATTAACAAGATGAACCATCTGGCCGAGAGCGAAGTAGATTCATCAAACGGTTCTCGAGAAAATTTATCTCTATAACCCGTTAATGTGCCTTGCTGGGAGTTTGGCCTCTCGTTTAGATTAACAAGGTGAACCTACTTGCCGAGGAGGAAGCAGATCCATCAAACGGATATCGAGCTAGGTAATATTTATATGATGAAAAAGTTGTCCAAAAA
>CM043022.1:81785647-81920739 GCA_023690525.1 Holotrichia oblita | reverse complement strand
CTGGAAGGGAGGAGATCTTAACTGATTCTCTTATTCGGACTACCTGGTGTTAATTATCGCCCAGTTATCACGAAAGAATATGAAAGATGCAAGGAAATTATTGGTTATTTGTGTGAATCATCATCAAAAAGCTTATTAAGTATTAAATCCAATTTAACTAATCCTACGAAATATTGTTTTTCCATTTATAATTCTTCCAGAATATGTTACCTCCTTAATGAGATCTTCAGTTATGGCCATTTTTGTCCAACTTGCTGCTAGCGTAATGGCTATATGTGTATCATGTTACTTGATAACCATAGTAAGTAAAGATAGATTAAAAAAAATAAAGATCCTGTTTTGATCATTTTTAGGAAAGTGATGCTAATGAACGGTCGTTTCTTCTATCATATTACATTGCACATGTTACTCAACTTTTAGTATATTGTGCTGTATCAAACGAACTAACTCATTGGTAAATTATAGATAATATAAAAAATATCATTTTTTGTTCTTGTATATATTTTTTTAGAGCACATGCTTATCTATAACAGCATTTCAAAGCTTATGGTACACAGATAAATATTCCGATATCAGGAAATGCCTGTCAATTATTATAATGAGGTCTCAGAAAACGATTTCGATGAACGCACTTGGTTTGTTTCAATTAAGCTATGCTTCATTTCTATCGGTAAGCCCAAAAAAAACAAGCAGGGAGAACTCTAAAGGTTGATAAGATACATTATTTTTAGGTTATGCGGTTTACGTTTTCTTTATACACTTTTTTGGATAGGATGACGAAGAACTCAAATTGAAGCAGGACATCATCTCGTTTAAGGATTGACAACTTGATTATTGCTTGTGTACCTACAATTAGTGTTGTTTTAATATATAGTATAGTAAATTACAATTTTAGACGTGCTGTTCAATTAAGTTTCATTTTTTTCTTTGATGTCATTTCGATCATTTCCAACAAAATTCAAAAAAACAAGAAAAAAAAAAACGGTTTTGAAAAGTTGATTGGAAAAACAGGTGAACGAAAAAAGTTCTTTCTAAAAGATGAAAAGACAATAAAATAGAAAGTCAAAAGTTTAAAAAGAAGATTGAAAATTAGAGAGACAGGAGAAAGAGAAACGTTTTTGAGAATTGAAAGCAAAAAGATTTGGATTGATTTTGAGAAAATGATAAGAGAATATAAAAAGGAAAAGATTTTGAATAAGATTGAAAAGTGAGAAAAGGAAAAGAAAGAAAAGAGTAGACGGAAAGGAAGTAGAAGCAGGAACAAGGTGTTTTGGAGATAAAAATATTTACATATAACACACAAATAATTGAGGTAAGAGAGGGTGGGACTTTAATATTGAACACTGCAATACATTACTGAGTGCAGTACACAGTGAGGCATTAGATACAGTAAGAGAGAGGTCACAGCGAGAGAGTGGTCCAGGTTGAGCGAGACCATGGACACAGCAAGCCAGTGGAGACATCAAGATAGAAGACCAAGCAAGTCAGACGATACATGGAGACCGAAAACTGAAGCTCTTGCTGCTGAAATGTGTTTCTATGACTTTGTGACAAGATTACTAATGAATTGTTGCTCAATCGGAGTATCGATCTAGAGAGTCGTTGCTAGAATCATCATCAGCAAGATTTGAATCTTTGACCATGAATGCTGGTTGTTGAGGTGTTAATAATTTCAAAAAAATATTTGGAA
Source organism: Holotrichia oblita (assembly GCA_023690525.1). Lineage (NCBI taxonomy): Eukaryota > Metazoa > Arthropoda > Insecta > Coleoptera > Scarabaeidae > Holotrichia > Holotrichia oblita. The sequence continues at coordinate 81,919,049 of CM043022.1, read as the reverse complement.
GGGAATCCAAGGCTTAAATATTTAATCTTGATGAAACTATCATCGTTGGCAAATTCAAAAAAAAAATAAGTACTTTAAAGGTGCCAAACACGTAAGCGAGTGCTCAAGTGGAGAAAAATGCACACTTGTAACAATGTGTGCTGTCATTTCACTTGGAACTTTTGGATTAGCAAATCAACTTCGATGGATGACTTCCGATATATTCGTAGAAGTCAGTCATTTTATTAAAATGCAGCTATTGGAGTTTGCTCTGGACTATTTATCAGATATCTCAGCTTGTGGGAAATGTGTTTGCGAAAGCAGTAAAGCATTCCCTTCTAATGAAAAGATTTTTAATTGAAGTAGAGAGAAGTAGAAGCAAATCTTTAATTGTTGTTCATAATAATCTTTAATTGTTGAATCCATAAGATGCTACCCTAAAGTACTCTTAAAAAAGACAAATTAATCAAGAAATGCATTTAAAAGGAGTGGCAGATGAAGAGAAAATTGAAAACGTTCCTCGTTAAAATTCCTAATCGAGTTCACTTAACGTCTCACACAGAAAATAAAAAAGGTTTTAACAAAAGTGTAGGTGAAAATAGTACTAGCAGTGAATCTGAGAGATATCAGCATTAGGTGCAGCTTCACACTCTGCAATGATTTTATCTCATAGAATATACATATTTGAAGATACATATGATCAATGTTCATCATCATTAGATCATCTGGCTGAATGAACAGCCAATTGTTTGTATAAATGACTTTATAAAACACTCCTTTTCCATGAAAGGTTATCCATCCTTGATAATTTGCTTACTATACCAACTAATTGCAGCAACCATTACATAGCCTCCAAACTAGTATGGAAATGTCTATGCAAAAGCTAATTGTTCTGGCCAGAAACAACAAGATCACCTTGGTGTGGGTGCCGACACAAACAAAATGAAATTTACCGGACTGGAGTCAAGTCTAGGTACCACAAAGAGTCCAGCACGTGGTGCTATTAATGAGTGGATTATAAAACAACACCAATAAAATTGGAACCATGTAGCTAGACAAAGACACAGCAAACGGATGATGGAACGACCATCACAACGATGAACTGCTGACTCACTTGTATTAAACAGGACTCCGCTTAGAGCAGTAACATGTCTATTAACAGGACATGGCTGTTTAAGAAGTCAGTAGATGGGGATCTATAAAGATGAACCCCTATGCAGACTCTGTAACGAGGAGGAGGAGACAGCCTCTCATAGTCAAGTCAAGTCAACGCAGGGTGTGGAGAAAGATTTACCAAATAGGCTTCTAAACTTGATCGAAGGAACCAACCTGTTTCAGTAAAATGAAATCAAGGTAGGAATAACAACTATATGCTCAGTGGGTCGCTGTGTTAGGGATAACTAAAAGACTGCCCTGCCTTGATCAATCAATCAATCAATCAATCAATTTACCCTCTTCAGCAATACAAGTGACCTATCGCCAAAGATCAAAATTCTTATCTATTATTCGTTTCTAGGTTCTATCATTACCTATAGAGCCCTGTCGCTTTCGAGCATGGTGAGATCTCATCTGCTCAAGCTAGAAATCCTCTGCAACGGTATCCTGAGGCTTGCTACGGGGGAGGGGGAGTCTCTGGTTTATGCTTAACCAACAACTTAAATACGATCTGGAAGTAATGTTGCTGGAACGTATAAAAAGAATGGAAAAAGCAGTCTGATAAGAAGGCCCACTATCCTAGGCCCCCACCTAAGATTGCCGTTAGAAGGGCACTAGCGATGAACGATGAAGATAACAACTAATTTTTTTTTACTAATTTCGGTTATTACTAGACGCTGAGTCGTTATAAGTCCACATCACCAACCTTCAAAGGCCACCTTGGAGGAAGGAAAGGCTGTATATTCGTTCGGCTTTAAAGCCAAAGAAGACTGCAGCAATCATATGCAGACTGGGCAAAAGTTCAGGTTACTACTACATAGAGTTAATCACAAAATGATTCGGTTCTTGCCTTGCTTGCTTCAGTTCTTTGCCTGTAACTCTCTATTTTTCTTTCGCTAGCCCCTCTGGTGATCATTGGAAGTAAAAATATTGAATTTACATTCATCCGCAAATATAACATTGTCCCAATACGTATCTAGTTTGTCGAAGTACTCTTTGGCGAATTCATATCTGCTACCAATAATTTTCTTACTAATAAATGGTTCTTTCCTGCGATGGAGCAGATAGCAAGATGGATAAATTCATTTATTTGAATATTTAAAAAAATAACTTGAGAAAAACTGAGAAAGACTAGGTGTTGGTAATACATTTATTGTTTATTACCAAGACAATGACCCTTGTTGATCTTGTTTGTTGTAGAGCTGCCCCAAAGCCTTAGGTACTCCAGCACAATCGCCGGATTTAAATCCCGCTGAGCACCTTTGGGCGATATTAAAGACAAATATAAAAGAACGTTGTATAACTAATAAAACAGAACTGAAGAAAGCTTTGATAGAAGAATAGAACACTATTGACCAAAATACTACACAAAAATTAGTTATTTTTTCAAGTATGTTGTGCGAATATAAACTAGTCATACAATTAAATGTTTTCCAGCCAAGTTAAATACAATTACAAAGAATTATTCTATTAGGCCGAATCATTTTGTGATTAACTGTAGATCAGAAAAGTATTAGGAGATAAAAGTTCTGAAGGAGAGTATTTGGTTATATATTTGCAAAGGCATCAACAAAATCCTAGTAAGTTTATATATCTAGTTGAGGTTGACACTGCTTACTTCTTAGAAAAGCTCATAGAAATGGTGTTGCTTAAACCACTTGATTCAGAAACAGCAAAAAAACAAAATGCTGCTTCGTTTGGAATTAATTGTGTAGCAATATGCTCCATATTCTGTATTATTCTACTCGTAAATGTTTGAAAATTCAATGTAATATGAAATAATTTATTGTTAAAAATGTTGTATAGTTACTCTATTTAGTTAGAGTTACGAGTGAACAAATTTGTTTGTGATATTACACCCCGCTATTATTTCAAAGTGAACATTTACCTTTTTAGTTCGAAATGTATTAAACCATCTATCCATTTGCCAATAAATATTGCACAAAACGCAGCAACAACGACACTAATAATATAGGAGAATTATAGGCAGTCGTTCGAATATGCGAAAACAAATAACTCATTTCGTTGACATCAATTTCGCGATGTTGTCGTTTAGTCGACACGTCACGCGCAGATGTTATACAATTACGATTACGCTCATGCAAGTCTAATCAATGCAGGTCCGTGTATGTCGAGGTTTCTATTATTCTCATCGTGAAAAGGAAGACTACTTTAAACCGCTCGAATAAACCTGGTTGTCTGGTTTAGAAATGTCCAGGAAGAACAGCTTGACGTCATCAGAAAAAAAATCTTTCAACCGCAACATATTTTCCTTCTCTGATTTTAATTAATTCTACTAAAATATTCCGTACACAACCAATTCCCTTCCATCCCCTCAAACCACATCTACTGTATATTTTAGGGTGAAATCCTAGAGAATTTTACCACGATAAATTATTATTTTAATACGCGGGGGCGCACTCCGATGCTAGGAGTTCACCGCAAAATTCTACGGCTCTGTATTGTTTACAATTAAATACAAGGGATAACAGTTTTAAATGAATCCCGGTCAAGTGGGTGGGGTGCTAGTGGGAACCACTAAAAGGAGGACGCAGAATGGTGGAGAGTGAGAGGCGTTTTGTGAAGTAAAGGGGTCGCTGCGGCTGTTATTTTAGGGACTGTTTAGCGAGTGCGTTGCGTTTGTTATCTTGTACGGCAGCTAGTTTAAACCAAATTAAAGTGACCACTTTGACCTTAGCTCTGTGTAACGCTGTAGAGGAATAAGCGTAGTGTGGCCAGATCGGGACGAATTTGTGTTTATCTACTTCCGGCGACGCACTTCAAAGTAATGGACTTGACGATTGCCCGGGTAAAAGACGGAGAAAGGACTATAATTTCATTTTGAATGCTCAATTACATACTGAAGTTAAGTGTAGTATTGTTAATGCTGCTAGATATGACTTGATGATTCGAATGTCAATTAATCATATATTATTTTTTTCATTTTGATCTGAAGAAAGATCTGAAATGTGTGCATACAACATTAAGGAAAGGCTTGCTGAAGGTAGTCGTTTATATATCTTGTTGTATGAGATAAGGCTTCGTGCTGTTGAAAATACAAATCTCTGAATAGATCAAATATCAATGATCATTTGCTGGTTTTGCTGCGACCTGGCAGCTATCTGACACCTTGATGACTAAATCAAAATTCATCTTTAAATAGGCCCATCTAGCCACGGAGTTTTCGAGTCGTTTCCTGCAGAGATCTTCACTGAGGTGGCTCGTTCATGGCGGCTGATCAATCCATCAGTTGCAGAATCCGCCTCGTTCCGACACGAGGTGGCGGCCTGTCCGGTTACAGCTCCCCGAGATGCTGAACCAACGAGTTCTCAGACCACGACGTCCTTTCGAGGGTTTTCCTGACTAGCGCCAGTGCATGATTACTCAAAGATGGAAAGTCAAGATCCTTATGGATCTCCACATTAGTGACGAACCAGGATGCTGCAATTATGATGCGTCCCCCAATGACGATTTGGATGGGGGAGGATTTTGTTTTCGTGGGAAACGGATCGCTATTCATTTATCAGGAAGCTCGTCAAGAGACATCTGCAGTCTTCTGCACACAAATGCATCGTTTCTTGATGTGTCGTCGGTGGTGTACAGAATAAATAATTCAGGCCCCAGCAAAGAGTCTTGGGGTACACCAGCGTCTACGCGTCTGACGGTAGAGTACCCGCCAAACCTCCTGACGCAGAAGGTCCTATGAGACAGGTACGATCAAACGAGAGATATCATATTCTGGCAACTACTTAGAGGAACCTCAAGACATTGTCCACGGTTTTGCAGATTACTTCAGCAACATTTTTTGTCTACCTACTACCACGTATAAAACCGATCTCGAACTATCTAACTTTCCTCCAATTGACATACCATATATTTCTGAGGATGATGTATTACAGGCTATCAGAAAGTTGAGCGATAAGTTTACTTCAGCTGGTGATTCTTTCATTGTCAAGGACTGCGGTCATGTATTTGCTGCACCATTATTAAAAATATTTAACATGGCTCGTTCTACGTCGAAGTTCTCAGCTCTTTGGAAAACAGGGAAGAGTGTCCCTCTTGTGAAATCTGGTGATTCTTGCATTGTAGTTTGAATTCTTAAGCGAAATCTATTTATGTACCTAAATATAGTGTTCTTTTTTATCTTTTTGTCCTGTAATTGGAATTTTTATTCTGTTGGACAATAAACTATTATTATTATTATTATTAATATTCGGATTCATTTAAAAACTAAACCATCATGCCATACTGTATCGAATGCTTGGGCGAAATTCAGAAAAATTGCTCCAGTAGAGCGTCTCAGCTCCAAAGCGTCCCGTACTTCCTCCGTTAACCGGAGAAGCTGAATATTTGCCGATAAGCCCTCCGGAGACCTAAGATAGGCATCGGGAAAAAGTTGCCCTGAATAATAATGTCGCTGAGTATTGCCAGATTCACTGACTTCGCAATCTTGGATAAATTCGAGAGAAGGCTTATCGGATTATAGCTGAGCAAGCATGATGACCATGCTTGCATGCAAATTCAAATTCTTTTGGTGATTTTTACTGTAGAATTGCCTAGAATTTGGTAACCGTTCCAGAACATTAAAACCGTGGCGAAAGAAGTAGAACAAATTGCACCTGATGAAAAGTCAAATTGCTAAAACAAAATGGACAATGCCCAAATTCTACCGTTTAACAAATCGCAGAAAATATTAGCTCCAAAAGCATTGATTTTTGGACAAATTACACCTGATGAAAAGTTCAGTTGGTAACTATATTTAAACACCGTCCTCCAAGCATAGATTTTTGTCCTTTTCATTTGCCATATATTTAATAGTCCTCCACTTCTGATTTCTAGTGTAATTGGAGGGGGTGGGGGAGATTCAAACTTAACTATGTCATTTTTGATATTAAAAGGTTTGGATGTTTTAGACACTTCGAATTGGCATTTCAGGTGGTGGTCTGCGAAAATATATCCCAACCAGGCTATTGAATAGTGGATTTGGAACTATATTCGCTCGATTCATGATCTCAGTTCCTAACGTTGATACCAATTCCTTTAATGAGAGATCTAGATCATGGTGTAGCTGTTGGTTCGTAATAAACCATGTAGCTGCAGCAATTAAGCTGAGCATTTTGTTTTCCTGGCTAGATTCGACAATTAAAGTGAAGTCTAAGCAAGTCTAGCAGTGCGGAAGCAGCCGGCAGTTCTTCTCTTTTTTTCTGAAGCCAATTCAACAATAAACAATTAACATGCGATTAATTAATCCACGTTGCACTGAATGAAATCAAGTACTGATATATTTTGGAATGAAGCAGAGCTTGTAATAAAGAAAAATAACAATTGTTCTGATAAAAGTTACATGACACATTTACGCTTCACGGGCTTATAATTTAACAGCACGGGTGCATAGAGTTTGTGTGTTTACGCCCTAACACAACATCGTTATGAAAGAGATTATAATAGAACGTACACACGCTGCAAAATACTTTCGAATCAATTTCCAATCAATTATGTATAGTACAATATTATTTTGAAATGAACAATTATTAATTTTCGTGCAGTTTGAAGTTTAACAATATGAAATCTGCGTACACGCGTGTAATTCCATAGTTAACAAAAAAAGAATTATATATTCACGCTGCTTTTATTACATACATACCGCGATTTCATTTATTAAAATCGTACATAATGGAATATGAAATGGTAATAATATTCAAAATCTATGAAAACCTATGATTTATTATTGCTTTTATGTACCTAATTTAAACTTGAATTGTCAAAATATTGTATTGTATGAATCAAATTGTGTTATCACTAATTTGACAACCAATTTGCTTGTATTAAACGAGAAAATAATATAATTAGAGGTTAATTTTGCTCATTTTTGGTGTTCTAACTTTTTAGTACACTACATACATATATCTACAATAGTGGGCTACCTTCTTGCGCTTCTACCAGCACCAATTTCCTTCTTATTGTAAACTTGCGAATATAAAACTTTTAATAACGTGTTACTCGTAAAGTCCAAAGTGTACTGTGAGTTCTTGCATGCATAACACTGCGCCGTTAACTATTTAGGTTATTCTTCGTTTACTTTTTCGCCAGGATTAAAAGTTGGACTGGAAGTTGTTAAAAAATATCCCTTCTTAGTATTCCACTTGGGTATACTTTTAATAGTGAATTTATGGAGAGGTCTTTCAGAATAATTTGAATCAGAATTACGATACTTTTGTTTAAACGTTTTTTTCTTGTGATTGTAATTGTAAAGGATATAATAGAAGTGTAAAGTTTACAGGAAATGTAATCGTAGGTTATTATAAAGATGGGATTGTCATCAAAGACAAAAAACTTATAGAATAGTTTCCTTAATTTATCGATTCTAATCCTCATTGAGCTTTTATGGCATTAATTAGATCGGCGGCTAAACGAATCCGCTCCAGCATCTTTTGCCGTAATCTGATATTAGATACTGCTTCAAGAAGAATGAAAGAAAAAGAAGCTGTGAGCGTGGATCGTGTAGTCTAGTATTTCTCATTCATTTTTGAGCCTCATCACGAGGATCAAGCACGCAGTGGTTAGGCGGCTGACTATCGTTGTGGTGGGACGATAAGAGCCGGGTTTCAATTCTCTTGAGGGACGGTGACATTTTTTAGATGGTTGAAATCCGGATCGATTTACCATCCACGGCGATATGATACTGTCACAAAGCCATTTGAACACAATTTACACACACAAAGCTACACCGCAAGAGCTGCATGATAGCTATACAAGTAATATAGCTTAGAAGTTAGTGAAGTATTATCTGTCCCCATTTAATAATAATAACCGGGTTTATGAGACGATTCTCCAAAATGCTCTATTTTGTCTGGGATTCTTGTATGGCGTAATAGTGCTCCATACTTCGGGTTGAACATTCCTGAATTTGTAAATTGGTTTGTTTCAAAACTGTTCATGGTCTATTAAGTTCCCCATTAACAAGTTGTAATACTGTGTAAACTGTGACCAAGATGAGTCTCTTTTAATCGAATGTGGGCTTTCACCGCCACTGTTCCATAAAGATGTATCTTTCAGGCATTGCCGTGGTTGTTGTAACAAACTTGACTTGTTTCGCTGATCTTTCTGTCAGCTTCTTCAGAAGTTCTCTAAAGACTGATGTTGATGTCTTCTACTCCTCGTTATATACCCAGTTCCTGTTCCGCTCCAGTGATGCGTATCCGTTCCAGTCCGCCGAACCGTATCCGTTATCGTTCTCTGATCTGTGTCCGATGCTTCTCCTCGATTCGTGTTAGATGATCTCGGATGCGTCCTCGTTGGTCCTTGCTCCTTCGGGCTCTCCGTCTTCTCGGTTGAAGTTGTTCGGATTCTTCATTATTTCCAGGGATTCTCTCACTATCCGTGGGTAGTAGTGATTACTTTTGGCTAGTATCTTCACGTCAAGTTCGTTCAGCTACTGCAGATTTTCCAGTATTTGCCTGTTCGATATTTCTGCGATGCTCTTTCACTCTGCATTGTATACTGCGCCCGGTTTGTCCAATATACGATTTCCCACATTGGCATTGAAGTTCGTAGATGCCTTCAGCTTTTAGTCTCGGTATGGACTCCTTGTTGGATGGAAGCAGTTCTTTTATTTTCTTGACTGTGCTGAACCTGACGTTGACGTTCTTCTTCTCCAGGGTTTTCTTCAGCCTGTCCGTGACTCCAGCAATATATGGCAGGTGTGCGTATCCTGCTGGCTTTAGTTCTGAGTCATCCTTCTGTTTCTTTTTGGCTCCGGCTAATCTCCGAATCTCCTGTGGTTTGTAGCCGTTCTTCTGGAGTGTATCTTTCACATGTTGAATTTCCTCGGTTTTGTTGGTAGCATCTCTAATTTTATTTAACATTTGTAACATTGTGCTAATTTTTTGGTCTTTATCGGGTCTATTAGGTTTGTCTAATAGTGTTGTCAATGAAATTTTGACAGAGAAGAAGAGAAAACAGACCATTTTCAAAAACTCTATTAGGAAATGCTATCACAACAGTTGGACAACTTTCCAAAAAAAGCTTCCAGAAAAAACTAAATAAAGAAGAATTGAAACTAACTGTGGTAACTGCTTTAATAGAGTATATTTAAAACGGCATGTGGCAGATGGATTTATCACACATGTTACCGACAGGTGGAGTGTGAGAAATTCCAATTCAAAAATAGATTTCACTAATTTCTATGAATTTAAACACAAAAAGGTTAAAAGATATCTTTTATTTTTTTCAAAGATACATGTTTAATTCGACATAAAAAATGCAGGACTTAGAAGAAAAACATTATCAAGAAATTAAGCATATGTATTTAATTCATTGTATCGAGCAACTTAAAGCAGAAAATCTAATCAAAAAACAAAAAAAATCATTAAACTAAGTGGTAAACTGAAAAATCTATGGAGCATTGAATTTTTTGTTTTCCTGTCTTGAGCTCTAGGACATTTTGTACATCTTCGCGGTTGATTTGGCTTAAGCTTTTTCGACTTTGGCTCAGGAGTTTCGCCTAAAACTGTACGAATGTTGGTGCGCAATTCACGTGCGAGGCTTGGATATCCCACTCTTTCACTTGTTGTTCTTTTACTAACAGCATTCCTAATTCTTTTATAAAAAGTCTTCTGGGAATGTTCTTACCATTATTGTTTTCTCTAAAAATAATCTAACTATTGATAAAAACGGTATTGAGTAACGAAAAGAAGATGGTCAGAGGCCAGCGTCTACTATTGCGAGCAACATTGTAGCTTGAAGACATTTAGTGAACTACATCAACTCCACACTTGCTGAAGTTGAAGGCGGTAACTTCGGGTAGCTTCTTGTTCATGTAACGAATCGTAGTATCATGTAAGGAATATCGTTCTTTATTGCGCGTTTGTAAAAATTCAGGTTCATGCTTTACTCTTACGAATAGTCCCTACAGCAGTTAGTTTGCGCTTTTGTAGCAGGATTCGAAAAAGGTCAATGCTTGTGTACCAGTTGTCACATGTTATGTTTCTCTTAGTGCCTGAAACTGGCTCAACCAATCGGTCGATATCTTTCTATTCCGGTACCGTCAGTGTTCCATAATTCAAGTAAATTTCGACGATTGTTTTTGAAAACCCCAGATAAATAAAGAAGACCAAGAAGTGCTTTGATTTTTACCACATAATGCGGTGAAGTTTTTGGCGATTCTATTATTTGTGTTTATTACAATATCAGTTATCATCTGTTCGTTTATAAAAAGCTGAAAATACTCGATCCGAGTTTTAGCATTCCTTGCAGAAGCCTTAACACCTGGCAAGTGGATTATAATATTTTCCGATCTGGACCTAACATTTTTATTTGGTAGTATCTTAGACGATCTTGTATAATTTTTTCCGACAAAAAAATTGTTTTCACGTAGTTCTTTCTCGTTCTTTTCCATTCCTTGCAGTTATTCTCTCGTCTGTCCTTCTTCTTCTTCAACCTCCGCTTCTTGCTCTTGATCGTAGTAGTCGCTATTACCAATTTCAATTTCGCTATGGCCAATTTCATCCTCTTCCTTTGAATCTGCCTCGTCAATAACAGGTTCGTCGGCTTCACACTTTTGCAATAAGCTTAACGGTCTTGCTCTTTTTGCCACTCGCACACGTTGCTAAATACTCACATAGGAAAAAACATTACAAATTTAGTATCAAAACTTGGAAAATATTGTTTTTACTTTGCTCAATGAACTAAAAAATAATATATGTAGCCAGTAGAAAAAAGTTGAAAATAATACCGAGAATCCAGCGATTCCATCAATATACCAAGAGCGCCTATTACACCCAGCACCTTCATAAATGGCAGAAAATAAAGGTGGTTATTTTGGCATGTTACTATTTTATTTAATATTTTTGTGGAGGTAACAAGAGACAGTTGGTGAAGAAATCAGGTAGACACAATCTCCAAATCTGTATATTATGTAGATACAAAAAAATATTAACTCGAAATATGCTACATATTGTAGAGAGAGAGATTTGAAGATCGGTACAGTCATGGTCGAATTACAAATATCATGAAACTGTAAAATATTTACAAACAGAACACAAAAGCGTGAAACGTATACATCCCTCTGCCGGAGATTTGGTAAAACTACATCAGCATGTTACAATGAAGCAGATAAACCTAATTCAAAGCAACTGGATTGACGATAGCCACACGTCGTAACACACAGTGCATAAAGGAAACGTTTGTAGTTCTATCCTGACACACAGACACGTGTTTCGAACTTATTTGTTCTCATCAGTGTGTGATACAAGAGTATGAACTGACGAACGAATTCCCACATACCAGTTATATCAAGAAATTACTCGACAGAAACTCAGAAGATAAACTCCATGACCTCTATCGGGCGATAACCAGACTCAACAGGGCAGATCACCGCACTGCAAGCGATACAGAGATCACGTGTGTAAGCGCTACAGTCCTCTATCGGATAACCCGATAAGTGTAAGCACAAACAGAATACAAAAGCGTGAAACGTATACATCCCTCTGCCGGAGATTTGGTAAAACTACATCAGCATGTTACAATGAAGCAGGTGAACCTAATTCAAAGCAACTGGATTGACGATAGCCACACGTCGTAACGTTTGTCAGTTCATACTCTTGTATCACACACTGATGAGAACAAATAAGTTCGAAACACGTGTCTGTGTGTCAGGATAGAACTACAAACGTTTCCTTTATGCACTGTGTGTTACGACGTGTGACTATCGTCAATCCAGTTGCTTTGAATTAGGTTTACCTGCTTCATTGTAACATGCTGATGTAAAATATTTAATTAGTATTATATTTTAAGGAATCGGTATCCTACATTTCTGATGTACAGGTTGGTGTTTGGACGAATTCACATCATAAAAACTTGCTCGATTAAACCCAGCAATTGTTTCAATATTCATACGAAAGTAAAGGTATCAATCACGTAGGTACAGCAGGAGAAAAAAAGAAAGACGCCCTTTACTCAAAATGCACGGGTACTTTATTGACTTAGTATACCTACATGGACTGTCTGTGGCACAGACATTATTTGTATGCACTCTAGGATAATAAAGTTCCCGTAGGATTTGAGTAAGAAGCCTCCTTCTTTCGCGCACTGTCCGGATACTTTTTTCTCCTGCTCTACTACTGGCTACTGGCAGATAAATATACCTGTATCAACCTGTAGTCTCAAACTAAACGAGAACTCATTTAAACGAAATTATCCGTAATGTACGTACTCACATAAGTGCCTAACGGGATCATTTTGTGCCGAGAACGATATCTCATCAAGTGAATATCTCCAGAACTCACATCCACTTGCAACGTTGATTCGACTTTTTTTTTTTGACGTATGTATGTACCTACAAGATATGAGCGTGTATTATACGTGAGAACATCCCTGAGATTCCTGTAAGTCTATCTTTGTCCTGGCGCCAATTTCGCTATTGAATATGTTTGAAGATCTTTTTTCTCTATTCTTGCTTTGATTGAAAAAAAAAAGTTTATCTGTTTGCTGACTTGACAGCGTCAATAAAAGTTATTTCCCAAAGTAATAATAAAATTTTCAATCTAACTCGACGCACCTTCTTATACTTCGTTCCCTTTTTGTTTGCGACCAAAATCTCCCGTACGAAATTATAATGCCTTTCCCCTTAATAGGATGAATTTTCCTCTTCTGGGATGTTGTTGAAAAGAACGGCTGAATCACATCAGTAGGTACGTTTTAAATGTATACGAACGAGATTCTTTTGTAACGTTACGAAGGGAGAATTATGAATGAAATAATTTATTTGGGAGTTTATTAAAGTATGAAATTTAGCTTTTTTCCCTAGAGATGAAACGGAAATCAGTTCTTTTTATGTAGAACGATTCGTTTTACGTCCGTGGTTATTGAATGTGGCAGATTGTGTATACGTTTTATACTGACGTATTTTAATCTTTATATAATGGAAACCTTTTAAGATTGTTGTCACTTATACTTTTAATTATTTGGAAGAAAAAATAATTTCTAACTCGGAGGAAATAAGTCTAGATAGATTGCAATGTCATCACGTTGAGAAAATGTAAAATTTGCGTTTTTTATTTAAAGACTGAGATAATATGTAAAGAAATAAAGTTTAGTGTGAGCCGCCGGTATTGAAATTCTAAAGTGAGTTGGTTTGAAATTAATAAATTAAGGATGAATTTAAACAAAGTCCAAAGCTCAAAGGAGAAATCATATGCAAAATTGACAGTTGCTCTAGGTTGTTCTATATTGTTTCAATATTATTAATATATCAGCTTTGTACTGAAGCAATCAGATATGCCAACGATGTCGTGGTAATAACAAAAAGCAAAGAGATAATGGAAAGAATGTTGGGAGAGATTATGAACGACTGAAGAAAGTTTGAGCTGAAGCTAAATGCAAAGAAAGACAAACGAAAAAGTGCAATATATGCACCAATAGAGGTAGCAGAGCGTTAGTATAAAAGAAATGTGTACAAAAACGTGGACTTGAGGACCAACATGGAAAAAGATCTAGCACAGAAAATTAAAGGATAAAGGATGAAATGGTTGGTGGACAAGCAGTATTTGATGGTAGGTTGGCAGCCGAACAACGACAGGAGAAATCACAGAAGACAGAATTAAATGGAAGTACATAAAAGGAATACTCCCACACTCGTAAAAACTAATCTAGAGAGCTGCCCATATGACATTATTCTTCTGGAGTGTTAAGCCAATATGGTATGGTAGAGGGCTAAAATTTTGAAAAAAATGTAGTGTTATCGTTATAATGAAGAAGCTGACTACTCTGATCAAATATCAAGGCCCAATATTCTCCTGCTTTGGACTTAAGAGGCCCTACTACCGTTTGACAATTGTTCATAGCAAATTTCAGTAATTAAATCTAAAAATTGATTGAGTAATCTTTATTCCCCTACCAAGTTAAACGGGAAAAGAGATTGTGAAGTTAATATCGAATATTAATAGACAAAATTGTATATGTAGATGTAAAACATTTGTAGAAATATGTGTATCAAGCCCGATTTTCAAATTATATTGAAATAAAATTAAGCAAACGATTTATAGTTGGTAGACGACCCTCTTAATATACCAATCATTTGGATTCATCTGATCAGACTATAATCCTGCAGTAAATTATGATCAAATGTTAAAGAAGTCATTGTATATAAATAAAGCTTCAAATGCAGAAATTGTTTAGAATTGTTCAGAAACAGTGAAACAATGTCGACCAGTCCAACCCCCTGGAAAAAAATTCTCAACCAAATCGACCACAAGAACCTCAAATTCTTTCGATGTATAGAGACATTTCATCATATAGTTAGACCAGTTAGAAAGATTCATATTTATTTATTTGCTTGTATGAATTTATGAATTGTCCAATGCTAAAATGTACTGGTAGAGAGAAACAGAATGTTGCAGACGATTACATGTCCTGTAGTAGATGGATGGAGAAAATAAAAATTGAATTTGTGTTGGTGCAAGTTGCAATATCTTGCTGAAGTTGGCAAAAATAATTCCAATTCAATAGTCTTCATTTCTAAATTGTAGTCAAGAGGTGCTTTCGTTTTACATGCGCTTCTGAAGTCTTGCTTCACTTCAGTTACCAACCGCGTTCTTTTAAAAAAACAACTCATATGGAAATGCACTTTTACGATGCACTTTACTGAAGTGCTTCAGATGAATGTGAAGCAGACTAATAGCGCGTCACTTGTTGTGATACGCTTCACCTAACCTATAAGAAGCATTCGTTTTTGTGTTTCACTTGGTTCTTGCATTTCTGTAATACTTCAGTTGACGTCACAATTGAAGCGAAGCGTGTGTAAAACGAAAGCTATAAAGGATGAAATGTTTCAAATGATAACGGGCTGTGACACAAAATATTGATAGCAATAGGAAGAAGTCAATCCTATCTTTACAAAATGATTCGTCAGTAAAGTGATAGACATGTTTAGTATTCGTACATTTGTAGACGCATACCCAGTAACGGATATGAAATTGCGTCATGGATTCATTGATTTGTATGTATAAAATAAAGCAATTGGTGCATTTTAAATCCAATTTGACGTCTTATTAAATTATTATTATTATTAACCTGAACGGGTCGATGGCCGCAGTGGTTAGATGGCTGACTATTGTTGTGAGAAGACGATAGGCGCCGGGGTTCAATTCTCTGGAGGGACGGTGACCTTTTTTCAGAGAGTTTAATCCCGGATCGACTTGCCATTCGCTGTTGGGAGCAAAGTGATTAACAGCGCGGCATCATAAAAGGCGATATGATGCTGTCACAAAGCCAATTTAACACAACATACACACACAAAAACTACACCGCGCGAGTTGCAGTGATAGCCAGACAAGCGATACAGTTTACGGAGTCACTGCAACTAAGCACCCACCACATTAAAAAAAAAAATTAACCTATCGAAATTATGCGTCGACTAATTACACAGTTCATTAAAAAAAATGCTTTCAAGGACCCAAATCTACGACTGGCTCAAAAAATGCTTCGCCTAATGGCTGAAATTCAGTGGAAAGCAAGTACCCATGTTGTGGTATTATATGGGGGTGCATGAACAATCATTTCAGATGATTTGGGTTACCGAAAAGTGTCAGCAAGATAGGTGCCTCGACTCTTGATGGAAGATCAGAAAGCAAACCGTCTTGCGATGTGTGAAAGACTTATGGCAAGACATCGAATAGAGAGGATGATTTGTTGAGGCACATTACCACCTGTGATGAGACGTGGGTCTATCTTTCTGCCGAAATAATTCTTGCAACTGTTCTTTTGGGAATTGTACAGGCATAAAGCTGATTGATTTTTATTCCTATAGACGAAATGGCAATGCTCGACCACACATAGCTGCATTGATTCAAGAAAATTTGGATAAAATTTATTGGGAAAGCGCTGAAACGTCCGTCCTACAATTCCGATCTGCCACCGTGTGATTAGCTCATGTTTGGGAGAACTGGGAGGTCACCATTTTGACGACGACGAAAGTGTGGAAACGTTCCTGAGTAATTGGTTACAGACGCGACCATATTTACTCTTTGTCCAGTTGATATTTAATTCGTCCTCCTACAAAATTTAGACGAATTGCAGGAAATGTATTTGCAAGATGTTTACGGCAAAAATATTGTCATCATGAAAAAAAACTTTTGCAAAATTTTCTGTTAACAATGTGGTTATTATTAATACACATACGTTATTATTAATGGATATAAAAGCGTCCAGTATTGTTCTATTATAATTTGCGGTACTTTAAACACAAATATTCATATCGTACATAGGTTTCAACAAGTTGGCACCACATTTTTACATAATTCGTAAAATACTTCAACTATAAACAACAAAACAAACGAACGAACATGAAAACATGCGAACAAACCACGCGGACGTGATATGTATTAAATTAAAACTATTCCATACATAACATTTTGGGCTTAATTAGACGGCAAGGAAGATAAATTCTTGCTGCCCTCTCTCATTACGGATACCGTCGATGTGTTGTTCCTGCTATGTAGTTGGCCAGCAGGACTCGATATAATCGCGTATATACCCGTCGGTTTTTCCGACGATCGACGAATCACCATCCGATCGTAACCGAAACATCGCAGTATTATTGTTGACATTCTGCTGGTACACAACAGTCTTCGCAGCGTCATCTAGATAGACGCTCAGGACGTCCTGCGACGTATAGCGTCGTGTTTTCCTGCTATAGCAGACGATCTTTCCAAAATAGAGATCTAGAGTGCGCTGACGCTTAGAGTTAACGCGCGTTGATATTTTGTGTGCGGTTGGTATTATTACGATTAATTTTAATTTTCTTTTTGTTTATTATTATTACTTTTTTTTTGAGAGAATACGATTTTAATTTTGAATTTATTAAAGATTTGAGATTTTCTCAGTTCTCGGTTAGTAAAATCTTGAACTTTATATTTGTATTGGAAGTGTGAGAATAAGAAAGACGACGAGATTGTTTATTAAGAGTTCGGTTACTTTTACAAGGTAAGCAACTGCCTAGTACTTGTAATACAACTTATTTATCTCTTTGCATTTAATCGATTCGATTTTTTGCTATTTCTTTGTGTTCTTGAATGGGTGTGTAATATTAAGAAGTATTTTCTATTTATTAATGCATATTGTCTTAATGTTATATCACGCTTCCTATTTTCATAAATTATTTATAATATAATTGAGTTACATTCCAAGGAATAGCTCTAAAATTAATGTAAATATTTATTACGTAGTTATTGTTAGAAATGTAAGTAGTGTTGTTGAATGTGCTCCGGTATAAAAATTAAAAAAAAAAAAAGAATTACATAATGAATAAGCATCGTTTGGCCAAACATACATGAAAGTATTGTATTATTTCCTTGTTTCTGTTCACAAATATTTACAGATGTTTATGTCATTCTAATTCCTTTTACTAGTAATCAATAGGTGTGTCATTTCGAAACGGGTTATTTAATTTTGTCAGCTCAGTTTTGGTCCAATTTCGATGTTTACCAAACAAGAAGATTTCCTTTAATTTTTAAACAAATTCCTCTGGTGAAAATAGTTCCTAATTATCTTAACGTAAACGTTGTTAGATTACAATCATGATTGTTTATAAATAATCTGTCAAAGTTTGACATTTACAGCAACAATTTTTGAGATATTAGTTAGTAATATACCGATCAACAGCAATTATTTTTTTGCCACCAGTCCCAATGGCGGCAGCCAAAATTTTTCTCTATAGGCACTCGTGTTCCATACTTTTAACATTCAATGACATTTTGTTCCTATTAATGCTGACGAATGTTTGATTAAAGTCTATGAAAATTATCTTCCAGTTTAAATAATGACTGTCAATAGCTTTCTCTAAATTTGTACCAAGAGCTTTTTACAATAATTTACCTTCCCACCCTCTCCTACCTTGGTGTGGGTGTATATTTGTGTAAATCCTCGTCCTTCCTTCCGAAGTTCCTTCCGTTCCAATCTCCTCCAGAAATCACAAGGCGTAAGATTCGGTGCACGTCTTGGCCATTGTATGGGTCCTCTTCTACCAATCCAACAATCAGAATCAGCTGTGTGATGTTTACTACAGCAGTCTCTGTTGACATAATCAATCATAATAATGTAATAATATGATTACTTAATGGAGGAACCCTGTATATCTTGTTTTTGGCCCAAAGTTGAAATTGTGACAGTGATCAGGGCTGGGCAAAATACATTCCAAATGTATTTGAAATATAAAAGACAAAATACACTCCTTTTTAGTATTTGAAATACCAAATACAAAATACATTCATTGCAGATAAATTTTAACATTTTAAAATATTTTTCCTTTAAAATACTGGGAACACTGTCAATGTCATTATTGTTTTCTTCCATTTCCAACGAATTCATTGAAATAAGGAAATAAGAATCAGATACCATGCCGAACTATTAAAGTTTAAAGTGAAGTTAGGAAAGGAAGGGACAGCTGGCCCGCCAAATACACGACAGTGATCATATGACACCAAAGTTTTTGATCATTTTCTTGTTAAATTATCACTTGCTGGCGCTGACCCAATTTCAATTTTTTTTCTTGCTTCTTCTAGTTCTTCCATGTTGATTCCTCTTTCGCTAGTTTTTGATGTTACTTGTTCCTTGTTGTTATTTATTTCTTGTATTTCATCATTTAGTAATATTGTTTGCACTTGTCCAGTACTTGTCTTTTGTAAAAAATCCACGAAACAATTCTTTATTTTATTTACTTGGATCTTGTTTTACTTTCTTCATTTCGCTTTTATATTTCTCGTAATGTTTTGTTGTTTGTTCTTCATCTTTTCCATCTAGTTGCTAGACCTAAGTGTCGTAGCACCCAAGCTCATTAGGTCTGGCGTTCTGCAGGGTTCTCTGTTGGACTCAGACCTTTTTCGCTGACAACACCGTGGTGAAGACCTCTTCGAGAAACAATGCCCTCGTTTGTCGTCGTCTTTAGAGGGTGGTTGATGATATCGTTGAATGGTTGCGCATATGGCGTCTCTCCATTAACGGCTCGAAATGCGTGGTAGTGAGTTTCTCGAGAAAAAGAGATTCACCACCCCCAACCAACATCTCTGTGGGAGGTGAGAAGCCCCTTTGGTCACTTTCATCTTTCGTCAGCATTTTTTCCGGTATTTCTGTTCTTACGTGCAAGTTCTGTCTTGTATCCGTTCCTCTGTTGGAAAAGCTCTCTGAGCGCCTCGAACTTTCAAAGCCAAAGACTGAATGTGTTTCAAAATCGCGCCTTATGGAAGCTTTCCAGATCTATTCTAGATCTCCTGATCTGAGAATTCCTTAATTCAATATCTTGGGGAGTTGAATCCTGACAGGCCTCCACCACTTGTGAGAACGCGGCATGTATTAGAAGGACCATAATAGTCCAAAGTCTCCCCTAGTCTTTACCTCTGCAGAAAAATAAATCGTCCCACACTCCGTGATAAGACCAAACCACTCAAACAAGTGCTTAGAAGACTGAAGGCTGTTTAATCCAGTCTTAGACAAAAATGAAGACCTCAGTAGTGGTAGGTCTGTATTAACTCTAATTGGGTTGTCTTCTGAAGATGTATCTTTCGGGTGTTGCTGTGGTCGTTGTAACAAACTTAAAGTTTCTCTGATCATTCTGTCAGCTTCTTCAGAAGTTCTCTAAAGATAGTCTTTAAATAAACTTATAACAACGTCAAGTTTGTTACAATGACTACGGCAACACCCGAAAGATACATCTTCATGGAACAGTAGCCGTGAAAGCCTACATTCGATTATTGGATTGTCTCCTGTTTAGTTGTTGTAGAATGATCTCTCTCTCTCTCTCTCTCTATCTTTGTCTGGCTGTGCTTTTGAATCTAACACGGTTTTTATGTTTATCCATCACACTAATTTTCTAATTCTTTTTCTCTTCCTCTTACGCTTATTATGTTTCATGTTACTTTAAATATTCTTTAAACGTCATAATATCAGGTTGTTGTCTTTTATTTTTGTTCCATCCTATCTGCTAACCATTTTTATTTCACACTTTAATTCTTTTTTATTTTGCGTAATCTGCAAATATTTCTTTATATTCTATAAGCAGGATAACATTTGTAATGTCATCGTCCTATAAATCATAGTCCTAAATCAATTTTCATTTTGTATTCGATATTTTCTTGTTTTCTCCATTTCAGCTCCTCTCGTTGTTTTTTTTTCCGCTCAAAGAAATCCTAAAAAATGATTCCCGTAAAAGAAACACAACGTCGACAATGCGAAAAGCCATTCCTGCAACGTCCATTTGAAGCGTAGAGATGGGAAAACTTAAGCCCCCAAAATGCACTTAAATGTCTCCATTAATAAGTTTTATCGTAGACAATGGAATCTTCAGTCCGCGCTATTTTGAGCTTACTTTATGAGTTTTGGCTCGTTTTAGATTTGAATCTTTTACGTGTTAGCCCCTTGGGAAGGTGGCCCTGGGCCGGGGCAAACTATCAACGGGCTACGCTTGGATTGTTAATGTCGTGAATATATATTCCGATCATTGCACGAAACGGGAATACACTAAATCTCTTTCGAAATCGGTAATGTATGTTTAATCTAAATCTTGCTTTGAGGTTTATTTATTATTTTTGGTCCCGAAGGAAGTTTAAAGTTACGATAGCGTAGAGTCATCAATTTTTTGACAAACGGAGTATCTAAATTCAATCTCACATTCTATTATTCAGCGCTCCATACGTGTATTATATTATGTCTTGAAACATCAACGAATATCTAGGATAGACCTCATCCGTAATGGGCGGATAATGAGTCTGTACTTTACCCTAATACACTACACTAACTTAAGAGGCAGGATAATACCGATCGTACATAGAGAGGAACTACTCATCTTATTGTTGTCTGTCTAATGAGAGCCATCAATTACAGAGCTTCCCAGAGATTCAATATCGCGAACTGTGGCTTCCCTTCCTGAGAGAACGGCGCTTAATTTCAGTTTCCCATTGCGATTTCTTGGTATTTTTCCTCTCTGCATAATCAAGCGCTAGAACAGTATTGTGTCTCTGTGAATGCAATGAGCTTTTTTTCTCCGTATACTTTCAGAGAAGGGGTTAATTTTGAATCTAATCAGGTCGAGTAAAATTAATCTAAATTTATTGCAACACTATTTTTAGCCACTGGTAGCCAAATGAAACTTCGTCTAGTATTGCTGTAGAGTATTCCAGAAAAATGATATTTTGTCTTGTACTGCAAACCACTCGTTCACCTCTTTCGATGTCTCATCGTTCCGAAATTGAATCCCACAAATATGTTCTTTGATTTTGACCTCAAGTTATAAAAGAAGTATACACATCTAAACGAAAAACTCGCAAGAGAGAAACAGAAACTAACATCACAGGTAAGGTTTCAGGCAGTTGAATTTAGTTCCAGATTTTATTAAAATTAGAAACCGAGACTACAACCTCCACTTAAGTAAAAATCTTACTAAACTCAATAATATAATCTTCAAATTTTATAAATCTAAATTAAATATCTACATTAGCAACACATGTCAAGGTATTAAAGCTCTCAAATCTAGTATTGAAATAATTAAAGACAAAATATTAGTATTTCTACCACAACAACTAACTTCTTCTTTTTTAATCTTGTTAATGACATTTGTGGAAAAACTTTAGTAGAAACTCAAAAAGGAATAAAAAATAAAATAGAAAAATTGAAACAACGATTTCTTAATTCAAAAAAATCCAACTTACCACAAGTACAACCTGAATGGTTCTTAAATCTAACGAACACGTTTATTCCAGAAAACATCAAATTTATCCTAAGCCTTGGTCCCAAATACAGCCTATTCCAAAAAAATATTCCAATATTGGAATATACAAAATGATATTCGTTGTAAGTTGGTCAATATTTTAAGTAATTTTCAAAAAAAAAATCAACTTAAACTACTACAATTACACCCTCTTTGTTCTGCCATAATAGAAACAAAAACATTTGTTAAGAATCACCCAGATCTATATATCCTAAATGCTGATAAAACCAATAAAACTATCATCATGAACAAAACTTCACATAGCACCTGTTGGTGCAGGGGCGTTGTTCTGATGAAACAACACACCACATCTGAGTTGTTTCCACCTTTCTGCCCAGTTATAATCTGACCACCTGAACAGGCTATAAAGATAATCCCAAAAACCTGTAGCCATGATCTTTCAGGATCATCATGGTGAACTCACGTTTCATCCACAGTGACGAATCTTTCTGGGAAGTGTTCATAATCTCTCAGGAATGGCTAAATTCGTCTCTGACTGATTCAGTGTTAACTGATGATGTGCTAAAATAAGATAGATCAGTGGGAAAGTTTGGATTCGCGAGTTCTGAGGAATACCAGCTTTGACACCCTGTATTATACATCCCGTCGAAAAAGTAAAGACCTCTTCAGCAGATGAGTTTTAAAATCAATTATTGATACGAAACAAAATTAAATAACGAATCATCTCGTAAAGGAAATCTCAATAAGTAAATAAAGCAATCCGAACAAATTAAAAAAGAAAACCCTAATCGCGAAATCGACGCCGAAATCAATGATAGCAACGATGTTTTCCCTCGAAGAAAAAAAAAAGCAAATTTAAATTCTTTCCCCAAACTCGAAATAATTAGCCATCGATTTGGCTCCGACGCTTTTACAACATCGCGAAGAAGTCGATTGTTTCTTTTTTTTCCGTTTCTCCATTGTTCGAAACAAAACTACGCAGCTCGCTAGCGCCCTCTACTCCTACCATTACACACTTATTGCTACCGCCTCTCTCTGCCGCCTAATTAATTTCCCTGGGCTAATTTAAATGGAGGAGAAAATTTATGTCCTTCCATATATTTTCAGACATCAAAGAGTCGATGGCTGTTTTTAACCTGTAATTAATGCACAGCGTTGTGTTATTAAAGGGTATCCTTTCGAATAGAGCCAGCCGGTCTCGAGTTATACAAAATAGCCCCTGGATTGGATTATAAATGGTGTATGCTATAGGAGGTTCAACCTGTTCCTGTTTGCCTTACGGTTATGTTTTGGTAGTTCCTCATGTTACCGTTTTCTTCCTCTTATTTTAGCTGTCGAGTCATCCCCCTTTAATAGTGTGTGGAGTATCCGCAGATCTATATATATATATATATATATACATAGTGTTCTTGTGTGGTTCTCTACAATTCATGTTTGCACAACTAAAAACAGTTAACGATCTAGCGCTAGGGAAGGAAGCTAAACATAAATCTGTCATGAATGTATCTTGAACTAGGGACAAGTTGTTGATGAAAATTCTTGTTACTCGTGTGCTCGTTGACATGATTAGGAAAAAGGTTAACTGATGTTTAAGCTAGATTTGTTCTAACATTTATGATGCAATAATCGTCACCTCATTAATAATTTGATGGCATTACTGCAATCATCATATTAGCAGTTATTAATAATTAAATATGCATCTTCATAACATAAGCTTATCAGTTTTGTAATTCAATTTGTTGTCAAAATTGTTACTACTACTTGGGGCGCTAAAAAGATTGTTCGTCTTAATTTAACCCTTAGTTTTTCATTAATCCAAATTTAATAGCCGGACTATTTTGTTTAGTCAAGTGAGAGAACTGTTTTTGCCCGGTTCATATCTTGTTTCTTGTCTGCAGTTTTCCTTGATGGAATGCTCAAATGCTGCACAGCTGCCCCCCCCCCCTCACCCCTAAAAAGTATTTGTATTTAGTAAACTCTACTAGTTTAGGCTTGTTGACGAAGACAAAGTGTCCAAAAATTACTGAGAAAGGTGTAAAGGCAGGCCTGCTTGAATAGTTTAGAAGAAGCTTCCTCATTTTTTTTTCTAAAGCTAATAGCAGGACTTAGATTAAAGCAAAAACAAAGGGTGAAAAAGGCAGTTCTCGGCTTTATCTCATCCCATACTATGACATTTTCACCAAAAAATTCGAAGTTGCTGCTCCTCCAAATATGGAAAATTGGAGTAGTAAAGCCTATGAAGCAAAAATGGAGGTTCTTGTAGTGAATATAGGAGGATTTAAGCTTGTGGTGTAGGAAGACTCAAGGTATTTTAAGAGTTGACTGTGGCAAACGCAGTCAAACTGGTCTGCGTTTCTGGACATTTTAGTGTACACTGGGATGACATGGATGGAATGGATAACACTCGAACTTATCAATCAGGAGAGAAGTGTAATGTTTAGGCAAGAATGCTGTAATTACTGGTTAAAAGTTAGTGGGCAGAAAACATTATAAATTCTGTTTAGTGGTTAGCTATAGGCCATTAAACAGAATTTATGAAATTTGAATGTGTTCTTTCTGTTAGCTTTAATCAATCATGAAGCAGGAATCTGCTAACACTTTTTTGGGAGGCCCATCCAACAGCAGAAGAAGAATCTGAGAGACGTTATTAGGGTAATAACAGAGAGCTGTCAACCATTTGGTGGGGCGAGAGCAGGGAAAACGTTCAAATCCTACTTACTGTTACCTTCTACTCAAAAACCAGAGATTACAACTTAGATGACTTCAATGATATTTAATAATAATAATAATAATAATAATAATAATACATATATTTTCCAACAGGTAAAACATTATGGCAATATTCTGGATAGAATTAAACACCACCCATTTACTTCATTATATCCCATTGAGTCTAGATCATATTATATTTAATGAATCATCGATATTGCCCAAACAATTTGTCTTTCATGATAAATACATTTTACTGGTTAATCTATACAATCTATCAAATTGACAATTCCACATTTCCGTATTAGTCACATCTGCAGTAATTTAACGTTAAACCATCTGCTTTTAATAGTCGGAAAATATCCATTCATTTTTACAATAAATTTAATTATTACAGTCGCAAGTAAAAATATTAAATTCTGAAAACATCTGAAAACAGTGCTCATCAAAATGAAACTATGTACATGAAACATGAATGTAAACACAAAGGAAATGGTTGAGGGAATGCAGATATATAGATATTGTATTTTTAGAGGTGTAACCTGTCTCTGCACATATGTACATACAAACTAGAATATGTACCGGTTTTATAGAACTCTGCCAGAGTCACTCATTACAGTGTAACAGGAACAAAGTGAACTCCAACGTGCAACACGGAACTGGAAACTTTAAAGCAGACATTCGCGCTACAATAATTTTGTATACATTTTACACCAGATATGTATGCATGTGTGTATATTTTTATTAATTAAAGTAGGATGCTCTCTTCTGGATTTGAATAGAGAATTGTGAAGTTTCGAAGTAACAAATAAATAAATGTTTGCTTCCTTTTTATAAGTGAATTTTTATAAGTGAATTAAAAATGTTTCTTATATTTAGAACAAGAACGTGTTGACTTTGAAGAAAATGTGGATAAACTGTCCTTGGGAATACCAGGAACGTGGCAATTCAACTGGTAATTTTTAATTAATTTTACAGAAGTGGAAATACGTATATAGTAATAATAATGTTGTTTAAAAGAAATCCTATCATTAATTTAATTAAATTCTTATATGAGAGTACTGTAAAACAGCTAACACTTCTGGAACTGGGTAAAATTATTTCTTATTTGGGTCACAGTTATCTACAATTTGGGAATCTTTGGCTCATCCATTATATTCGATAACAGATTACTAAATTTCGATTTTTGGGATAACTAATACAAAAACATATTTTGTGAATAATTAATAATATTCCATGTCTTTGGAAAGAACCATTTACCTTCTTCACTATCGTACAATCCAAAGGAGATTTTTCCAATCAGTTTTGACTAGTAAATAAGAATGTCCCCATATTAGAAATATTGTTACCAATGGGTCAATAGTCGTGGGTATGCTTTGGTACAAGCAACACGTAATCAACTCTTTCTCGTTATGCAAATCATCTAGAGCATCTTGATCTTTTCACCAACTCAACCATATTTGACATTTAAATGTCAAACCTGTCCATATACTATATTCAGATGTTACATTTTTCTTTATTGATAGTGTAGCTGTTAAATCTAACAGCAACGTTTCACGATCTTTCAATAAGGAATCTGTCAACGTATACATTTAAGTGTCAAATAAGAGCGTATTTAACACTTCAATGTCAGCTTTGACAGGATATGGTTTTGAGAGAGTTCTTATTGGTAATTTAGTTGTCAAGCCTTGATATTTGAAAGTTAAACTTGTCGATACTTAACATTTTAATGTCAAGTTTGTATACAGTGGGTGGCCAAATTATTAGAGCCACAGTACAAAATTGGCATTTTTGGTTTTTGTGCAAGAATCGACTGCCTGGGCACCTAACTTGGCATGCTTTCTATGCAGTTTTCTTTAATTGTTTCACTTCTATGCCACACTTCCATTAAGCCCTCGATCAGCCGACGCTTGGTGGTGATAATTTCTTTTTTCATCAACTTCCAAAAATTTTCATTTGGGTTGAGGTTTAGTGAATTGCCAGGTCAGTCAAGAATACCTTCACATGGTTGTCAGAGAGAAATTTCCACAATTTCTGGATTTTGTTTGCAGTACTCTCAAACACTGGCCCTGTCTCAACGTTCCTTCGACGATAAGACAGGTTCCTTCGTCCTTATATTTTTTCCTGAACTTCTTCTCATAAATCCAGCTCTATCTACGAGGATCTTCACGGTCGATTCGTTCAAAAACCAGACCTTGAATATTTTGTCATTTTAGAATTCAAGACAAACTGATAAATTGTAAGGTGCACGAGAGAGTGAGAGAGAACTGTCCAATCCTTATGTTCTTTGACGATGACCATGACATTGTAGTCTTTTTTTCTTCATGGCTGGGGTGACCAGCGGCTTTTTTGCAGGTCGACCCACTCTGAAAACCTCACATCCTTTATTCTTCGACGAGCTGTCGTTGGAGAAATGTCGACATCACTGACACAAAATGGCGTCTGAGTTACCTAAAGCGTTGCTATGTCAACAGTATATTTTCTGTAATTAAGTAAGCGTGTGACAACATAATAAAATAGAAACAAACATATCAATATATTATGTAGCTTTAATTATAAACCATTTTTAAACAAATTGTTTGAATTTCGAATTTGGGTCTAATAATTTGGCTGTATATTTGCCACATAAATCTCAAGCTTAGACACATTTGACGTGAGAATGTCATTTGACATTTGACATTTGAGATGTCAACTTGACCATATTTGGTATTTAAATGTCAAATATTTTCATATTTGACATCCCTACCCTGACACTACATTGTATAATTCACTTTCCTTGCTGTATATAGTATTTGACGTTTAAAGTATTATACCTGCCCATATTTGGTATCTAAGTGCCCGATATGTGCAGTCAGTTATCAAAAAATCTTGGGAGATAGAAATTTCTCTCGGTGTAAACTTCATCGACAAAATGGAAATAACTGTCACTTTTGACATTTGCTTCCATTTTAACCTGTCACTTTTGACATTTGCTTCCATTTTAACCTGTCACTTTTGACATTTGAATTACAAGTTAGTAAAAACACTGTGCTGTCGCAATATGTCGACTCAACAGGAGGAAACAAATTTACTAAATTTTTTGCGTGGGAGTCTATTCGAAACAGCAATCAGTGCACCGGAACAAACAAATTTTTCTGTTTCAATTTATAGAGTTGTAATAATACATTTTTATACATAACTTTCGATTTTGCAAAGTTCGATAAACTTAAATGTCACACCTGCCTATACAGGGTGGCCGTTGAGGTATCCGAGAAACTTCGTATATGGATTCAATGACTAATTTTAAGCAAAAGTGATCGTATTTACTTTTGCCGAATTCCTAACGGTTCTTGAAATATCGGAGTTTGAAGTTGGCTGGTCGTATAGATAGATGCTTAAAAAAATGTTGATTGTCAGTTCGTTAATTGTCATCATTGACAGTTGGTTATTTTTTATTGCGTAATTTGTGTTAAAATCATGCCTGTAATTTATTCAAATGAAGAATACGCTGACATGATTTTCGTGTATGGATATTGCAACGGTAGTACCACCGCCTCAGTTAGGGAATATCAACGACGATACCCAAACCGCCGTCTTCCAGACAAGCAAACGTTTAGTAGGACCTTCACAACTCTTCGATTAACAGGTGCGTTCCCTAAACCGAATTGTGAAAGAGAACTTATGCGAAGAAACAATGCTGTAGAAGTGCTTGAGGTTGTTGAAAATGATCCTGGTGTTAGTACGAGAAGAATTTCTATACTTACTGGACAAAGTAGGACGGCTGTGCAGGACACTTTGCGAGAAAACGGACTGCATCCCTATCATTACCAACCGGTACAAGAACTTCTCCCCACGGATCTTCCCCAAAGAGTTCGTCTTTGTGAATGGTGGAGCGATCATCTGGATACTCTTCCAAGAACCCTTTTCTGTGACGAAGCTACATTTACAAGAAATGGAATCAACAATTTCCACAACGAACATGTGTGGGCAATCGAAAACCCTCATGCCGTTCGAGAAACCGACTTCCAGAGAAGATTCTCCGTAAACATTTGGGCTGGAATAGTTAATAATGAAGTTATTGGACCACATATTTTCGATGGAAATTTGAACAGCGAAATGTACCGGGCTTTTTTGGAGAACGAACTACCTCTACTACTTGAGGACATTCCTCTTCAAATCAGAAGGACGATATTGTTTTTACATGATGGTGCTCCGGCCCATTATGGAAGAGGTGTCACTAATTTCCTCAATGAACAGTATCCAAATCGATGGATAGGTCGTGGTGGTCCCATTGCCTGGCCGCCGCGATCTCCGGATCTCAACCCACTAGATTTTTTCATGTGGGGACATGTGAAGACACTTACCTATTCCATGGGAAAGCCTGATAATAGGGACCAACTCATCCAGAATATTCATGCAGCGTTTAATGAGGTGAAAAACAATATGGAGAACTACAACTGGGAACGAGAGCTCCGACGGAGGATTGAGTTATGCATTGCACAAGGCGGTGGTCACATTGAGCAGCTTTAATAATTGCACTGTCATTATACTTTTATTAAAATAAACGACATTATTTCCTAAGTCCTCTACTAATTTAATTTTAATTCAAACTCCGATATTTCAAGAACCGTTAGGAATTCGGCAAAAGTGAATACGATCACTTTTGCTTAAAATTAGTCATTGAATCCATATACGAAGTTTCTCGGATACCTCAACGGCCACCCGGTATTTAACGTTTAAATGTCAAACCAGGCCATGATATCTATCTAAGTGTCAAACGTGTGTATATTTGACATTCTAATGTCAAACTTGTACATATTTGACATTCAAATAGAATACTGGTTTATTATTGTTACTAATAATAATTCGGAGACAATAAAATGAAAATTTCTGAGCATAGATCCTGCTCCCAATTGGTATCTATCTTAGGTAATAGTTCAATTTGCTGGAGGTTGGTTATTAGTGGCTTATAGATCCTCAAGCAATTGTATTGCATCGACAATGTATGAGATCTTCCTTCAGCGTTTGCTCCAACTTCTCTTAAATGACTTTTCGACAGCATTTCAATTTTTTCTTTTGTAATAATTAATTTGCATTGGTCAAGTGTTATACTTGAATTGCCAATTTCTTTCCAGTTTCCGTCTTAAATTTTAAATACTTTAATCTGATTTAAAATAAAAATTAATCATGCGGTGTTTGTTAAAATTTGAACGTATTGAAGGATTGGCCAACGTTTATTGGGAGACCCAGTATAATTTAAAACGACATTTAAACAACGATTACATCACATCAAATAAATACACCAGTTCACCTAGAGAAAACAATAAATAATCCTCGCCAAACATGGTAGCTGCTTACATATTGTATTAGTATACAGCGAAAGATATTGATTGAGTTTAGTGTTTATGGGACGTTTATAGCAGCGCAGCCATATTAAGTAGACGTTTAAATCAGTGCAATCCTATTATTTGTACTGTAAATAGAATATAAATCTAATAAAGTCTTTAGTAGACGTTACATACTTATTTAGCACCGAGTCTTTTTAGATGATTCAGCGTAATGGCAGGCTTCCACGAGTTTTAATTTGATTAGGCGCGATTTAGATTCCATATAGTACGTTGTTGGTGAAAAGCTTTTGTTTTGAGTAACGTAATCGGAACATGAATAATGGACACCTGTTAATAACTTTCGTTGTTTTGTTTTTGTTGTAGGTTATTTGCATGATATTTAATTGATTATAAAGCGTTTTGGATCGCACGTAAAGTAGATAATTGTTTAATACCATAAATGAATCAATTTTTTTATTTTTGCATATTATGTTATCTCTATGTATTATCCATCGGTGTCGCTCAAAAATGAATAACATGTTAATTCTGTACAATATTAGTTTGCTGATAAATAATTCACATTCGACCTTTATTCAAAGACTTCCTCTTTAGATGCATAGACAATAGATGGATGCAAAGAGGGGAACTACCACATGGCTAACTAGATCTCATGATTTAAATCCATTAGATTGTTAGGTTGTTTGACATGGCACTGTTTTATACTGGAGGTCAAATTAATACCATTCGGGGGCTAGTTTGACATAAACAAAAAATATTTTTTTATTTTATAATATTTTAAGAGGTTAAATATTAAAAGATACAGGTTTTTATAAAGTCACTATTATTTATTTAATAAAGGTTATAATAATCTAGGGAAAGTGGCAGGTAAAAAAATGGTTACGCTAACAAATAAATAAATATTTTCGTTTACATCTTCATTCATCATCATCACATCTTGGACATTCAAACCGTGGATTCTTGGAGCCCTTGTTACAATGTCCACAAACCCAATTCTTGCAATTGATGCAGAAAATTCAATCCTTTCCAACATAGTGTCGAAAATCACACAGACAGATCGAACAGAGATTTCTATCTTGTCTTATTTTTTCTCGTTCACTGGGCTGCTTGGAGGATGAATTTGAAACCAAATTTATAAGTGGAAGGTCTTCATCTGAGGAGTCTGAGTCAGTCTTCCGTCTGAGTTTGATTCTTGGAACTGTCTAGTGAAATACGAGTACCTGGTTTTATAGTAATTTTCTTGCCTCTTTTATGACGCAATCTATTTTCACCAGAAATTCTAGATTCTCTCAAAAAATCAAGTAAACTGTCGTCTACAATTCTACTGGTTTCTGCGGAAGTAAGCCTAATTAGAACTACATTTGGGTCGAATGGATACAGACCAGTTCCTCTGAAAGCACTTTGGAGATTGGATTTTGTATTGGGTGTTATACAAGTTCATAGTCTTAGCAGGAGCATGGGATATTGTTTTTTGGGAATTGTTCCTCGACGCCTTGATTCTTGTCTCCATTTATCCAAAACTTTTCGCCACTGCTTTTTAATGGTGGACAAGCTGTATGGTGTTAGAGGGAAAAGCACTGAAATAAATGTTGTTTTTTATTGATGCCCTCACAACTTCTGGTGAAAAGTATGACGCCATATTGTCACCCAAAACAACAAACGTTTCATTTTCTTCCTAATTGGCATCAACATGCGGTAGCAACAATTTAAAAAACCACTGTTCAAACTTCATATCGAACCATCCCGATTCGCTGTTATTATATATTGAACCTACTGGCTCTCCTTTGATCCAATTTTTATATAAATTTTTCGACTTATAAACAATGTTCTTGAACGCACTCTCACTCGTTCGTTTTCTTGCTCGTAGCCGATTACTTTAAGTGACCCTGGATCATCTATAATGTTTGTTTCATCGTAATTATAAATATTATGAGGTTTTGTAGTGACTAGAACATTACGTGTACTTTCATAAAACTCGGTGAGCTCAGTTTTCCCTACCGACGCTCTTTGTTTCTTAATATTTGTAGCTAGACGAACGGAAAGTCCATTTCTGACGGCAAAAGAATTTACAAAATCAACACCCGGCACATTATTTTTCAATTTTGGTACAACTCTGCCTTGTTTATTTAAAAACTTTTCGATTACACCTCGTATATCTGATTTAATCATAGGAAGCGTCACAATCACTAACAGTTCCTAGTGTTTCTGCCATCAATTCTTCTTCGACTTTAGATAAAACGGTTGGATGTCCAGGATTATTTTCATGAGACCCACGAATTTTGAACATGAAACAAAACAAGACAACACATTTTAACGTTATCAGCATTTGACCACCTTTGAAAGTCCCTGACAAGCGTAATAAACTTCGGAAATTCTGCTATAGTAACTTGAAGACCAGATCAAAATTAATTGGTGGGTGGTCAAACGTTTATTTTCGATTTCCTGTGATTTAAAGGTCCGAAGCAACAAGATCCAAGGATATGAGACACTGTTGAGCACATTATTTTCTAGTGCGTTCGGTGGATTGAATGCCGAATGAAGGCTTTTGGAGTGCTAGATCGCACAGTAACACAGCAAACCATGAGACCATTAGAGTGGAAGTACTGCCTGTACGACGTTAAGGTCAAAAAGAAAAGGCCGATATTGGAAAACTTATCTACGAGTAGATTTAGGTTCTTCTTTTTAAAGGAAACATCCGACAATTTTAAAACCCTATTTCTCATGGAAATAGGTGATAGGGTGATTGGAAAAATAGTTTATGTACCTCCCATAAGAGGTCGGTTTCAAATACCAATCCAGTATTATCTTCTGGCCGGGTTTCCTAATTACCAAACTGTCAAGGAAGGGGACACAATTATTGGTTTCAAATTCTATGGTGAATCTTAGATTGTGATTGAAAAAATTATTTAATATTAGAATTATTTATTTAATATTAATTTTTGGTGTTTTTCTTAATGCCTACCTTTTACTTATTAATTGAAGGATTTTCTCTGAAGAAGGTAAAAACTAATTACCGAAAGCTTAGAAGGGATGGAGATTTTTTAAATCATCGTTTGATTTTGGCTGCCTATCCCAATGGTTTCCTTTGCTTCATGATACCATTGATGCTACAAAATCCAAGGAATTGGGAAGGCATACACAATGTGATAAGGGGCATTATGACAAAGAAACAGACTGATGGACTAACCAGACAATGAAGAGCAAGTCACCGAATAACCTAGAAAGACAATAAGTGATGTCTGACGTTTATTCAGTTGTTTTTTTCACTTTTGTGGCTACTTTTTAGTTTGTGGTGGTCAAACGATGGACATTTTAGAAATATAAAGGACAAAGATTTGAGCATGATTTCAACAAGAAGTTAAACAATAAGTATTCTAAGATTATTCCAAACAAAACGCAGAAAAAAATGGGGAATTTAGGTCTAGATTTACAGGATTAGTTTTTACCGGATTGTTGATTTTTTCGGAAATATCCGGAAAAAGAACCCCAGTTATATGAAAATTGTCTTGTTAATAAAATTTCTGTAAAAAAATAAGACATAAAAACAAATATCCTGTTAAACAGCTCATGTGGAATTATACAAATGTATGCGATAAAGCTAAAAGCCCAAAAATGAAAATATCGAATTTAACCCCCTTCACTTTTATCACAACGCGTAAATCGAACCGCAGATTTCACGAAAACCATGTTTTATAATTATCGCTTCATGTACAGCGTAGGATATCTCGCTGGAATTAATAAAGTACTGGGATTTCGTGCTTTTAAAAATGCACCATCCACCACAATCGACAGGTTGGTGCTGTAGCGGTTAAATTGGGGTTGTTTTTCAGGTGACAATATAAAGCGAAAATAATTTCGGAAAAAATGTTGTTAGTTGAAAATTATCAAACGATAATTTCGTTAGCGTTCACATTTTAACTTGTTCCGATGATGATGGATATCAATTTAAGAAGTATCTCGTGTATAAAACCTGTTCTATGCTTGTTTAATTTTATTACCATCTCTCGCCTATTAAAATATAGAAGTTCAAGAATAAACCACATTATCATGATCGTAAACTGTAATAATGGCTCCTCCATTAACTCTATTCTTAGACCTATTATTATTCCTATTATCAAGGGAGTACTTGCTGCTTCCGCTTCTTCATGTAGGTAGATATTAGTACGGCTCAGTATGTATAATAGAAGACTTCAATTTAAACGAATCTATTATGTCGATAGTTTGTGCGATATAGAAGTGAAGGTAGTATACGTGATTTTTTTAAAACGAGCGTAAAATATGTCTTTATTGGATTGTTTTTATCTGTGTGTGATACGCTTAACAACAGGTTTTAATTCATTCATATGCGCGCTTGTTTAGAAACAAAGACATTATTACATCTATACTATCTGGGGGTAAGTCAAAGTCAATTTCAAGGATTTCTAACAAGGTTATGAAATATCTTTATAGATTATGTAAATTGATGTGCACATATTAACAAAAATTATACGTATCATAAATTTGAATCATTTAGGATTAAATATTCATTCTTATTGTTGTACTTCTATACTTATTATTTTATGATTAAATTTATGAAGACGGTCACCTCTTCACTGTCACAAAATCTTTTACCACCGAGCAATTTTTTCGGACATCCCACAAAACTGACGCCACGACCTTATCGGAAGATGCAGCTGTCTTCGCCTTCTTTGGACCCGAGTCTCCCATTTCATTCCATAGTTTTGACTCTTCCTTGGTCTCAGGTATGAAGTGATGAAAATGAAATGCCTATCATATTTGCTAGCTCACGTACTTTCACTCGATGGTCATCCAATACTATTTTGTGGATTTTCTTCACCATTTTTGTCGTGGTCACCTCATTTGGTCCAGCACTGCGATGTTCGTCTTGGCAGCTCGTACGGACTCGTTTAAACTCTGCTACCTTCTTCTTTTCATCATATTCTTCTGCTTCTTAATTCTTCTAGGTTTCTGGGTCCACCATTCCAGCCAGGTACATGAGTGGGGGAATTAAAACCTTGATATTGCTCACCGCACCCTTCTGCAACCTATTTTGAAACAACGGTTTGGAGTTCAACATAGAATAAATATTCTTCTACTCTTGAAAGCAAACAACTAGAAATTCAGGTTAACTAATGTCTACGATAGTCAACACCAAACATGCGCTCTCTTCCGGGCAGGGAGGGGCAATTAGTGGTTGACTAAAAAGATATCATAATAGGAGTTAGTAACTAAGGATGTGAAAAAGTGAGAGACTATACTAAAGATTTATATTAATATCATGAATAAATTCATAAGACTTTGTATCTTGTCTTCAGATAAATTAGCTAGGACTGAAGGTATATCTATTGGGGTCATCAACCTCGAATTTACTAACTCTTGATATACCTAGTTGGCTTGATCTTCTCTTGTGCAAACGGCGTTCTCCAAGACGGCTGCATGGACAATCTCCACTTCCTTTGACATGAATCTTAAAGAGGTGAACAGGAGTGGAAGCATGATTGAATCTCATTCTGCACATCGTTACTATTTTAGCAGTAGACAGCCCCATTTTATGAAACCATGGCTTTTTGTTTGTTGCAAAAGAATTTATAGCTTTGGTAGTAGATTTTGTAATTCCTGTTTGGTATTTCTAGAGACGCTTCCTGTCTAAGTAAAGTATCTGCCTTTTCATTTCTTCGAATGCCCTTATGTCCAGGAATCCAGATGAAACGGATATCAAACCGTCGCCTATGCTACCTAATATTTTACTATCGTAAACAAAGGAGCAGACCAGAGCCCACCCTCCAGAGTAGAATCTAGGTCTGTACATTGTACGGAGCCCCGATGTGGATTACGTGCTGAAGATTGGAAAGTATAAGGACATGATGGTCAGAATTAGAGAGTCAGAGAGAGAGAGAATATCAGATATTACTAATAGACATGCTAGTTTAGGAAGAGATGCAACATAAAGACGCAGAAAACGTAGCTAAGACGGAGCCGAGATGTATTGCTCTGGTTGATTATCAGAGTAGATAGAATGCGGAAACAGAAAAAGTAAAATCGACCAAATCTTGGATAGAGTGTCGACACCTTGAGTTGGATTACTGTCTCACTCAAGCACTTACTGGGCATGGCTGCTATAGGACGTATTCTAAACGATTAGGCAAGGATAGCATAGACGATTACATATATTGTGAGGCTCAGGACTCCGTTGATCACGTTGTATTTCAATATCATGGATGGAAAAGATTTCGAGAATGCCCTGATCATGGACATAATCAAATAAAAAGAAATCGATGCATGAGGAAGACAAGGGATAGTAAAATTTTGAGTCCAAAACCTTATATGAGCACAGTAACATCGCAGAAACGCCGAGCCGAACCTGAAGGTGGCCGGGGGATGTAGGAGCATATTATGCGAAGAACAGACAGCCTTGCAGTCTGAAGTATATTTTATAAAAATGGTTACTTACTGGTTATTGCTCAGTCTTTTATTAATTTCTTATTTGGTAAATGTTGAGTCTTTTCAGGATCTAAGGCTAGCGCAAATTTTTTTTGTATTTTCACCAAAACAGATCAAAGAGCTTCTATAATTGATTATGATTGCTGTGATTCACTTCAAAATTGTTATAATAATAAAATGTAGATTTGATTCTTTGTCAAAAAATTGGTGAATTGGCGAGACTTATAGTTCGATATCTCTTGTATTTTGAAATATCTAGGAAGACATGTTTTAAAAAGGTTGTGCTTAATAAACTAGGAGGGCGCCTTTAATAACTTCAAACAGCATCACTAATTTATCCTTCAAAGTATATAAAATCT
This sequence comes from Holotrichia oblita, assembly GCA_023690525.1. NCBI lineage: Eukaryota > Metazoa > Arthropoda > Insecta > Coleoptera > Scarabaeidae > Holotrichia > Holotrichia oblita. The sequence continues at coordinate 81,882,366 of CM043022.1, read as the reverse complement.
TTTGACATATCAAATTGAAAATTAAATCAAAAGACTGTGACAAAAAAAAATGAATGCAAAAACTTCCATGCTTTTACTCCGCGTTATTCCATTACATCGATGTTTGCAAGGAGCTCTTTAAAAATCACTTAACAGCGCTGTGACGTAGGCTGCTGGGCGTTTTTTTTTAATATTCCGCATGACAAATGGTTTGTTGAGCAATCGCCTCGTTGGACGACCAAGATACCGCGTTCCGAAAGAACTAACTAACACCTGATTCGGTTCAAGGTTAACGCGGGATAAATAATGAGGAATGAATGTCTTCTAGCGTTGTATACATACATATTTACAAACAAACAAACAACAGGTTATTATTGGTGAAGGTCTTGCACAACGAAACTCATATATGTATATTGGTTCCATACGTCATCTTAGATATTTGATCCGACTGATACGTTGATGTAATTCATGTTGTTCGCCATATTTAATAATTAAATTATTTAAAATTTAAAGGATCAAAGTTGTGTTTACCAAAGTTGAATCTGCTAATTAAATTAATCACTCAAATTTATTACACGTTTCTAAATACCAACTTCCATTTTAATTACGTAATTAAATAAACGAACGAACAGGATGGAATTAAAATACTAGTTCAATAATTAAAAATTGCGTACAATTACAGCTAATGATTCATTAACTTCTCCAGTTATTTCATTAATCCTATCTCCGGATTGGGGCTGTACAGTACCAGCGGTTTCTTTGTCCGTTCGGCTTCATTTCCAACAATTCAGGACCGTTATTGGCAACGAGTGAAAGCGAAATTTCACGGCTGTGCGATTTCGTAGTGTACAAATCAATGCTAGTAATTTTTGAGTCATTGTGTGGAAGTCGAAGCAGGTATATACGCTGCACACATACACAAACAGCGGTGATAATTATGGACTTGAAATTGACCTACATAATGTAACAGTGACATAACTCACAGGTCTTTTACTTTACGATGTTTGTTTGTTATTATTGCTTTAGAGATTCTAATAAATCATTTAAATATTAGAGGTTGTACGTCTTGTTAGCGACATAATAATAGTTAGTCAACTAACCAGAGGTTAATTTCGCAACGACTTTAACTAGCAATAATATTTGTAAATTGATACAATGTCGTCGTTATATTTACTCTTATAAATTCTTCTTTAACATCAATAGATACGAGGGAGCGTTTTTATATTCGCGGAATGGGGGATAAGGGGTGGAAATAAAAAAACCAAATTATTTTTCTTTTTCAATATATTCACCTGCAAGACGGATACATTTTTCACATCTTTCAATTAATTTATTTATACTCTCATAAAAAAATGATTTCTCTTTATCTGCAAAATACGCCGAAACTGCCTCCTTGACTTCATCATCGGCAGTAAATTTTTTACCCCGCAGCTCTTTTTTCATTTTCGGAAACAGGTAATAATCACTCGGGGCCAGGTCTGGGCTGTAGGGTGGGTGATTCACAATTTCGAAGCCCACCTTATGCAGGGCAGCTAACGCAACGCGGCTCTTGTGGACGGGCGCGTTGTCGTGCAAAAGCAGCACACCTTTCCTCAATTTTCCACGTCTTTTCTCTTTAATGGCTTCTTTTAGTCGCTCTAATATTGAAGCGTAATATTTTCCGGTTATAAAAACACCTTTATCTTTATAATCAATCAACAATATTCCTTCCGAGTCCCAAAATACCGTTGCCATGAGTTTCCCAGCTGATTGTGACACTTTAAATTTCTTGGGAGGTGCTATGCCCTTCTTATGCCACTGCATGGAGTCTTGTTTGGACTCAGGTTCATAATGATGAACCCAAGTTTCGTCTCCAGTAACAATTCGACTCAATACACCATCCTTGTCTTCATTACAGAGGTTCAAAAATGCACGGGAACACTCTACGCGCTGTTGTTTTTGCGGCGGCGTGACCATTCTCGGCACCCATCTTGCGCTGACCTTAGACATGCCGAGATGATCGTGTAGGATTTTAAAAATTGTTGTATCGGATACTCCAACCATTTCTGCGAGTTGTTTCTTCTTTAGTCGAGCATCTTCGAGTACAATTTTTTCAACTTTTTGGATAAATGCTGGCGTGGTCACCTCAATGCTCCTGTCCGGCCTCGGGTCGTCTTTAAGGGATTCCCTTCCTTGTTTAAATAAACTATGCCACTTGTACACCATGGTTTTTCCTGGATAAGAGTCGCCGTAAACCAATGACATCTCATTCATTATGGTCGCGACTGATTTTCCTTGTCTGGTAAGGAACTTTATAACGGCACGATATTCGATTTTTTCCAAATTTCACTTTTCACTCCTGATTATGTTACCTGGTTAACGATAGGTCAAAGACTAACTGTCTAATAACAATGAACTACACAGGCTACGCCCCCAATGCGCCTAATCACCCCCCTACAACCCGCTCATTCCGCGAATATAAAAACGCTCTCTGGTACATACGTTTCAGCTTAAACAGCATTCGAAAATTCATCAGTTCCAGTTTGAAACCGCGGTATCTGTTGCTGCACGTTTGGATGCAGAATTTAATCAATTTGGATCCACGTGCGCATCGTATATTTCGATGTTGTTCCTTTGACGTAAAAGGCCAGTTGAAATGGCAGTAATCATATCCACACGCGATTTAAACGCACGTGCACGGCCGTGATTTGGAAAGGAAATCGACATCAGCGTTGGCCGTCCGCATAAATAAGCGAGGGAAGCTGCTGCAGGCAATCAAGCGATCATGCGTTGAAACCTCCTGAACAATCTTTTGTGTGTTTGTATTCTAAAGCGTATATATTTTTACGTAAAAATAGAAAAATTCGCATTTGGTATCATATTTAGAATGTTTGAATTGTAGAATGTCGATCATAAAGTTAAGTAGTTGCCGCAGAAGTTCGCTGGCAACGTAAGTCCAAAAGCTAGCCAGTTTCATTTATTCGAATGCTTTGTAAAGCTTGCTATTGGTAAGTCAATTCAGTCTTCTTTTTTGCCTTGCTTTTCAAAGACGTGTCTTTTTTTATCTAAAATAAATCACGCAATATGTTTTTTTTTTTTGTTCCTTCGATAGAGCTCCTTTTGGTCGAAACTTACTGACCTACTTAATTCAGCTCTTTCCCCAATATTAATACGCAATATTTGATGCAACTCGTTTCTTCAATTCTTCTCCTGATGATCCAGATATCAACTAGTATAGTATCTCTAGTTATATACAATATACATACATCAGTTGTGTTTTTCTAATCTTGATTGTTGGAGTTCGTATTCTGTCAAATTTAGCAGTTAGTACGTGAAGTCTGTCCTTCGAACCTTAAGATGAAGCTCCTCATTAATTCTGCCTTTCTTCGACCGATTCTCACTCATGCCAACTCCCAAGTTAAGAAGCTCAACGTATTGCAGAACCAGATTCTGCAGATCATCGTAGCGACTACTAGGTTTATGTCCAATGCCTTCATTTACAGAAATCTTGAATTTCACACACGCATGGTCGGAGAATCCACTCATTCAACATTTTGATTAGTTGAATCTGGGCAGACCTCCATCTTGGGTGAGAACTCCTGGAACATCCTGGATGACTAACACTTGATTAGATCGAGCAACTTGCTCTGAATACTGTTTATTTATTTATTCCTTTCTAGTACTCTCACACTGCCAGAAGAACTGTTTCTAAGAGTTGAAAAGTCTCAAGAATCTTTCGGTTTCATAAATCTTGTATGTAAATTAATATCATTATTTTCAGGTCATTTCAATTATCTTATAGACCAATTTTGTTCTTCTTCCTTTTATTATTTGAAGCCTTTTTCGGTTCTTCTTCTGGAGGGAGGTAGAAAGAGGGAGAGGTTGGTTTGGGATTCTTGCCACATCCTTTTATACTTTAGGCTCGATTTTTTTTTTCTTCTGCTTGTCTCCATTCTTTCTGTTCCTTTCGTTATATCGATCAATTCTGTTGTACTATTTCAGGAATTGCTGTCTCACTATATTCTCCGTGATAAACTGTATCACATATAGATTTTGATAATCCTTTATAGTACCAAAACATTTTATACACCTGTATTTTCGTTTTGGAAAGATTTGTCGTTTATAGAACGTACGCAGAAGATTGAAGGAAGGGAGAGGAAAAACTTTTATAAGATTTGGCGTGAGTAACAAAATGTCTAATAGCATAAGAAACCAATTCAGTGGGGAAATTTGGTATTCATCTCACTAATACTCAACAGCCAGAAAGGTGTTCGACATGTTCTTCTCTTTGTCCAAGTCACTACCGACAAGTTTATGGAAAGCTATGAATCTGTTAAAGCTTATCTTGTCAGGCTTTCTGAATACAAAATCACAATGTCTGGTCTTTAAAGCTTCCTAACCAGTCAATGCCTAAATGTTTTATGAAAAGCAATATCCGCAATGATTTTAGAATCACTGACGTGTCGTTATTGTTCTTGAAAATGTGCGGCAATATTCTGAACTATTGCAACGATTTCAGTATATTTTTTTAAATCTTGCTTTTCTAGCAATTTCTTTATGTTCATCTACTGATTGGATAGCTCCAACTTGACTTTATATTTGGTTAGATTCGTTTGGTTCATTTTAATGTACTCTTTATTGGGCACTTCCGTTGCAATTTTTGTATCTGTTCTTTTCTTCAGTTCCTTAACAATTACTACTCATGTTCCTATTGCGATTTCTTATGGTTTCTTTATGTTCTATCTTCAACGTGATAACTTTTTATGCTAGCCATATTTGTCATCAAAAATCACTACTCGATTCTTCCAGGCAACATGGCACACTTCTAAGAAGAAGTTTGCAAAGTCAAAACATTTAAGAAAATGTTTTGACTTTCACCATTTAAAAATTGTTTGGTCTCATTCATCTTTAAAGACTAAAAAGCTCAAGCTACAGCTCTGAAACCAAGCCTGGTTTTGAAATCCAACTTGGTAAAATACCGATCCTTTTGAAAATGACCAGTAGACTTTCGTTCTATCGGTAATTCGGAGATTCCCAGTATACGGTTTCATTTAATTTATTTCGTGTAATAGTAGTAGTCGTGTTCCATTCCTTCACTATTAATACCTACACTTTTGTCATTTGTTCCAGAATTACCGAAATTTGCAAAACGAAATTTCGAACCGTCCCCTAATTATATAGCTATGTACCTACATCCCGAAGCAATAATAATTATAATACTAAACTGAATAAAAAATCCTTAACTACTTCGTAATTTTAATAAAAATGCAAATAGTGTTAAATAAAGCCCAACAAAACCAATTAGTATGCAGATTGGCTTATTACTTTTTATTGCGCTAGGCGGCGCTTTGTTTCAAAAGGCAGACGGATCATCACTACCACAGTCAACTCGAATACTCCAGTAGTACGCGGTTTAAATTCCAAATTCTATTAACTTTTATATTTGTCTTAAACGGAATAAATCAAATAATCGTGTACATCTGGTTAGTTTAATCGTGTGTGTTTGGTGTTTCTACCTTATTTTTTTTATTAATATTTAATTTTAAAATTGAAATAAACCGACAACGATGTTTAGAATCCACATTTTTTTCTTATCTAAGACATGATAGAATCTAAACAGGATTAAAAGAAAATGAAAGAAGCTCCTTTTAATTATGTGAGAAAGGAGCTGTAAAAAAGGGCTTCGGATGCTAAAAGTTTATTCACTAAATGGACAAAGAATGAGTGGCTTCTTTCTTTATATTTTTCAAACCTGCAGGAGTAATTTAAAATAAAAATAAAAACAAGTCCAAAGGTAAAAAGGCACAGGAACTTGAAATAACGTTGAGAATAGCTCTGGCATTGTAGATAAAACATCAAAGGATAATAATCGACATCAGAATAAAATTCTGCGGGTAGAAAGGATAAAACCTTTTCGATGCGCAAAAAAGGGAAGCATTTTCTTAGGAGCGGAAAGTCTATTTCAATTCTGCATTGAAGGATGCTTCCTCTTATAACCTGTTATATCTACTGTACAGAATGTTTTTGGTTTGTTTTTGGTTGTTTGCAGCATTTTTATGTAACAAATGAGGTCATCTATGCATTTCAAGATTTCTAGGTGAATAGTGCTTACTACTAACATTTTTATTGAATTCTAAGGACATAACTACTTCATTTTCTTAGAGAGAACAATAATATCATCATGGTAGTTAATATTCTAGCAGATCTGATATTGTTTCTTGATCACTTCTCATTCGAATTGTCTGTGAAGAAATCAAAGAGGTGACTGATCAAAAAACCATTCAATTCACTAGAAGATTGACTACAATTGAAATAAAATGTGGCACTCTCTCGTTGATCGGAGTTAACATTCAATCTAAAGTACAAATACAAGTAAGTAAGTACATGTAAGTAAGATGACATATAGCTCCAAAATTCGAAAGATTTGTAATCTTACAACTAAAGATTTTAAAAGGAATAAAAATGGTCATATTTTTATTGAACATTATAAAAAATATCATTCATTTATTTTGGGTAGGTATCGATAAAAGCATTATTTTTCACGAGCCTTAAAAAACATGGATATGGGACGGTGGGCCAGTTGACATGAGAAGGGGCTCGTATGCTACATCCTGTGTTTTTTTTTTCCAGACCCGTCCGACCTATAGCCACCGGTAGGCACCGCAGCCATCAGGCTTATTGTGCCACCACCTGTGTTAATCTAGGTTGTTTCCTCATGAAGATGTTAACCAGAATGCCAAAACCTTGGGGAGTGGTTTTTTTATTAATTTGTTAATTCGAAATTGCCACTAAATCAAGAAAACAATAAATTTCTTTTAATTGAATAAGATGTTAGTAAAATTTATTTCTAAGGACATTTTGCAGGTTTTAATTTGCTTGTTTTATTTGTCTCTTTAGCTCATTGTCTTTGTTTTGTCGCTAAAAATCGATTTAAACATATGCATATCCATGATGGCAAAATGCCATCCGTTGTGATTTGTAGATGTGACCACCAGGGCCCTTCCTGTTATGGAAGAGTAACGTTGAAAATAAGCAACTTTAATTCGATTTGTGGTATTCTAAAAAGCAACTCCTTTTTTGTGATAAACAAAGACCCACATTGCATTATTATCTGCATTTCCAATACTGATGTGCTTTGGAGCTGCAGTTAGCGCAGCGAAGTGATGTGCCTCGCACAGGAAGATGTGTCGCTTTGTCTATTCTTCTTTCTAATGGAACTGCTTGCTTGAATTTGTTGACAGTGACTCCTGTGAGACCATTTGCTATACGTAATCGGAATGTTGTCAAGTCGAGTGAATTAATCTTAGCACGTCTTTGAAAAATAATAAAGGCATTTACAATGGTTACATCGAGAAACTGCCAAAATATGCGGTGCCACCATTTTTTGTTTTTGCGATCCATCTCGTGTATTGTTTCATGCAGTTACGACCTTTGAATTTAATCATTGATTCATCAATCGACTGATGCTGACTTGGGCTGTAGTAGGTTTTGTAGGTTTTTGTTAGAGTATCTAACACTCGAGCTTTGTACAATTTATCAAAATTGGCATCGCCCTTTTTCGGTTGAAGTTCATTATCGGAAAGGTGCAAGTTACTTCGAATCCATCAAAATATATCGAGAGGAGATTCAGCTTCGTCGGCTATGTTTACAGGACCATGCTCATCAGCGAATAACTTGGACTGAGAGAAATAGTTTGTTCATCAGAGTTCTGCCCAGGCTTCCCTTAGACCACTACAGGCTGTCAGGTTTGATTCCGAGGTGGTATTTGACTGCCATGGGAAGAAAAAACTGGCAGAACATCACAGTACTACGGTGAGACCATTCACAGGGCCAGAATTGATGTATGGAAGTTCTTATGGCAGCATCAAAGCCTTTGTGAGATCTGAAGTCGCTGCGCTGGGCATTGCTCCTACTTCAATACACTTACCGGCGTGAGTCATCGAGAAAAGACTTCTCAAGGTAGCCTTTATGAGCAGAGAGAGGCTGAGGTTACTCTCAAGGATCTTAGTCGGGCAATAAACTTTCGCATGGGCCCAATAAACTCTCCAGAAACTGTGGGAGTGTGGAGGAAACTCCAGCCCAACAACGGACAGGAAAAGACCGATGTATTTTGGAATCGGTCGATTAGATGATCCCGGAGTTAGTCAATTAATTAACTTAGTTGAGAGCACTAAAACAGGTCTCTCTTTTGGCCTTTTGTCCTATACATTTACTGTAGTGAATTGCTGAAGTATTATATTCAACCAACACACATGTTTCAAATCCATTTATTGTCGTTGACCGGTTGATGTGATTGATTTGCGATTTTTACAAACAGATACGACGAAGACAATGACGACGACTAGGACTATCAAACTTTACTAACATTATAAATTTAATTTATTTTACTACAATTAATTGTCTTTAAAAAGAATGAGGTTATGTATATTAATAACATAAAATTCACGCTGAATTAGTCATACTCCAAACATCCCGGATAAGTAAAAATATTCATTAATGATGTAATGTTTAAGTTTCATTTAAAATGTTTGCAATAAAGTAATGGTTAAGAGTTCATTAAATTAAAATTGTGGTTAAGTTTCTATTGAGTCATTAATTTCTCGAAATATATAATAAAGACGTTGTTCTTTGTTTATTTTTAATTCTAAATATAATTCGTGCTAGTTTAAACAATTTAAATTAACATTTTGATTACTCGATTCGCATTTTATGCTCACAGTGTAATATGCTAAAATAGCTAGTTGCGAAATATTATACTTGAATAAAATTAGGTCATTTTCGCTAGGTTTCTATCGGTTACGATTTTTACATATTGAAGATGCCATTATTGACTGTTAATATGCGCATGCAGTACAGTAGACGCTTCAGTCTTCCACAATAAGGCGAATTCGATAGCTGAAACGTGTAAGAAGGCAATAATGCGCTGCACAATCTAGAGTTCAGGGCTTACAAAATATGTCAATTTAATATAACATCGATGCGGTAGATATTAGATTACTTTATAAATGAAATTGGTTGTACATATTTCTATATACATATGTATAGTCTATTTCTAATTTAAGAAATAGAAAGGTCTTATCATGATGATAAGCGCATACTAATTTTGCCGTTTTGAAATTATATCACTTTTTATGTAACAGTACATGTTTAGAGTATTACTCCTCTTAATATTCAAGCAAATCACTTCCTTTATTCTATGTAGGTATAACATAAGACTTTCTATATGTGGCGGATCGAATTACTTTCTTGCGTGCGATACACTTTCTTGCATAACTAATAAATTGCAAAACAATAACTTCCATACATATTTATAGTAAGCGTTAAATTTTATTCGACATAGTCGGATTGGTTTTTAATAGTTCGTAATTATTTCTGTTACTTAATAACTACAAGAAAAACGGTAAGTAACTATATGAAATAAATTTGCAATTTTATCATTAATATTTATACAAAACAAACTAACAAAATATATATCCAGCTCTGTCCAGTAATAACTAAGTTCATAAGTCTCGGTACACAGCCTGGGGATTTAATAATGTGCTCTACATAAATGCTAATTCTGAATGCAATGTAAATCAGCAACAAAAACTTAGAAGCAATATTTGTTATAACTTGTGACTTGATTAAAAATGAAGAGGGAAAAATCTAGTAGTAGAGAATTTTTTTCCACCAAGATATATTTTAGACGACGCGATGTGGGAAATGTAGGGCGAAGTTTGCATTTATGCGGTTGGTCGAATCGTGTGTACACAAATCACGAAACCAACTCTTCCCAACTCACCTCTTAGGTGCGTGTTCGCCTAGAAAGCAGGATGTTCTAATATTGGTGCATACTTATATGTATTTGCTAATTAATATAGAGGAAGTGTGTGTAATTTCAAAATTTCAACATTGGAGAGTGTATGGGTAGTAATGTTTGCTCTCTTTTAAAGAGCAATGTTGATTTTTTCTGTAATCTAACAGAAAAAAGGGAAATAACTCAAGAAAAACTGAATTGACGATGAACGCAAGAATGAATAACAAAACGAAAATGAGGAAAAGGAAGGTAATAGAAACAAGAAGAAAACATAGGAAATGTGGAGAAGAAGAAGCGGCAAAATGAAAAGTTAGAGGACATAAGAGAAGAAGAAAACGCATAGCATAAATGAGGAACGAACGTGAACATGATTCTACAAATATCTAATTTTAATAGAAGCTCGGAACTGAGCTTTTTCGAAGGCAAAATCTTAAGGAAGGATCAGATGGTAGTATACATAAATAATGATCATAATGTTACCAGCAGTTAGTGGTGTCCCGTTTCTTTCTAACAATAAGTGCTCGTAGTGGTGGGTGGCAGATTTCCTCCATTGATCAAACTGGGGTCGAGATATTAGATGATGAGCTGACATGCATTGGTCGTGTTTTTCATCATAGTGCGCGTTTAAAGTCCCTCACCCTCTCTCCTCTGCAGGTTAACTTTTAAAGACTGAAGTGAAATATATTTGCCATACTTGAAGTACAGCTGAACGACTATATCTTGTAATGATAACTCTTAATCGCCGGTCGTCAATAGGGAATTCAATGGTGATTAATTGATTTTGTGTTATTAAAACACTTCAATTTCAATCAATAATTGGACACTTTTCTTGCGTTTTTAGATGACGAAGTAATTGGATTGCTTGTTGAACAGTCCAATAAATATCCTCTTTTCTGTAACCAACCAAATCCAAATATGTATATCTAAAGAAGAAATGAAATGTGCAATCGCAATTTTAATCGTTACAGGCTATAATGAGATGTCAGGACGATAATTCTACTGGGGCTCTAAGATGGACATGAAAAACTGTATAAGCGAGTCTATGAGGAGGGACAGATTTCGCCAAATCATAAGAAATTTGAACAGTGCTGATAACTTGATAAATTTATTGAAAATTGGATTCCCGAACAAGACCTGGACTACGACGATGATTAAATGTTATAGAAAGCATTCGTGTAAACAATTTATACGAGGCAAGCCCATAAGGTTTGGGTGCAAAATGTGGTGCCTGAATTCTGCCACCGGTTACTTGGTAAACTTCGATATGTTACCTACCAGAGAAAAAATCTAAGAGCAAACAGTTTATGAAAATCATTTTGGAAATAATTGTGCTGCTCCATTGATGTGCATGATTGATGAGTCTCCCGATGATATGAAGACGCTTCCTTTTAAATTCTACATTGACAATCTTTTTACAAGCTTTAATTTACTTTTCAACATAAAATAAAATGGTTGGGACGGCACGGGTACGATGAAAGGAAACAGAGTACCCAAAAGTTGTAAATTACCGCAGAAGAGTCAGATTGCCAAAACTAAGAGAAAAAAGGGGGGGGGGGGCATTGTTTCAAATATTGATAAAGAGGATGGAATTATTCTGGTAAAATGGATGGACAATAAAGTAGTGACAGTGACATCTATGTACATGTCATGGTATGAATCCAACTATTCAGATGAAACGTTAATCTAAGACTGAAAAGAAAATCGTTCAAGTACCACAACCCCGACTAATTGCTGAGTACAATCGCTGCATGGATGGAATAGACATTACATCAGCAAATATCGAGGTATAGGATTTTAATCCGTCGTGTGCCATTTTTACGTGGCTTCTGGATGTTTCCGTAACAAATGCGAAGTCGATTTCCAAGAAAATGCAAGAATTTAGCACCGCTTACACAATTAGACAGAAAAAGTAGGACTTAAAAACCATGACCTTTTGTGGGCCATGGCTTTGATCTCCTCCATCCTTAGAATGGTTTCTCCAACATGCTCCCTCATGTTCAGCAACCTCCATAGTACGTTTGTAAAATCCACATAAGTTTTAAGCTTTCTGAGATGATATGGTGAGAGGGCAATGACCAGTTAGAGCTCCGTAAGTGTTCGTAACTCTGGTCTTCCAAGACTCCAAGCGGTTTTGTTTTGTATTTGACGAAAAGTTTATAAATTTTTTGCTTGAATCTGTTTGGGTATTGTTCTCCACATGAATACACTTTAGAGTATCTTTCATTGTTTGCCATTTTCTGCTTTAGCATTTTCTTTAGTACTGGAGTGGCCTGGAACCTATTTTCTTTTTGCTAGGGGAAAATGTTTTATGTACACCAGCGCATGGGCTCCTTCGCAGCATGGTAGTGTGGGAGTCTCAGAATTTCTGCTTACGCACTAAAAACCCCCGATCAGAACCATTTAATATATATCATCGAACACCACCAGTTGTCTCAGTCATCTCATCTATTTCCCTCCGCCTCTATTTGATGTCTTCTTCTTTCGTCAGGCTCCTTTATTCACGATGGTCTTGAACATATTTTGGATGATTTCTCAGTTTCCTACGGACTCCACCATCAACGGAATTAGAGCTTCCTCGGTAATTGGGCACCCGATCTTTGATTGAGCTATCCTTCTATTTTTGTGCCATCTACTGCAAACGAAAGCAGTATGTTCTGCGGTATCAACCAGACTACAGTAAATACATCGGTGCTCGTTGTCCTTGCCTATTATTTTTGCGTACGCCTGAAAGGTACCATGAGCCGTTAGCACTTGTGTCAGATAATAGTCGACATTGCGATGTTGGCAGTTTATCCAGCTTCTGATATCTTCAATTAAGCGCTTTGCCCGTTGCGCTTTATCCCTCGATTGGTCCCATCTCTTTTACTACTCAATCAGGATCCTGGCAGCCTTTATTGCGTTACTTCGATCCTCCTGTCCATTATTGAATATGTGAGTCCTTTCGAGTACCATTAGGTCAATAGGAGTTGTGCCCGTGATCAAACCACTGGTCTCACTTTTCAATCTCTTCAGCTTCAGCTTCAGTTAGAATTTTGTCCTTTCTTCTCCAATTATCTTCATCATTTCTTCTGCTATCTTATCACGTACTGGGCATTTATTGTTTTTAAGGTTGTTTAACGTTTCGTTCCTTTTTTGTTATGATATGCTTACATCTGCTTTTGTGTTAAATTCCATCCAACATCTATTCGTTGCCGCCTTTCGCTAGACGTGGCAACTGCGTGTATTGTCTTAAATTCCACACTCTAATTAAATTTTTCTCTGCTTACGGTATAATTGTATTATGGCTATTATAGCATCTTTATTAGTGCTCAACCATGGTTGTTTGCTAGAGACATATTCAAGCGATGTCATCTTTGAAACAAATGCATTTTTAACTAAACAAACCGCCCTCGGTATATTATGATTACTTTATCGCCATCTTGAAACAAACTACGTCCAGCATTAAAAGGTATATTCGTTACTTCAACTTTATCTTGTTCATATTACTTTTTTAAATAGAACAGCATCTTTTGGAGATTAAATGCAAGCTGAGATGCGTTATGCATGCAATTGGTGTAGCTCTTCGAGTATAATACTAAACTATTCTCATCTCTGTCTACCACTTTATCTATTTACCGCATGTCTATTCATGAAGATATAGGTAACGCTGGCAGATTGCTTGAGGCAATCGGCGACCGCTGCAGTATTCATGAACGAAACTGTGTCGTGTTAGAGACCTTTCATCATATAACAACTACACAGTCGATTTACTTACTTAACATCGGGACGGTGCCTTTATCCGCGTAAGCGAATGCAATATTTAAAGACAGAGATGTATAATCTATAATTGCGATAGAATGAACTTGTTATAGCTATTATTTTAATAACAGTAATGTAATAAATATGTTTTAAAAACTATTATTATTATTGCAGGTGTGCAAGTAACTTAATACATGCATAATATTACGTATGCAACTGCATACGAGTTTAAATAGATATGACCCAATGTAAACCACGCTTTGCGTGTTTTAATGTCACTGTAATGAGCCTTGGAGATTAAGATGTGTGACATTTAACGATGTTGTATGAAGATCTGTGTTATGAGAACAGTGTTATAGTAAATTACTGTATAAGGATAATTGAGGACATCAATGTTATAATAGTTTTATGTAGGAAATTCAACCAAAAAAAAGGAGTCACGAGCTCAAATATACCGTGCCTGAGTTATTCCAACATAAACATTATTCGCAATGTTGCATTTTTAAGGACGTGTACACTATGTACTACCTCCATAGTCTGTAACCGCTGTAAATAAGCTAACATCAAAATTTTATCGTTGCTTCGCCGATTACGTGGTAATTGGGTTTGAAAAATTTGTGAGCAGCCCCTTAAGTAACTTCATAAAACTTCGTTAATGGTGCAGATAAAAGTTTAACGTGGACGACGAATATTTAGCTACCAGCGGCGAAAGAAACTTACGATGTCAAGAATAAGGGATCATCTTCATGTGTACAAAGAGATGCCGCTAAAATGTCCTCTCGATGTTTTCTGATCAAATTGTTATAATAAATAAATAAATTGTTTTCAATCGAGATTAATTCACTTGGCTTTGCCATTTATCACTGTAAGGTTTTAAGATTTTCTTTGCGTTTTATTTCCTGCTTGAAGAGGAGAAATTGTGTTTTAGTGAGATCGTTTTGTAATTTTCTTTTTAGGTGAAGGCGTTTTAAATTTCATAGGTTTTTGGGAAAACCACACAATCGAAGTGATTTGGATTCTTTGAGAATCCGTTTTTGTCCGGAAGAATGTTAGAGGATTTAATTAATGAAGTAATGTATAGTTTTCAAATAATGAGATGAGATCATAAGACCAGGAAGTGTAAGTTTCATCTTAAAAGAGATCTGATTTTGAGGACTACAGTTGCGTCTTCTTCATCAGGAGCAAGAATGACTGTGTCTTTGTTGGTGCAGGAGAACTAGGAATTGGCAGGGAATTTATTTATAGTTGTTCACACCATGCCAATAATTATTTATTAAAGTTGTTAATTATTGACGAATTATCACACCAATAGCAGGGGGAGGGGAGAGGGATGGATCTTACGTGAAAAATATGATCAAAATCCCATGAAATGTTAACGGTTTTGGGTACCTTCGGTTTTTGAATTTTTTCGTCGAATATTCGAGAAGCCTTTGTAGGCTGGATTGTCGTTCAAGCTTGATGGTACGTGGTCATGATAATAATTAAGATCCGTTAACATCTAACGATTTTACCTTTACCTGAATATATCAAAACATGTTATGCTTCTTGAGAAGTAAAAAAGTAGGTCTAGGAAAAGCTATCGCTATTCGTAAATCAAAGCCATAATAATTAATCGAAGAGTCATGCATTTCCAATTCTAGACCGTATATTGTGCGTTCTCATTCACCACAAATAACTCTGAGATTTTTCATAGAGGAAATGACTTTTTCGAATTAATCGCTCGTTTCTTGACCAGAATGTCTAAACAATGCAAAACATCAGCATAGTTTCAAAAGTAATCAAGCACTAGTCATGTTACATGTTTAGGCATCATAAGCGCCATGGCGTGTTGGCCAGAAGCCACCCTACAGCGTTAAACGTAATGAATGCAAGGACTTTCTGGTAGGACTAGAAATTATACTTGAAGAACATCGAACATGCGATATTACTGTCAACAGGGAAGAATAAGATCTTCAATTATACTGGGCGATGTAATTGAGGATATTGTCAAATTTGGGACTGCCTCAAAAATGCCGAAAGGGTACTGGTATGTGGGAACTGATAGTGAACCATCTCTCTCCTTCTAGATCAGCAGAAATATTGCTTGGAAACCTTTCGGACACTAAATCTTGCAAAATTAAATTTTGAGATAATGCTAGGTTAAGATAGATGTCAAGCCATAAAAGGAACTGAAATAATTGATTTCTCAGCAATAGATCTTGTGACCAATATTAAAATTTGTCTCAGGTCCAAGCTTGCTCTTATTGGACTGGATTTATTCTCCTCTATATAGAAACTGGTATCTCCTTACCGATTGTCCAACAGTTAATGACAGGGGGTTGGTTGAGAGAGTTAAGTCTTTTGGGGTACCCCACCTATCTAGGAGGAAAAAAAAACCGATAATATTTCAATTTTCTGACTCTGAAATGAAGGAATAGACTGTCTAAGATAACTTTTTGATATAAATTTTTTTTAAATATTAAAAATTGTGGTGGAATAGACTTTATATGGGACACTTTCATTGTATCTAATCACACAATAGCTTCTCATTTCACTATACATACGTCTATAGCGGAGTTAGCAGTTTATTTGGTTTCTTTTCCGTGAAAGATGTAACCTATATAAGACGTTCAGAAAAGGCCATAATAATCCCGCATAATAAGAGACTGGAAAAGATTGAAAATTCGAAAAGGTGATAATCCGGTCGAACTCGAACGGAATTGTAGAAACTAGGACGTACTTACAACAGAGTGAGCCCCTGCCTCACATCAATGGACTTCGATTTCGTCCGATGCGCTGACAAGAAGCTTCTGCCTTCGAACTATGTAGTACTACATTGGTGGGCGTGCGACGACTGGGTCTCGGGATGATGGTGTGGTGTTAGGGGATACGACTGGCAAAATCCATCGCATTCATAATAAAGCACCTGTGAGATTTTCACGAAAGCTCGTGAAATATTAAGAGCCATCTAATATGCATGGCGTTTTCAATTTAAGATGAGACGATGCCAACCTCATCATTTAAAAATGTATAATAACACGAGTTAGGATTAAAATTAAATTGTTCAATCTCGTGTTCCACTTCTTTTCTTGACGCTTTTCTTTATTAACTCGTCGCTGACGCTTTCACAAGAAGAATTTTTACATAAGGTTAGAAGGAGCGATTTTATATTTAGAGCAAAATAATTTGTTTTTAAGACGGTTTTGTGCGGCAATTTTTAATTTTCTGGTGTTCCTTAGGGTTGTTATTGGGTTCCTATGTGGACTTAATACTACACTTTCGTTTATTTTTTTTAGTTAAATAAAGTTTTGGATCTTGAATTTTTAATTATTTCTTCGTAAGTTTTGACTAAATTTTAGCGCTTGGAATGTTTTGAAACCAATATGAGGGATAATCTGTTATTACTTCGCGATATAAAAAAAAAATTAGGACTGTCTCCAACGACCTTTCAGGCGAAAGTACAAAGAAGACTTGAACAACGACCCCCAACAGCATACAGGTTCATACAGGTTTGAGTTAAAACTGATCTGGTAAGTGTTGATGTAAACATCAAAGCTCAAAGGTATTCACTTTTGTTCCTTTCATGCCCACGTTCAGTCTTTCTCTGTATTTACGTCTAAGAGGAACTGTCTTAGGTGGTATGAAGCAGTGACTCTTGATCCATTCTGATCGATACGAATCTTTACATGTCCAGCTAAGCGTGGGTTAAGAACTGCTATGTTCTTTATAGGTGGTTCTATTGAGACGTTTGGGCAAGTTCGCTTACCAACTTAGTTCGCTCTGTTATTTCATCGATTTTCGGCCGAGTGGCTTGAATCCTCAGGTTTTTGCAAGGAGATGCCCTTCCAGGTTCTGAATGCCCAAATCGCGGTGGTGCTTTAAAAAAATATTTCAGTTTAGTGTACTAGACAGCTGTCTGACTGCTGTGGAAGGACTGATACACCCAAACATGCTATTCTTGAATCCGTTAGACGGGCAAATAAGAGAAGTTTGCTAAACATAGAATTTAATGATGAAGTAACTCTGCAAGAGTATTCCGAGCTAATGGGGATATACCCCAGTGTCTCTCAATGCCATTGGAAGATGTGTTCAACTGAACCTCGGCAGGAACTATCGGAAGAAGAGCTCGGAGCATAAGCTCGAAATTAGTCTGGGAATATCTTAACGGATTAAACAACCCTGGTCCCAGAACATATTGGAATCAGAGGCAACGAAGAAGTTAATTTATTAGCAAGAAAGCCCGTCACAACTCCATTTGTGGGACCGGAAACGTTCTGTGGTATAGGTTTGAGCACCTACAAAAAATGAACTTAAAGACAGGGAAGTGAGGCTCAAACCATCTCTCTGGGAGAATCTCCCTGGTCTGAGACACTCCAATATCTTCATTGGAAGCTACAACAAGCACAGAGCAAAAACTTTGCTAGAACTACGCATCCTCACAGGTTTTCTTACAGGGCATTGTCACCTTGGTGAACACATGACAAGGATAGGTCTAAAGCAGAATAGCGACTGCAAGTTCTGCGGGGTTGAGGATGAAAATTCGACACCTGACATCTTACTGCACTGCCATCATGGAAACCCGAGTCAACTATCTGGGTAAAGCCGTCATAGATGAAGAAGAAATACCTTTTCTGAAACCATCACAGCTAATGGAGTTTATTAAAGCTGTTAGACTAGATGGGAAGCTTTGAGAGGGCATATGTGAGTGAGACAACCTGGTGCATGGAGGTTTAGCCGATAAGTGTTGAGCACTTCCTGTTTGACAGGAGTTTAGTTTACTAAGTATTTGGCTTGGCCTAAATGTTCTAGTACTTTCTTCATTTACTAACGGGAATAAATAAAATGAACTTACTGCACTATCCACTATCCACTGATTTTCTTACACTTGCCTCTTATTGCAACGACTAGATCATCTACAAAAGCTTGGACGCTAGCAGAGTAAGCCATGATAATGGTTTAAGAGACCAGAGATGGTAGAAAACGCGGAAAGACCACAGCTTTTGCCATTGGCGTAAACACAGTGTTATCAAAAGCAGCCTCGTTTTACAGTGATAAATGTGTATGACGTTATTTTTGATCTGGTGTTGGGTAGGGCCATTTCCGCGGGCTTTGTGGTTTGGTTTTTGTTGGAAATCGTTTGCAATACTGAGGCATCTTATGATTCAAAGTTCCGTTAAGCATCCTCAAAAAAATTCATGTTTGGGGATGTCTCAGTAAACACGGTTTCGAAAAGTTGCATGTGTTTACTGAGACTTTGGATGCCCAGAAAACGGTCCAAATTTACCAAAGGTTTTTGCTTCTTTTAGCAAAACAATGGTTTCAGTGAATCGGATATCTCACAATGGATACTACAAGAGGACCACAATCTGAAGCACCGCAGTAGACGTTGTGTTTTTTGGAAACGAGAAAATGGTATTAAGGTGTTAGCTTGACCTTCTCAGTCACCAGATAGTAATCCGATTGTAAATGTGTGAGCCTTCATAAAGCAGAAGTTACGAGGAAAATCTGGACTTGATTTGAAGAAGCTGGTACAAAAAAATCGACAAATATGGCTCTCATTACCATCTAATTACGCTGAAAAATTGGTCGAAAGTGTACCGAAATGTTGTCAAGCCATTATAGATAACAGGAGATGTTCCTTCCTTGTTCCGTGGCTATGGTGTGAACACACTTGTAGGATGTGGCTATAAAAATTTTGGCTGGTAATAGCAATTTTTATCAAAGTTAGGTCTTCACTCGGAACAGTGATTTAGCAACTGTTATATTTTACAGAGTTTCATATATTTAGACAATCTTCCTATAATACCTATCAGAGTATAAGCAAGCCACTGATGGTCAAGCTACCTTTTCGTTTAAGTATACATAAAAGTTCAAGAAAAAAAAAGAAAATGAGACGCAAAAATCGCAAGGAGACGATTATTTCTGGAAAGACATCAAAAACAGAACAGGAGGGAAAAAATAGCAACAGAGGGCAATCGGTAGTAGTAAAAATGGCGAATTTATGCAGTCGATGGTACATCGTTATATACATACATATTATATATATTTCCTCTTCAGCGAAAGAAATAGGCTAAACATTCGAGTTTGTGACAGCGACAGAAATTCTTCATGGAAGGCTTTGAGAGACTTTTGCATGTTATTGGTGACGAAGAATTTTTTTTCTTGTTCCATATTCCGCTTTAACCGAAATGAATGGCCTATTTTGGAGAGGTGGAGAATTTATTATTTTCAGGAAGCTGGAAATTTGCAAAGGAAAAAACAAAGAAAATGTGCTGGTGTCTATGAGGGATAAAATTTATGGTTGAATTTACACCATTTTAAAGAGGTATTCTTGGGATTGGAAGTTTTTAAATCGTAAGTTTAATAAAGAAAGCTGCAGAATTTCTAAGTACGTACATGAAAGATTGAATCATCTTACACAGTAATATAATAAAAATATATTAGCTGTACTAAAAACATAAGTATCTCCCATATTGCTGTAATAAGATTTTATATCGTACTACTCTTTTTTTTAAGGTTTTTGTGCAATAAACTAACAGTAGAACTACAGCGGCATTTATATGAATTTTGGAGCTAATATCGTTTACATTAACCGCAGCGGTTAATGTAAACCAGAAGCAGCTTCTGGTTTAAAATCTTTATTGTGAAATTTTACGAACTTACTTTTTTATGAGATATGAAAAATTTTGAAATCCAGTATAAATTTGTGACTAATCCAGATTTGACAAAATTTTTATAGCACTAAAAAAAGATTTATGAGATCTATTCCCTTCTTCCATATTACCTAACAAGATATCTCTACCAAACAAGTAGTGCTAAAACAAGAACGACTATCACAATAAAAATTTTCCTACCACCTCGTTTGATATTATCTGCATTCAACGCGCACGGCTTGTACATTGTGGAATCATATTTCCTACTCTAGGCAGTTGGTACTGCTGGCAATGCTTTTATTATAACCTTCAGCTAGTAGACGGCATAATATCTAAACGGTTTCAATCTCGTCCTCAAGAGAGTATTACGCATGCTGCAATTGCAATTACCTCTTTTATTTGTCCGTAAATCTCGTTACGTGGATGTATTCGTATTAAAATGTATTGGGATGAATAACGAGGATGATATAAGAGAGTAATATTCAAGTAATTATTAAAAATAGAACATGCAGTGACACAGTTTTTAAATGAAGCTTAGCCAATCTTTAATCTAGCGTTAATTATTTGTCTTATCGAAGTTCCTATTTATTTCTATTAAAGTTGTTGTTATTTCAGCATTTTTATTGCCGTAAAATAATATGTTCATAGTTTATGGACCGAAACGATCAAATTAAACCACAAGTGTCTTTCTATTGATCTCTGAATTTATCAATGATCTGATTCACGCTTACTATTTCTTGTTATGTAATTTTTAGATCATATTTATTAACACTTTATACATACTCTAATCTAAATATTGTATAAATGTTAACACACAGATATGTCGATTTCGGCTGGAGTTTCTTTTGTTTAGCTAAAGTTGTTTAACACAGATGATTTCATGTAATCTCATTTATACAAGATCTACTTGTTTGCTGTAATAACATAAAATTTGCACCAGAAAATTTGAATTGCTTCTGGTTTTTCTAAGAATGAATGAACCGAAATTTTCTATCTGGTTTTCAGTAGTCATCTAATCAAAGCTATTTTTAGACCAGACTTGTGGTGATATCGATAGGCCAGAAGAGTGCTTCGATGAATTGGTGGAACTTTCAAACCGGAACAAGGTCTGCTTGACTTGGATACCGGGCCATCCAGAGATCGATGGCAATGCCAGTGCTGACGAACTCGCAAAGAGTGGGTCAGAGATGGAAATGTACGGCCCAGGACCTTTCTTCGGACTTTCAAGGCAAACGGCCAGGAAATACATAGGCGACTGGGTCCGTACAAAACAGCAAGAACACTGGAGTACTATACCCGACATGGAAAAACATGTATAGGGAAACCATGTAAGAAGAGAGTTAGAGAACTGCTACAGCTTAGCAAAAAACAGCTCTGTATTGTTACGGGCCTAATGACTGGACATGCTGCGATGAAAGGACATCTACACAAAATCGGAGTGTTTGATCGCAGAAGACAAAACCTATCTGAGAGAACGAAAGGAGGCCCAGAGACATACCTTACCGACTCGGTTAGGGACCTTTACAGATTAGTGGACGGGACTACCGTGTTAGAGTGGGTGACTTGAATACACAGACGTGGCACAATAAGCCTGAAGGCTGCGGTTGCTTTTTTTTAAGAGGAAAAAAAAGGCCAGAAGATCAGCGTGGGTTTAGCTTAGCTACGTCTCAAAAACTTGTTGAAGTCACCGAAAGCTAGCTGTTTAGGGAAGAAGAGAAACGAGATATGATTCAGAAAAAGGCTTCCAGTTCCAATTACCATTAAGATCTTGCATTTATTCAGTCTTTGAACAAAGGATTCTGGTCAGTGACCTCGTGAGGTGTTTTATTCAGGAGAAATTGTCATTCAATACGAAATATTTCTTTCATGTAGTATTGAACCTCCTTGGGGCGGCAGAAGGTTCTTCAAGGTAGGTGACAAATATAAAACAAAAATCTGAAAGATTTTTTGTAATTTATTTTTTGGTTATTTCACATTTTTGGAATTCAGGAGCGTCTTGTCCACTTTAACCATGCTTTTTCATGTAATTCAATCATTTTCCCTTATAAATGCTGGTTGAAACAGTTCATATTGACTTTCAATTTCGTTCCATCCATTGTTTGAACTTCTGCTGAATTGTGAACTGTGGTTGAAATTTGCTGAATTATATCTGTAACCATAGGGTGCACTATTCACTTCAGTCCAAGCTTGAACATTCTGAAATGGCGTTTTACTGTTTAGGAGAGTGGAGAGAGGTGGGGAGGGTGTGGGGCGGAGGGGAGGGGGAGGTTGTTTCGTATAGTGGACTGAACTGATAGGCCACGGCTTCTTCTTCTCTCGAAAATGATTTGAGTCAAACACATTCGGACCTCTCACACACCCCCATCACATCCTCATCTTTTAGGTTTTTTTTAGAAAATGTGGGAATTGCTAGAATGGTGCCACCACTAAAAAAGTAAATGCTCTAGAAACTGACAAGAACTTGCTTTTTGATTGTTGGTGTTATCACTCGGAGGGTGGTTTGGTTATTAAAGAAACTGGTTCATATTAATCTTGTTGTTCCCGGCAAGCTCGTAGTTTGTGGTTTTTTAACGAGAGTCTAGAATGATGCTTTGTGTGTGTTTTCATCCATTTTTATCCTGCCATTTGATTAGTAGACCAATTCCTGGATATAGAAAATCAAGTGGAGGAGCATCTAATTAAATATCCTTCGAGTTTCTTTTTCTTGGAAGCTAAGAAAACTTGGTGGTTGTAGTAACCCGCAGGTTGTGAGGCAGATTTAGAAAATCTGGAAAATTTGTTAAATTAGTTAAGTAGAAATTAGAATGAAAAGAAATTTGCTAAACAAGCAGTTGGTACCAGTTAGTAGTATGCTATGTTGCTTTTTTTATGTCTTTCGTTGGTGCCCACATCCCCTAAGATGTGCGTTTGAAGTATAGTTAATTATGAAAAAGATTGGAGGATATATGTAGGTACATATATTCTAACGATCTCTTTGATGACTTTGATATAATTGCTCCTCTTAGAATAATTGGTTTACTTCTTGTAATTCATCTCGTGTTAAAAATTTTCCTTTGGTAGGAGAAGGATTTTTCCAAACTCTAATATGTAGTGTACATTGCTAGAATTTTATTTATTTCTTTTAATGCGTTTTAAATATTTAATCTTTTCAAGATAAAACTCAGTTTATTTTGTTGTTTGTTACAATCGCACTGCCTATAAACAGAAAAATTTCTTATTTATCTTAAAGATGTCGTAAATTTTATTTACTTCTTAGGTTACTAATTACATAGCAACCTGCAGAAGTCTTCTAATATTTAAAGCGAATGTTTTCGTACAGATTGTTTGTGTAGAAACGTATGTATGTATATATGTATGTAGATAGAAGATACAACTAATGATCTTTAGTCAAGGACAGCTACTTAATGTGTCTGGACGATATTAATTTATCGGATGCTTTTAGTGCAAGACGTAATAATGTTTGGAATCTCCAGCCCATTCTGAGAAAATTACGTACTTATAGATAAGCTGCATGTCAAGTAAATTAAATACAGTAATCTGGTAGTATTTGATTTCTTTCTGGTGTATATTTAGGATAAAAATTGAAATTCTTGCTTTCTACAATTTGGAAGGAAGATAAAAATGTTATCGTGAAATGTTTTTATATATTAGAGATTAAGATTTTAGATCGAATAGGCATTTTATTAGTTCTTCAAATAGTTATTTTCGAAAATAGAAATATCAGAAGTTTTACTTTATCATACACACTATTTTGAAGGAACAGCAAGGTTTGGGGGTCTTAAGTGGACTCGTATGTACAGAGCTGATTCTCAGTATGTATAAAATATTTACTATAAAAAAAGCTAAAGAATACAGAAGTAGTATCTTTAATTTATTTGTAATTTCTGAAAGAAATTAGTTGTCCCAGTGAATGAACATTTAACGCCAATAAATAAAATATAAAAAGCACAATTTTGAATTTAATTTTTGTCGGCTAATGAGCAGTTAATGTCTACTGAGAGTCAATTTTTGATCTGACCAGTTAATGTTTTCAACGACCCTTTTAGCAGCAGAAAATTCTTCATTTAAAGTATCTCTTAATTTGGCATTCCTGTAACTCATGTTTGCCTTTTTTGTTTTGAAAATCGATAGCGTTAAGGAGCGTATTCCTGTAACTCATCAGAATTTTGTTTATGTTTTTACTTTTGTTTCTTACTTGCTTCTAAAAAACACCTTAAGTAGCCCAAAAATGGTGGCATCAAAGACAAGAAAGAACAATTTTTTTTCGATACAAAACTCGGAATATAATTAATTAAGTTGATAAGTCCATCCAACTAGTCACAGTCCATCCAACTACCTCAATCTTCGAGAATAATTTAGCATTCTTTTCTATAGAAATGTCACCATAGGTTGTGGAATGTTTCCATGAAGGAAAGAATGCAAAGCACTGAAATTGATATTTTTTCCTTTTCCACTTGCAATGTTATTGAAATTAACTTTTAGGATATAACAGCACACTTCTTTTGGGTCCACACAATCTATTTGCAAATGGTTTCTTTTTTGACTAACTGATTCTAACATTTCTCGAATAGCATCGTTGACATCTTCGCATTGGGAAACCCAACTTGATCTACTTAATTCCGAAGAAAAAATTTTGCCTTTAATTTTGCAGAGTTGCCTTAGAAATATTAAAGCATTTACTAGTTGCACATTTGTATTTTATATGGAATCAAGTTCTTTTACCAAAACTTTCTTCACTTCTTCTTTAGGGATCATGGTTCTCTTGCTTTGGTTTCTGTAAAGGTTAATATGAAGACATAATTAGGAGAGTGATCATTTACGGATAGGTATTCAATCGTTGCTACCGTCAGCTTATAAGGAGATAAATTTGTTGCTAGAACGATTTGCACATGTTCAGCAAAAAAGAAAAGGAAAGCAATCCATATTGGTTATAGTTGCAAAACTACATTAAGTGTACAGGGCAAGACGCCCTCAGCTGATCGAAAAATTCGTGTTGGTATGATATATTACTGCCATGTTGACCTTAGATTAGATTAGATTAGGAATGGGGTGGCTATGCGAACCTGTTTCACCGCAATCTTTGTCTATTGTGATCCCTTTTTACCCTAGAGGACGCTCTCTAATTTTGCCTTCTTAATTAGGCCTATCATTTTTGAGAGTAGCTCTTTTATGTACCCGTTAGCTGTTGGGTTCTCTAGAAACCTTATCCTCACTAGGCCATCGCAGTGGCCCAAAACATGAACTGGAGTTTCTTCTTCCTCTTGACAGAATCTGCAGAGAGCATTATCTGCCAGGCCGATGTTAAACATATGCCTATTCAGTCTGCAATGACCGGTCAACAGACCTACTGTCATTTTGACAGTCTTCCTGTCTTTACTCAGTAGGTCTTCAGTAAACTCAGGCCTCTGTTCCCTTACGAACTCCTTTGCCGGTTTTTGTCTTGGTGATCTTTTCCACCATTCCCCGGAGCTGTTATATGTCCATTCGTAGATGGACTTCTCAGTTCATCCGCCGCGTCGTTTCCTTTCACGCTCGTGTGGGCGGGGAGCCCAGGCCAAAATTAATTTCCTTTGGGTTCCCACCTCATTTAGGGCTCTTACGCAATCTTAAACCAGCTTTGAGTCAGTACTTGCGGAACTGATCGCTTCAAGTTCTGCCTGACTGTCAGAGTAAATAGCGACGCTTGTTGTTGACCTTGTATTTTAAGACAACCCAACAAAGCTATAGCTTTTATTGTCGTAAAAGGTATCATAGGTAATAACATAATAAAGTCATAATAAGCAGAGAATAAGAGAAATGAGGGTTGGTAAACAAACATAAAAACAACATGCAACCCGATACTAATTTGATAAAACTGGCCACAATTTGAAACTTTCTTTTTTTTGGACCAATCGTTTTCAAAACCGATATCTATAGAATCCTAAGGCCGATCATTTTCAAGACGAATACTTATCTACAGGAGATCTTGGGAACTTCAAGCTTAATCAAGTGATCAAATTTTCAGTGACTGCCATTTTTAAGTTTGTTGCTTTTGGACTGATCGGTTTCAAAACTTGCACCTATCTGAATTTGAAATTTCCAAACTTAATTTTGTGATTATGATTCGGCTGCATGTAAAAAATTGCTTTTATCAATTATGTCAAAGAGCATTCATACCAAGTTTCAAGCAAATTTGATCATAAAAATATTATTTCTATACAAACTTTGCCACCCCCTTTGAGGTTGAATTTTGAAAAAAACCTTCTTAAGTGATGAAGGGTGATGATCAATGGGGATAAAGCCTTTTGGATATAAATATATATAGAGATCGATTCATTATTTATCTTTCAAGGGCAGTGAAGCATTGCTACACTTCAAATGTTTTTTTAAAACTTCTTCTTTTTTTCTTTTTCTTCTCTTTTCTTTTTTCGTCTCCTTTTGTCCTTCTATATTTTTAATGTCTTTTCTTCTTTCAAAACTTTTGACTTTCTATATTATTAATGTTTTTTCTTCTTTTTAAAAAGAACTTTTCTCCTTCACCTGACTTTTCTATTTTTTCAACTTTCACCTCCTTTTTTCTTAAAACGTTTTTCTAAATAGTAGTAGCATTTGTGTACGTGTAATTTTGACAATTCAATCTATTCTAAATTTTTAGTGCTTAATATATTATATATATATATATATATAATCAATACCCCAATTACCATTTGGTGTAGGGTGTCTGGTACATTTCATCTTATTTGTAAGTAGGTACATTGCATTCTGGTTAGCTAAGAGCAGTCATGGATAAATTCTGCCCACTTCTTTTTATCTTTCGCCATTGTTTTGGCCTCTATCCAAGTCATCCCTCTGTTTTGTAATATCTGTCCTATGACTCTATCCCATGTTTGCCTTGGTCTTCCCCTTTTTTTTCTTTTTCTGGACTTTGGCTTCCCATACTTGTTTCACTGGTCTTGTGTCTTCCATTCGCTGCAAGTGTCTCCACCAACTCAGTTGTTTTTTTTCGATGTACTCCAGTGTAGATTCTATTTCTAGGTCTTCTCTTATGTATACGTTGCGGATTTTGTCTTCCTTTGTTACACCTCTTACTCGTCTAAGGTATTTCATCTCGATCGCCTGGATTTTGCTTTTCTGTCTTTTAGTCAACACCCATGATTCACAACCGAACGTAAGTATTGGCCGGTATATGGTTTTGAACACGTTTAGTTTTGTTTTTTGGGATATTTCTTTTTTATTTATGAATGCCGTATTCATTAAATAGTAAATTTTGAGTGTGTTTTCTATTCTACTATTTATTTCAGTATCTTGTCTAAAGTGCTTCACTTGCTCGATTTTTTCTCCGTCAATTTGTATATTTAGTTTTTTCTCTCTTTTTCCGATTACCATCACTTTAGATTTATTTTTGTTCATCTTCATTCCGTGTTCTTGTGTGATTTTATTCCATATTTCCAAGTTTCTTTGTAGATCTTTCTCTCTCTCCGTTATGATCATCACATCATCAGCGAAAGCACCCTCCGAGATATCTATTTTTCTTAGGTATTTATATCCTACGTGGAATTTCTTCGATTTTGATGTGCATTTTTTAATTATCTCGTTAATGAACACTGTGAACATCAATGGGCTTAGTCCTCCTCCTTGTCGTAGTCCTTCTTTTGTAGAAAAAGCATCTGAGATTTTATTTCTGTATACTACGCAATTTTTGTTGTTTTTATAGATGTTCTGTATTATTCTTATTGTCTTACTGTCTACTTTTCTCTTTTCTAGTATTTGCCATAGATTCGTTCTTGGCACGCTGTCAAAAGCCTTTTCCAGGTCTATAAATCCCAAATATACTTCTTTTTCTTCCTGTAGTGACTTCTCAATTATTTGGTTTACCGTAAATATGTGGTCCTGTATACTTCGTCCTTTCCTTAATCCAGATTGTGACTCTTCCAGGGTTTCTTCTATTTTCATTCTTATTTTTCTGTCTATAATTTGTTCAAATATTTTCATAGCTGTACATAGTAATGTTATTCCCCTGTAGTTGTTGCAGTCATGTCTGTTTCCATGTTTGTATATTGGTACTATTAGAGCTGTTTTCCAATCCTCTGGTATTAGTTCTTGATGCCACACTGCGTTATATATTCTTAATAGTGTGTTCATTCCATTTTCATCTAGGTTTTTAAACATCTCCGTTGTTAATTTGTCCATTCCAGGTGCTTTCCCATTTTTCATTCTCGCCATGGCTTCTTTTAGTTCTGTCATCGTTATGTATTGTTCGTCATTTTTCTGGCTTCCTTCTTGCTGTTTGTCCTCTACTTGTATATTTGTTTCTGATCCTAACAGCTCTTGGAAATATTCTTTCCATCTACTTATTATTTCATTTTCGTCTTCTAGTGATGTTCCGTTTTTGCTTTTTATGTGGTTTATTTCTGGTACTTTCTCTTGTCTTAGGGATTTCAAGGTTTTATAGAACAATTTCTGGTTTGTTTTACTATCTATTTCCATCTTCTTTCCGAACTCCTCCCATTTATTTTGTTTGGATGCTGCTACTAAATCTTTTACTGTTTTCCTTCTTAATTTGTATGTTTCGTAGTTTATATCTGTTCTGTTACTTAAGTACTTTGCCCAGGCTTTTTCTTTTGCTTTACTTCTTCTTTTATTTCCTTCGTCCACCAAGCTGTCTGCTTTTTCTTATTTGTTTTTTTACTATAGCCGCAGGTCTCCTTCGCTGTTTCTAACAGCTTGGTCTTAAAAAGACTCCACAAATCTTCAATATTTTTGTTTTCCTTTAGTTCTATATGGTTTGCAAACCTTTTTCTAATTGTTTGTTTGTATTTTTCTGCTATTTCTTTATTTTGCAGTTTGTATGATCTAATGGATTCATATTCAGTTTTTTGCCTTATCGGGTCTCTTTTGTTCTTCTCTACGTTCTCTATTTTTTCTCTAATTTTAGCGGTCACTAAAAAATGGTCACTGCCAATTTCTGGTCCTCGTCTTACTCTTGTGTCTAATACTTCTCTCCTGTTATCCTTCTCCACCAATATGTAGTCTATTATCGATCTTTCATTCCTACTCTTTACCTCTCTTGTATATTTGTGGATCTCTTTGTGTGCAAAGAAAGTATTTGTTACTACTAGGTTGTGCATTACGCAGAACTTCAACTTTCACCTCCTTTTTTCTTAAAACGTTTTTCTAAATAGTAGTAGCATTTGTGTACGTGTAATTTTGACAATTCAATCTATTCTAAATTTTTAGTGCTTAATATATTACTCTAACTAAATAACTTTGATTAACATCACCGAAATAACATAACATTACTTTGAAATTAAAAAATGCATTTGAAGGTACTGGAGTGCCCTTAGTCTAATTACAGTTTTAATAGATAAAATAGAAAAATAAGCAAATGCAATAAATGAAAGTCACATCTAGATTCATGCTACAACATTTCTTGTAGTACTATAATTTTCCTCCATCTCATACCTTACTTGAATGCCTGTGTGTGAAATTAATGAAATTATTTTCCTTTAATCTTGGTCTCTTTTACTTGCGGTGTTTCAATTGCCTTTCTGCCTCTTTTTCTTTTTTGTTTCTGTTTCTTTCCGTTCCAATACGTTTTTTAATTTCCTTGTATTTCCTTATTTGCACATTAAAAAGTATTATATGCTTATTTAAATCGTTATTTATACATTTAAACGTGTTGTCTTTAAATAAATCTTTATCTTTCATGGCTTTTTCCTTTCAACATTTTTTTCACTTCCCTTGTTACTACGTTTTTTTTTTACCTCAGACCCTCTTTGGTGTATGTTTTATGTTCCTAATTTATTGCATTACAATTCATTTCGAAATAATTTGGTTGAAATCAAAGTTGTCATTTGAAATATGACAGGGACGAATCAAACAACAGTATGTTACGAAATTCAGAACAGTTAGGTTTGACTTAAGAGTGAAATTGAAAACTTATCAAAAATCTTGTTCTAGTTTAAATTGGGTATAGTCAGTGTTCATATTTTCACGATTAATGACCATACAAACATAGCCATATTAAAAAGTTTGTCGTTTAAAAACTCTTCTACTACAGTTGAGATTGTTATACACACAACTCTTCAAATAACTGACGAAAACGATTATTTCTATACCTATTATCCATCTCACATGAATAGATCATGTATAAGCCTAGTTTCGACAAATTTATGATACATCCTAATACCTTAATACCAGTTCGCCTTTCGAAAAAAAAAACTTTTCCGCTCGGTTATTTTCACCTACATACCAACATCTTCCAACACGTTAACAGATTGAAGATCGGCCGCCAACTTATTGTCTTGTAAGGAAGTTTCGCGAGAGGAATTACATAATTTACGGGCCAAACTCGCCCCATCTATATGAAATAAAGATACTTCCGAAATTGGAAACTTAATACTTCCTTCGTTAAAAGACTGAAGCGCCTATACAACGCTTGGTCTCAGACTCAAACCCTTCTATCACACCAGAAATTATTTAAAATTCATTAGCGAGTTGATTGGCAACGTTTAATGCGAAAATTGAATTTAAAATTTAATCTCTATATCGAGTTTGTCTTAAGACGTGGAAGTTTTACTTCGTTTTAGTAACCGGCTAAGTTTCCAACGATTAAATATGAGTATCAGCGGTGTATTATTTAGTAATTAATCGAAGCGATGTAACGTATGACTTAAAAAAATATTTATTGGGAGATTTAATTAATGAGGAATCATTTTAAAGTTTCTATTCTGCTAGAAACATGTAGAAATGAATCCGCAGCATCATAACCTCATAATTCTAAGAGATATTCCCAAGATATATAACAAATACATCTTTTAAGATGTAAAAATTACTTTATGTGGCAACTTTAAAGATATATTACGCTAATAAAACCCGGAATCATCCCTTAATATAACCTTATAAATTCTACAATTCGTATTAGAGGCTCCGGCACTCGGAATGTGACGCCGAGAAAAATAAATTTTATTGTTACTAATCATCGCTATGGAATGAATATTATAAAAAGTACGTTCTTATTAACGGATCTCCCTATCTCTCTTTCATCCTGGCGTGGCATCATTCCCAAGATCACCGTAATATTCCAGGAGGGGGTCGGACGGTGGAAAACTGCCCGGAAATCCCGGAAAGACCGGGTCCACGGCAATACATTCCGTCCGGAGTTGTAATGAAAAAGTCAGATGCTTTTGTTTTAGCAATTAATTTGCTTTATTATCGCAGTTATTCACGCCCCCGATGTCATAAAAATAATGCAATTTAACCCTGATGGTTTTTATTGTCGGGTGTGTTTCTTCTCTTGGCTGCGCTCTCTACTCCGGAAGTTTGTTAGGTTCGTGGGAATTAGCTCAGGCACACAGTAGATGATGATGAGGACGAGGTTATCCCGGATGGGGTGTGGGGAAAATATGCTCGTCTCCTCTTTCCGCAGAAGTTCGCCTCGAAATAAGATCCGCGTTTCTAGATAGCGGAGAGTGTGGCCGTTTAAATATGGTAGATTATAAATTATTGTTCTGTTAGGAAACTTTAGAGAGGATGAAAATGAAAATGACAGTAAAATGTTTATAGTTTTTAATAAAATTTTATGTTTTATTAAGATTTAATTTTATTGCAGGTTACAGGTGTTGCATAAGGATTAGAAGATTACTATCACGTGAGTATTTTAATTTTTTCCTTTCTAAATCATTAAAAAAAAAATTAATTCATCAAATTTATCCATCGAACATTGATCGAAAATTCCAACCGCCAATATTTGAATGTTTACCTGTTTGTTAAGCAAACACGCAACGCAATCTCTCACACCTCAGATTGAATCAGTCAAGAGCGCATTGCACACATATTCCCGATTGCATCTTGCTCATGTGTGTATCGTTGCAATGCGTTTCGGTATTGTATATGCATGTATGTAGATGTATGTACACACTATTCGAATGTTCGATAAATGCTACGAACAGCGTTGCATTTACCAATGTGGATGCGCTTAAAGTGCTGAGCGAATTAATTAAATGGCAGATCTGTAATGGTTTTACACAAACGCTTTCTGACAGTCGCCCCTCGTGGTTTGGTTTGGTGTTAAGATTGCATTAGCTGAACAATATCCAATTTTGACAGTGTTTACACGTTATCCCAAAGGTTTAGTTGAGTACAACGGATAGTCCATGAAATAATTGACAAAATTAAAATTATCAACGTAAACGGGTCGATTACCACAATAGTTAGTCGACTGACTATCGTTGTGGTGGAACAATAGACCAGGTTTTGATTTTCAAAGACGTGTCATTTTTCTCGAAAATTGAAATTCGATCGCCGTTAGGAGCAAAGCTGATAAATCACTGCGACTAAGCACCCAGATAAAAAAAGGCGAACCACTGTCAGAAGGTCCATTTTCAAACGTGAAGGAAATTTACAGAAAAATTACAGCGACTCCCCTTCTCCCTTTTCCGAAGCTTATTTCGTTTTTCTCAATTATTTCATGAACTGCTATTTCTTGAAATGGTATAGAAGGTTAAAATGATGGAACTCAATTCTGCACAAGCGAGTGAAGGGTGGTGGTAGCGAGGGAGGTGACAAAAATTAATCCCAATCTAAATTTCTCAATTTTTCAAAATTTGCGGGTTGAAAATGTTCAACGATTTCAATATTTTCAACATTTTCTACCCTTACAAAAGTATCCATACTGTCTGAATTCCCTAGATTGTCAAAATTTTCTTAATTGTCAAATTTTTCCAATTTTCCAAAATTTTCTAAAGCTTCTTTTACATTTTTGAATTAAGTCGTGGACTAATACCTGAACTTGTGCATGAATCAATATGCAGAGCATTCCAGTGAAAACGATCCACCTTAAATAAGTCGAAAACGTCGAGAAACTCCTTTACTGAAACCAGACCCCCTCGCCTCGACACCTACATAGTGGCGGTTGTACCAACTATAATTAACTTTGAGTTCAACTGAAGCGTTGATAAGATAGACTTTGAAACTTTATAAGATATCTTCTGTAGTGTTAAGGATAGGTATAGGCTGGCTCTCTTCTGTTCAAGACAAGTTTTTATCATTCATCAGCGCAACAGGTTGGTATTGAAATGAAGGATAAAAGCTACTAAATGTTACCAGAAGCATTATAATGAATGTTTACGTTTCTTTCAATTCATGAACTCTAAAGTGATACAGCCATCACCCCTCTCCCCCTTCCCTTCTGGTGAGGGTGGCTCGGATTTCTACCACCACCCAGATAACCTAACCAACATTTCTGGTTCGATATTCCACTCTGGACGGTATCTTTCGAGTCTACTTTTTGCTTTTGTGAAGTCCCATTTACATCTTTATTTTGTTTTATTTAATCTTTACAATATTAAACAGGTTTTATGTATTTCTACATTTTGTTCGTTTTGTTTTGTTTTGCTCGCTTTTATCTTTCTAGGAGTCCTTTGTGGTCCCAAATTAAATTTCTCTGCTGACGATATTTAATAATAGTTACAATCAACGGGGGATGGTCCCGTACTACTTAGAGGACTAAAGGGTGTAAGGGATTAGGTTCCAATTATCCAATTCTCTGCATTAGACGCATCAACAATTAGGTTACGAACTAGTTCATGAATGAATTGATATGTATAAAACGTAAATATGAAAAATTTTCAAACTTTTCAAAATTTTTCAAATTCTCATCCTCTACCCAATTTTACACATTGTCCCAATTTTTGTAATTGTCAGATTTTCAAGTGTCCCGTCCAAATTTGCGTTATTTTTTAATTTTGCAGCTCATTTAAATTTTCAATTCCCAGATTTATCCACATTGTCCACCTTTTCCAAATTATCCAAATTTTCTAAATTGCGGATTCTCTGAACATTTTCAAAATTGCCATGTTTTCAAGATTTCTTTCAAACTCTTCTGATTTTCTGAATTGCCAAAAGGTTAGAAATGTTGAAAACTTTCAATATATTCAGTAGTCAATTCATTCATGTTTTTTTTTCATTTTGTACACTTTCCAAATTTACAAAATTGTTAACATTTTCCAAATCTTTCCAATGTTTCCAAGTTTTAAAAATTTTGGTAACTGTTAATATTTTCAAAACAATTCTCAAAATTTTTAATAGTTTCAACAGTTTCGAAAGTTCCAAATTGTTCAAAATTTTTGATTTTGCTTCAATTTTTTAAATTATGAATCCAATGCTAAACCACTTCCATTTAAGGCTAGCGTGTTACGATGGTGTTCAATAATTTTATTTTATTAAGATGAAGCCCTTAATAGAACAAGCTTTTTTCAAGCTCCCATTATTTTCTTTTATATAGCTCAATTTTTTTTGTATTTTCATTGTACTTTCCTGAAGATGGTGTCAATATAACGCCCTATATTCTAATAAAATAAATTAAAAATAAATAAAAAAAACTGCTTAATTACCAAGAAATAACCACAAAAAAATATTCGAGAAAAGCTCAATTAACCTAGATTAGAACAGTACGATCATATTGCATCGCATTAAACGGTTTAATAGCGTTGTTATGACAGTAAATTCGAAACAAAAAAATTGATGCTACTCATCCATTTAACCAATCTATTTCACTCATTAGGTACAACAGTAAGCGTTTACTCGAATGATAATACGTATCTAGAACTACACGGTTCTACAGAACGGTCTAAATATTGTCGTTTCTGTCTGACAACAGCGTGAGCGTAGAATTCGGCGTTGATTAAACGCTTCCGGCGCAATTTTATTTCCGCCAATGTGAGCCTCTGTTCCAATTGATTGACTACGGTACGGAGCGCCAGCTATCGTCGCTTTTGGAATTGCGTTAATATTTTTGCGCGATGGTCGTGCAACATCACCGCCGAAATATTACGGGTACACACATAAATTGTAATCATAACGAGTTACGTACGGGGGGGATGCGTACCTCATGTTTTTGCGAGTCGAAATCATGATGGTTGATTGTTTATTCGAAAATGAAAATTTCGATTGAATTTACGATAAAAGATTGGGCACGGATACGAATTTGGGGAAAATGTTTTAGATCGGTTGTTTTGGGAGAATATATTGCGAATATTGTCAAATGTTTATAGTCAAGTAATGATGTGCTTCGATTTTTTCGCAAGACTAGACTCTGTATATAAAATTGGTGCTAGACATCCAGATTAACTGCAGTAAAATACAGTCATATAGTGGAAATTACCAATTCTATAAGGCGGTAAAATGCTAGCTCAGCTAAGTAGCCACTTGGACGAACTCATTTTTCCATCCGACAAAATTTGCGACACCCGATTCTCTCAAGCTAAAGTGCACTTCTCTTTATTGAATATATAGTTTAGAGTATGCTATCAACTTGCAAAAACATACATCTTTCGCAGCGTGTAAGAAGAGCGCAAGTTATTATACGGGGACTACAGGAGGTCCTCAAGGCGATATTGGCAACCCCAAGAACTTGATAAAATTCGATAATAAACCGGCCGTTTGTCGAAAATAAAAAAGGAGGGAAAAAATTGGAAAAAGAACCGAGAATAATAAGGAAGAATTCGACAGTTTTATTATACCTTGTATAAACCGAAGAAGAACTGTAATATGCCCTCGTTTCTTCCGTTTTTTTTTTGGGAGAGGATAAAGGACCATGAAAGGCGCTTAAATTATAGGCGTAATGCGGATTATAAATTAATTTTATCGTCACTTTTCAGCGCGTTTAAATATAACGGAATATTATCGGGAAAACTGTAGTCGTAGTACGTTTTATCTGTGAGGTTAAATAATGAAAAGATTAATGAAGCTTTTTGTGTAAAAGCGCTCTTTTTCTTAAGTTATTTTCAGAGTTCGGAATAAAGATTAAAGGCGGGATGAAAAAAAAAATGGAGGCAGTAAAGATGACATAATCCGCTTTAACATTTGTTAGAATTTGCACATTTTATACAACATTGATTTTAATATTAAAATTTCCTTGAAAAGAGTCCCTTTTTACATTTATCTTTTAGTAACTTTCTCAAATTCAAATCTTCTTTACACAAGAAATTAGTTCGTTAACAACAATTCTATTCAAGAAACACCTGCTTTGGAACTCAAAGGATAAAATGATAACAGAGTTCCTTTTTTTGTTATTTTTTTTAGAGATCTTTGGCTACGTGTGTGCAAGGTCTTGATGAAGACACTCTTTATCGATTTAAAAATGTTGTCTAATTTGACAGGAGTTAGGTTTCTTCATCGTAGACTTGCCTCCATAAGCGCCAATGCCGGTCCTCAATCATATTGGCATCTTTTCTACATTGAAATTCGCATTGTTTATTATTCTTTTTGAAAAAGTTTAGAAGTTGTTTTAGGATTATGTCGCTCTCCAATAACAAAGTTTCAGCTTTGTCCAATACGATCAGTCTTTCCATTCCTACTACTTATGTTGAAAAACATTTCTTTGGTGAGGACCTTCTCTTCGATTTGTAATTCAGACACATCAGACTTGAACAATATTCAATTCATTGTAATAGGGTTTGTTCCTCATTTTTTTTTATACTAGACATGGTCGAAAAAGTTTGTTGAAATTCTAATTTCATCACCTAAAATGAGAAGTGGATTTGGGAACTTGAAACGTTTTAAAGGCAAGCTTTTAAAGTCATATTTTGTCTTAAGCTTCACGAACTTGCTTCAACCAATCGTTGTCATAATAATAAAGCTCTTTATTACAGAACAAGAATAATACATGTTTGAAATGCGTCAAAAAAACACAGGTACTTAACTTAATTATATGCTACGTTAACTGCATAAAGAAATCATCGATTGAATAACAATTTATTTCTAACAGATTCTTTTAATTTCAATTGCTAGCGAATTAAATAGTTTGCAACCAAGATATTCAATGCTTTTCTGAAACATCTGTTGTTGATGAGCCGGAGGCATTAAATGCTGATACAATCTAGTGCAATATGAATGGCTCGTTGCATAATAAAATTGAGCCATATGTTTATGTACAAACAAGAGTACTTCGAGAATGTAAGTGTCATAAAAGGTTAGTAGCCTATTTGATTTAAAGATACTTTTACATGAACATATCCCTGTTAATCCGTACATAATTCTGATTGCTTACTTTTGAATAATAAATACTCTTTGAGTATGACTTGAGGAACTCCAGTGAATTACACCATAATTCATTTTGGAATAAAAGTTACTAAAGTAGAACGTTTTTAAGGCATGGTTATTGCATGATTTTGGTAGATCTTTCAAGCAAAGCAAGTTTTTGTGAGACTTCCACATAAGGGTTCACACCTCAAATTCTCATCCACAATTAGGCCCAGTATTCTACCGGATGGACTCAAGCAAATACCTAGATTTAACTCTGTAATTTTGTAACCTCAAGCACGAACTATAAATATGACTCTAATTCAGAGACTGAACATTTTCAAAATCCCCGCCTTACGCATGATCGTTGCGGCTCCGTAATTTGTGTCCAACAAACAAATGCAAAATGCAGGACGCTGGTCAGAAAGGCTCTTGAAAGAGCTCTCCACCCTCCTCCCCCATAATAATAATCCAGCATTTCGGGAAGCTGTATCCTGACAGACCTCCACCAAACCGCCAAATTACGACTAGAGCTCCCGCTCCCCTGAAGACTACTTGTTAGCTTCCAAAATCAGGTGGTTAGATCGGACCGCACAGAGCTGAGATAAGAAGGCTGAAGGGCGATTCACTCAGTCTCGGAGAAATAGGAAGACCTTAGAAAAAGAACATACATACATTGTACACATCGATACTGAAAATTTAGACGTATCAGTAATTGTTGCTTACAATGTGTACTACTGTGTGTATTAAATCGTATTTTGAATGCAAGATTTGAACTCGAAAAAAACTACATGACGAATTGAAAACTATTTATTTTAAAATGCAAAATATTAGTGGAGCAATTTTTTTGGCCGCGACTTTACTGACAAAACTTTGATTTGCCAAGCCTGACCTTTTAGACATTGAAGATGATGTAGTTGATACTAACGCAAAAGACAATGTTATTCAAAGATAATCAAGTCGCATGTTGAAATCATCGCCAAATTCATTTTATCGGTTTTTTTTCCTTAAAAGATAACTTTTAAGAATAATTCCAGACATCAATAGTGGTTATAATTCCTCTACGATTGTATTGATATAATACAAATATGACTGCAATACGAATTGTCGCCAACGAAAGACGTGTTGTTCTTTCAATATCATCCACTGTCGAAAGGGAAACCAATTAAATGTTAGAATTGGAATTGGGAAAGATTTTATCATTCGGACAAGAAAAGGAAGAAGAAAGCTGGCGCACAAACCATGAGAAGCGGGTAGAAAAGTTTCAAGCGAAAGATTAAAAATGTTTGCGTAAACTTATTAGTCTCTAGTTCGGAAAGTTTCTCTGTAATCATTTTTAGGGTTCGGAAGAGGAAACAGTAGCTGTAGGGTAGATGCTGAATTAAGGAGAAAAACACAATTTAAAAAATTGCCTTTACCCCAATGGATTTAACATCTGCTAAAGAAGTGAAGCAATATTAAATCATTCACTTCAGACGAAAAGTTCCACGTCTAATTCAATTTATAGGAATGATGAATAAGTATTCCTTTCCAAGGTTGTAAATAGTTACCGTTGCAATATTTTAGTTTAAAAAAAAAGGATCCTTAATTGGATAAGCATGTAATATACAGGGTCCGGCAACGAAGCGGGGGCGGAAGATTACACGCTTATCTGAAAGTTAACGAAATATTTACTCACCGGATATTCTTCCGCACGATCAAGGGCACATTTTAAAAATATTTTGTTTTATACAAGGTGTTCCAGATGGAAATGCCAGACTAAAGTTGCATTTTTTTAAATGGAACACTCTGTATATTAATAGATAAAATGATCCGCACTTGAAAGCTGGTTACATCGATATAATGTTGTACAGGTCTAAAGTTGATAGTTTCTCTGTAAATAATTATTTTACTTGATAAATTGATACATTTGAGTAGGCTATTCTGCATAGAGGATAACAAAAAATTCGAAACCGACGGAGTAGAATATTTTCTACTAGTATGGACTGTCGTGGCTATGAGAAATAAATTTTGCAACTGCTTGCTTTATACAGGGTGTTCACAATTTTGCAAAATTGAAGAAATCTCGAAATTTTTAAATGGAACACCCTGTATATTTTTAGCTTATCGAAAAGCTCTTTTACTACCCCTTCTATTGATACCTCATTTTATGCACCTAGGATAGATCATTTTCTAATTATTTCTTTTTAAAGTTGAATTAATGAGAAATGCTTGTATTTTTAATAGCTAATTGCACTTTTCCACTTTATGTAAGATCGGATATTTCACGAATAATCCAAAAATGGTCTACAACTCGAAAAAATCCCATTTAGTGTGAGAAACAGTTGATTTTCACTCGGCGGTGAAAGCCAACATTAAATTAATATAAATTAAGTATGTAATATAGCATTTTCAATAGATTTACTGCTGATCAAGTTATCTGGTGTCAGTTTTAAGCTTATATACTTAATAACCAAAAAATCCGTTTCGTGTTACACAGTATTTCGTTCAATCTTTAAAAAAAATGTTACAATGACTAATTGACAAAGGGATAGGACGAAATGGTCCAATCACTTGGCTTCCACGAAGTCCAGATCTTATTGTCTTAGGGTGGGTTTATCAATGTGGAGATAAAAGTGTTAGTTAAGTAACTGACAGATATTGCTAACTGGCAGATAAAATTTAGCAACTACAATGTTTTATCTTGCAGATAATTTCTATTTAACACTCAATAAATGTTTCATTGTAATTATCTTACGAATAAAATTTTATCTGCAAGTTAATTTATTTATCCTCACATTGATAAACTCACCCTTAGCCTTCTACTTTTGGGGATGTGTCAAGACTTTAGTTTATGTGGAAGTTCCTACAACAAGGGAAAATATGATGCAACGCATAAGAGAGACATTTAGAAATGTTCGCCAAGAAACATTACAGCATGTTCTGCAGAATTTAAGCAGGCGGCTTCATTTATGTATTGAGAGACATGGAAGGATATTTGAAAGTTTTCTTTGTTTTATTTTCATGTACTTTTACATTTACTTTATTTTTGATTTACTGTGCTACTACTTTTGTTAATTAAAGTTTCTGGTGTGGTCAATAATTAGTATTTATTTAAAATAGTGCAAACTTGATTCTTTCCTACATGATTTCGATTTATGTCAACCTAATTAGGTATGTATTGTTTCGTATTAGGTATTCGTAAAATAGTTTAATTAAATTATTCGAAATTCTTTAACATACAAAATAATTAGTGCAAATTTTTCATTAAACTGACACGAGATAACTTGATCAGCAGTGAATCTATTGAAAATGCTATGTTACATACTTACTTCATATTAATTTAATGTTTGCTTTCAGCGCTAAGTGAAAATCAACTGTTTCTCATACTAAATGGGGTTTCTTCTTGCTATAGACCATTTTTGGATTATTCGTGAAATATCCGATCTTACAGAAAGTTGAAAAGTACAATTAGCTATTAAAAATACAAGCATTTCTCATTAATTCAACTTTAAAAAGAACTAATTAGCAAATGATCTATCCTAGGTGCATCAAATGAGGTATCAATAGAAGGGGTAGTAAAAGAGCTTTTCGATAAGCTAAAAATATACAGGGTGTTCCATTTAAAAATTTCGAGATTTCTTCAATTTTGCAAAATTGTGAACACCCTGTATAAAGCAAGCAGTTGCAAAATTTATTTCTCATAGCCACGACAGTCCATACTAGTAGAAAATATTCTACTCCGTCGGTTTCGAATTTTTTGTTTTCCTCTATGCAGAATAGCCTACTCAAATGTATCAATTTATCAAGTAAAATAATTATTTACAGAAAAACTATCAACTTTAGACCTGTACAATATTATATCGATGTAACCAGCTTTCAAGTGCGTATCATTTTAGCTATTAATATACAGAATGTTCCATTAAAAAAAATGCAACTTTAGTCTGGCATTTCCATCTGGAACACCCTGTATAAAACAAAATATTTTTAAAATGTGCGCTTGGTGGTGCAGAAGAATATCCGGTGACTAAATATTTGACTAACTTTCAAATAAGCGTGTAATCTTCCGACCCCGCTTCGTTGCCGGACCCTGTATGCTTATAACATGATGTAATTAAATCTAATTAACATGCAATACGGTTCATATTATACAATCCGATTTAGAAAATTACCAGTCGACCTTAAGTTTCTGGGTAAATGTTAAACAAATACCACAGTGACTGTATGCAGAATAATTTTGAACGTGTGCAATACATATATTGGGTACAAAAATAGCGACAAATATGTGTAAATTAACGCTCAACACTGGACCTATTCAAGTGTATGTATATTATAGTTGCTTCGTATATTAGAAATGTAAACAAACCTTATAACGAGAAAACTCTCTTAATTGGCCAAAAGAAAAAAAATCCAGAGTTGCGCAATTTTACTAACAAAATATGATATAATAAAAATGACCTCTAAAGGACAATATGTCTCCGGTATTACGATACAAAATTATCACCAATATAAAATTATATTGTCAATTATTGAAAATTTATATTCTTGTTTGTATGTAAACTAACAAAGCTCCTTAAAAAAAAACTATAAATATGAATATATTTAACTATACCCAACAAAAACATTCAAATATTTTATTTTGTGCATTATCGACTGATAAGAGAAGCTAGATGTAACCAAAACATACTTCACAAGTAACTACATATAATGTTACTTGCATGATTACGTAAGACACAACTCTTGCAACGTATAAGGTCAAATACATTGCGAAGTCTGGTTTACTATTGTAATCGCTGGCATTTGTAGGTTATTTATTGTAGTTGTCGTTTGTTCGCATGATATCAAACAGTTGTTAGATTCCGTGTTAAGTGTGCAGTAAAAAGAGCAATTATTATTACAAAGATGGTATACAAACAAACACTGCTGTGATATTCGCGTGCATCAAGGTTAAATTATTTTAGTTTAACATTTAAGGCGATCATAACATTGCTAGAAAACAGAACGATTTCTATCAATGTCGAGTACTTTCGATTTGCAGGCGGTTGTGTCTCAAAATAGATGCTCTTCATTTATGTAGTTCAATGGAAGTGTTATCTGTGTCTTATCGATTAAAATTGCCTTTTTTTTTCAAATGAGAATCTTGGAATTGCTTCAAAACAACCTTATTCACATTTTTTTTATTTCAATGTCATAAACGAAGTTTTGAGTCTGTATAGCCAGATAATTAGTGTCCGACCGGTTTTTGTATAGTCACAAATATTAAAATCCGAAACTATTATAATATGGAAATGCTTGTGATAGTGGTGCAAGTCTGTACTAATTTTATTTCTTGTTAATATTACATACAAGGTTAGTTCCATAGGTAAGTACCTGCCGTGTCATATAAATATATATACAGGGTCCGGCAACGAAGCGGGGACGGAAGATTACACGCTTATTTGAAAGTTTGTCAAATATTTAGTCATCGGATATTCTTCCGCATCATCAAGTGCACGTTTTAAAAATATTTTGTTTTATACAGGGTGTTCCAGATGGAAATGCCAGACTAAAGTTGCATTTTTTTTAATGGAACACCCTGTATATTAATATAGAAAATGATCCGCGCTTGAAAGCTGGTTACAACGATATAATGTTGTATATGTCTAAAGTTGATAGTTTCTATGTAAACAATGATTTTACTTGATAAATTGATACATTTCAGTAGGCTGTTCTGCATAGGGAAAAACAAAAGATTCGAAACTAACAGAGTAGAATATTTTTTACTGGTATGGACTGTGGTTACTATGTGAAATAAATTCTGCAACTGCTCGCTTTATACAGGGTGTTCACAATTTTGCAAAATCGAAGAAATCTCGAAATTTTTAAATGGAACACCCTGTATATTTTTTGCTCATTGGAAAGCCCTTTTACTACCCTTTCTATTGATACCTCATTTGATACATCTAGGATAGATCATTTTCTAATTATTTCTTTTTAAAGTTGAATTAATGAGAAATGCTTGTATTTGAAAAATGCTATATTACTTTATATTAATTTAATGTTTGCTTTCACCGCTGAGTGAAAATCAATTGTTTCTCATACTAAATGGAGTTTCTTCTTGTCATAGACCATTTATGGATTATTTGTTGAATATCCGATCTTACAGTAGGTTTGAAGTGCAAATTAGCTACTAAAAATACAAGCATTTCTCATTAATTCAACTTTAAAAAGAAATAATTAGAAAATGATCTATCCTAAGTGCATCAAATGCGGTATCAAGAGAAAGCGTAGTAAAAGGGCTTTTCAATGAGCAAAAAATATACAGGGTGTTCCATCTAAAAATTTCGAGATTTCTACGATTTTGCAAAATTGTGAACACCCTGTATAAAGCGAGCAGTTGCAGAATTTATTTCACATAGTAACGACAGTCCATACTAGTAAAAAATATTCTACTCTGTTGGTTTCGAATCTTTTGTTTTTCCCTATGCAGAATAGCCTACTGAAATGTATCAATTTATCAAGTAAAATAATTGTTTACACAGAAACTATCAACTTTAGACCTATACAACATTATATCGTTGTAACCAGCTTTCAAGCGCGGATCATTTTCTCTGTTAATATACAGGGTGTTCCATTTAAAAAATGCAACTTTAGTCTGGCATTTCCATCTGGAACACCCTGTCTAAAACAAAATATTTTTAAAACGTGCACTTGATAATGCGGAAGAACATCCGATGACTAAATATTTGACAAACTTTCAAATAAGCGTGTAATCTTCCGTCCCCGCTTCATTGCCGGACCCTGTATATCTGCGATGTTCGGTATTTGTTTTGACAGTCATCAATAGTGGACGTCCTCAGTGAATTACATGGAGATAATCGGTCATCATTCAAAAGGCGTTAGTCCAACCGATATTAAAGCGGAGCTAGATTCTACTCTGGAGGAGGGGCTGTTCCTTCTCCTCCTGAACAGTAAAATATTGGGTGGCTGAGTTTAAACGTGTTGCCAATACGCAGTGGTCAATCAAATGAGGTGACCACGTCAGAAATGTGTGAGTTTAGTGTGGTGGTCTGCATGGTTACCCATGTTGGATTCATGGATTACATGAAAATATTTTACTGTATTTGTTGTTAAAAGTTAATTAGATGTTCCACTTACACACTCTACGTCCAGTTATACAAACCATCAACAGGTCAATAGCAAAGTCTATAAGATTAAAAGATTCTTACTACTGAATCATAAATTAAATTATGCGTCTACATTTTAACACAAATTTTGATCATCTGAATCATCTAAATCAACAATAGAACTTCTGTCACCTTTGAGCTACAGGCCTATAGTGGCACCTTTAGCGGTTGACTAAATAAAAGCAAATTTTTTAGATGTTTTTTAGATTCTTGGCATCAGTATTCTCATCTTGAATTGCTTAGCATCTCCATCTAATGTCCATTGTTCTAACAGCTTATTATAGTCTGCTTGGCATAGATAAACGACCCATTTTTGGAGATTATTAATGTTGAAGAGATGGCTGATAATTTTGCTACTCATATATGTACCTACCTGCAACAACGAATTGGGTGAATACTAAGGGATATAATGAAGCCATTGAAAAAGATTAATAAATGCATTGATAATTTGAAGGAAATTTTTGCCGTGAATTTGTTGCAAAATCAATGGAGTAATTTACTTAAAAATGGAAGCGTACAAAATGCAGCTATTCTGAAGAAGTTTGAAGAATTTT
The DNA here is from genome assembly GCA_023690525.1 of Holotrichia oblita. Classification (NCBI taxonomy): domain Eukaryota; kingdom Metazoa; phylum Arthropoda; class Insecta; order Coleoptera; family Scarabaeidae; genus Holotrichia; species Holotrichia oblita. Next base: position 81,837,542 of record CM043022.1, on the reverse strand, counting down.
GGATTAACTCTATATTTGTATAGCCCCAAAATGGTATCAGCAAAATATTCCCACCACTCAATACTATACAAATTCCTAAGTGGCTCGCAGATCAAGAAATTGTGATCTACGTTTTCTAAACGACGTGTGCTTGCTTATGACTACGAAACACATCTTAACAATTTTTTTTCTTTCATCATTTCTGCTGAAGATCTCCTTTGGCCGGAATGCATCGCAGTCATTTTTTTGCCCAATATTAGTCCCATTCTCCCTCTCCCCTCCTGTCGCCCCCTCCCAACTAATATTACCTCTTATTATCATAGCGCTTATGCCTAATTTATGATTGTATCAATACTAGACAGGTAAGCACCAATACAAAATTATTTGCAGATTTCTCCTTCTATTTCTTCGTAAATGTTGAAATTTTAGAATGAGTTCTAAGAAAATTTGCGGGAAGGATCGAAGGAAGCCTTCTGTCGGTTTTCTCCAAAATATTTGAGCATATAATAAACAACAGGAGCATGAACTTTTTCTATACGTTTAATGGTGAAAATTATTTACACATGTTTAGATGGGAGAATAGCCTGTTCAGGAGTATCTATCGATCTGAGTAAGGCTTTTGATTGTGTAGAACACGAAATATTCTTGCACAAGTTAGACAGATATGGTATAAGAGATAATGTATTAAACCTTCTTAAAAGCTACCACCACTTAACCAATAGGGAAGAGAAGGTGATTGGTGGCAATTGCAAATCGGATGCTGTGGCGTTGAAGATAGGTTTACTTCAAGGATCCATATTGGGTCCTACCCTTTTTCTGATTTACATAAATGATTTACTACGGTTTCTGAAATTAGAGAATATAGCATTATATGGAGATGACATCAATCTTATACGCCAAGCTGCAAGTGTGGGGGTCCTAGTTGGGGAAGTGCAGACAGCTTATTGGAATGTAGTACAATGGACGAGTGCTAATAGATTAATTATTAACAACGACAAAACAACATGTATGATTTTTCAAAACAGAATGAATGATGCTTGAGCATGCGACTTTGACACAAATGCGTCAAAATCGCGTGCTTAAGCATCGACACAACCTCAAGCACGAACTATAAATACGACCCTCAGAGACTTTTGCTCGCACTTTATGAGTTAAACTGTGGAATATTTGCTGAGCTAGTTTTATATGAAACTCTGGGGTTTTCTCAAAGAAAACGTGGTCTAGGGGAGTTAGGTCTCATGACCTTGGAGGTCAATGAATCTCACCATTTCGAGACATGATTTTCTCTCGCTGAATGCCACGTAGCGCCATCTTGTTGAAAGAGCATATCATTAAATAATATATTATCCAACTGCTGTCATAAAAATAATTCAAAATATCGCCATAGCCGGGGCTATTAACATTTACCGTTTCACCGTCATCATTTTCATGAAAAAATGATGCTATAGTCCCTTCAGCCCAAAATGCACACTACACGCTTACTCCAACACGATGTAATGGTTTTTCTTCAATCACAGGAGGATTTTCACTTCCCCAAACACTACCTAATCTTGCCTACCTTACATAACCTCCCAGGTGGGAGAGAGCTTCGTCGGAAAAGATAAAACTTTAACTGTTGTGTTGGTTGAATTTTAGACGCATTTAAGGTCAGATTTTGATCAAAATTCGATGCAAGGAGGAACATGGTCACGTATTGTAGCGATATTTTCATTGAATCGAGCTCTTGATATATGCGAAATATAAAATGTCTAGGTTATGTCATTGAGAAATGACGATAAATTTAGATTCAGAAGTACCTTTTGGGGCAGCCTTTATAATATTGTTACCTCCTTACCTATTAAAAAATCTGACGTTTTCTTCTTTTTTTGTTTGTTGTGTGGGTGGATGGTGTCAGAAGGGTGCGGTAACTTGACGTGGAAATCACATCAGGGACCAAAACCTTGTTGTTATGAATTCTAAATTGATATCCGAAAAATCAAGTGGCTATAGCAATTTTTTTTAAAAAAAAACGAATAACTACAAAACCCGCGAATCAAATTAAAAGAACTAAAGGTACTTATAAACCTTTAAGATAGGTAAATCCAAATATGTAAAAATATACAGGGTGTTCCATTAAAAATAACAAAGTAGATGGCGACTTCCGGTATAACCTGTAGTGCTAGAAAACTAATAATAGTTTCATTGAAGAGAACCTACTCGACTATATATAATTCTAAATTTTCAAATCTATATTTTGGCCAGAACCCTATAAACTAATGATCGGTCTCGCTGAGACGCCCTGTATATTTAGACTACTATGACGCAGTCAAAACCCCGCTCATGACAGAGATTTGGACCGTGGAAGCCTGCGATATCATACTACAAAATTAAATTTGTTTCTTTTTTAATACAATATTCAAGCAATTGTTGTCTCTTTCTTATGAAATATTGACAATAGTCTTATACAGAGACGCGTCTATTTGTACGGCTTCATCAACGACTAGGAAATAGTAGAAATAGAAAATATTACCCCCGATAAATTTGCTACAGTTTCATAGATTGCCGATACATACGATGAACAACGAACTCAATCTGTCAGAATTAATATAGGTCACTGTAGTCTTTGTTTAAAACCCATCTATATGGTCTCGATTTTATATTTTCCATTACTTCGCAGCGCGACACCATTCATACAATAACACGAAAAACGATTTCATACAACTGTTCGGAGTTATGTGCTAGGTGACATATTTCATCTAGCAATAGTACCATCCGGAAGGTGGCGCTCATTGTTTCCGGTGGCGCGTTACGACAGCGTCTTCGATCAAAGGTGATTTGTATCGATATTTTAGCGAAGCGCGGACGTCACAAGACGTATAGGCGCCAAATATTGAGCAATAGAACGGAAAATTTAGTTTTGATGTTTTCAATTTCACGGCTTCCTTAACCATTATATTCCGGGATCGGTATATACTACGGCTCTTCTCGCAGAGTTGGAAACGATAGAGTTCGCGCTACAGATTCGCCATTGCGGTTGATTCTTTGTCGGCTTGCCTATACGGACTTCTATATTTTCCTTACGTTCATAAATCATTTTCTATTTCGGTGTGGTATACGGTACGTCAACGCTTTACGCTAGAGTATGCTATTGCACGATGTATTCTCAAGCGAATGCACCTAATACTATCTGGAGGTTATTGACGAAAATGTCTGTCGATGTGTTATAGACGTTCAAAATGTTTTCAAGAGTTCAAAGGAGTGATTTCGCTTTGTAGTAGATTTAAACATGCGATGTTATTTCAAAAATAGTACACTCGGTACCGTTATTGGTAAGGGAATATATCGAGAAGTTGAAAATTCTGATTAAACTTTATAGACTGAAAGGGTAACTCTAGGAATCCTTTTAATCCTTTTTTTTTGTTTAACAAGTTCTTCACTGGATCTCTTGGTGCAGAAGTAGAACACTAAACACTTTAACCCACTAAACACCAAACAAGTTTTAACTAAACCACCGACGCGTTTCAACAGCAATGCTGTCATTATCAAGGCGATAATAAAACTAAATTAAAATAAAATCTACAAATACAGGTAACCTAAATGTTATGCACGGTCAATCCGATACGAATCATTAATTTCCAATTAACGAAAACAATGACGAATGCGGGATAGGTCCGCTGTCACAGTTCATTACACATGACTTATTTTTATATAATTCTAAACTTTCGAAAACATTTAGAAACTTACAATTGTTTATTTGTCTAATTAATTTAACATTCGTATGATCGATGTTGTGATCTGTTTCAAAAATGTGTTGGGCAACGCTCGATTTCTCAATTCTATTAAATCTAAGATTAGCCATATGCTCTTTGAATCTAGTTGAGACTGCTCTCCTGGTTTGCCCAATATATTTGTAATTACAAACTTTACAATTGATTTCGTAAATACCTGACTTTTCTAGAGATTGTATTTTATCTTTAGGGTTACCGATGAGACTTCGTAAACTAGTCCCAGAACTGTAAACTATTCTGAGATCTAGCTGAGGGTCACAACGGGTGAAGCTTTAACATCCTCTCGAAAAGTCCTAGATTCTTTCACAGTTTTCTTATAATTAAACTTCCTAATTAACTTATAGATATGCTGAGGCTGGAAACCATTACACTTGGCCGCATCTTTTATAATTTTAAGCTCTTTCTCATACCTCGCCTTGTTCAAGGGAAAAGTGAGAAGTCTGTGGACCAAAAAGTTCAGGCTTGCCAGTTTGTGTTGTACACAATGATGGGAATCTGAAGGAATGTAGCGAAGTGTACTGGTTTCCTTTCTATACACGTCAAACTCTAATCTATTGTTATTTCTAATTACTAAAGTATCTAGAAAGGGTAGCTGACCGTTTTCTTTCTCTTTCACAAGTGAATTTTATGGTTTAGAACCGATTATTTAATCTATTGAGAAAATCGTCAATATTACATTTTTTAGTGTCAAATATAGCGAAAATATCATCCACATACCTCAACCAAACCCTAGGAAAGTATTCGCTCTCAGATTCTAAGTCCTTTTCAAAACGGCTCATGAAAAGGTTAGCCAAAAAGGGCGACTTATTGCCGTACCTTCTAGCTGTTCATAAAAACTCCCGTTGAATTGAAAAATGTTCTGTTTCATACAGATGTCAGTTAAGCGAATATATTCCTGGACACATTGTTGACTCAAACTATTTTGAAGCAACAAGTCCTCGAGGTATGTCAAGGTGTCTGGAATCGGTACACTAGGAAAGAGAGAACTAACATCAAATGAAATTAATATTTCACCCTCCAGCAACTGAATATTTTGTATTTCTTTAATAAATTCTAACGAATTTTTTACTGCAATACTAGGTTGCTGTATTGGCAAATTATTAAATTCATTGGTCAGCCATTTGGAAACCTTATAAGTCGGTGCGTCAATTGCCGAAACAATTGGCCTTACCGACTTGCCAGGTTTGTGAATTTTAGGTAAACAATATAATTTAGGAATAACAGGATTGGAAACATGTAGCTTACGTCTAACATCGGCAGTAACAAGGTTGTTACAAGCTTTAAACACATTGTTGACGTCTCTAATCATTTTCGGTAAAGGATTTTTTGAAATCGACTTATAAGAACCACTACTCAACAGGTCATTAACCCGATCGTAGTAGTCCTCTATATCTAAAATAACAACCTTGTTCCCTTTGTTAGCTTTCATATAAAAACAATCTTTTTCCCGCAAAGTTTTAATGATTTTAATGTTTTCGGATTTCTGAGGTGATTTATAGGATTTCAAATTTTTTGAAATAGTATGTTTACAGGCCTCCCTAACGAACTATTTTGTGAGCTCAGGAAACCGCTGGATCGAGGATTCTATCCCGGCAATAACCCACTCAACATTCGATTCACGAGTCTGCAAACCAAATTTCAATCCTTTATTCAAAAGATTAATTTCCCGTTTACTAAAAGTTTGCAAGGAATGATTTTCTACTATGTTAATGGTATTCATCGGATGTTTATTTTTTTTAAAACAACCTAACTTTCTTAATTTCCTATCATGAGAGAATTTCTTATTCTGAACTTTTCTATCGATTGAAATAAACATGTTCCGTTGAAAATCATACCATAGTTGATATTCAACATCATTAAGATCTAATGTTAAAAATTTCCAAAGTTGGTAAGCTTGAATCTCAAGTTTACTGCGTTTGACAAAAAGATATTCGATTTCTGAACGCAACCATTTTTCTTTCGCGTAACGAATGACATTATCACTACTTTTGCAATTATTCGAAACAGTAACATTAATAAAGTTTGGAAAAACAGAAAAACATTTACAAGTTTTCAGAAATCTAATATCTTCGCTAATAAACCTAATTTTAGCACTAACCTTATGGTATAAGATCAGATCACAACATCGATCATGCGAATGTTAAATTAATTAGACAAATAAACAATCGTAAGTTTCTAAATGTTTTCGAAAGTTTAGAAATATATAAAAATAAGTCATGTGTAATGAACTGTGACAACGGACCTATCCCGCATTCGTCATTGTTTTCATTAATCGGAAATTAATGATGGGTATCGGATTGACCGTGCATAATAATTAGGTTACCTGTATTTGTAGATTTTATTTTAATTTAGTTTTATTATCGCCTTGATAATGACAGCATTGCTGTTTTAGTTAAAACTTGTTTGGTGTTTAGTGGGTTAAAGTGTTTAATGTCATAACAATGTACTTATGTAATTATTCAAATAAATCACCTTTAGTTAAAGATACCGACCAGCATGGCTTGAATTTAAAATTTTTCTGTATAATCTCCGCTTTCAAATTAGTGAATTACGAAATCTACATATATCACACATAATTAAAAGTATTTCTGATTACACCGACCATAAATTTCATCCAACGCCAATAACTTCCACCGCACATAAATCACGTTTTCCTTCCTTCTACATTAACAAACTTCTTATTCGTTTCGGAATTTAGCACCAAATCGAGTATCCCCTCCCTAATTTGATCGATAACTATAGCGTCGTCCTCGAACTATGTTTCAATTGAATTCTCTTTATTAACGATATATTCTACTTCCTACAACGACTCCGTCGACTTAATCGAATTGTTCTTGACATCTAGTGCGCCGCAGTCTCTGACAGAATGTAAGTGTGCACTCGGGACGCACCGATCTTGACGGTTGGAATCCCCCAGAGGAATCGTCTCCTTCGAGGGTCGTCGTCGTAATATTGTGTTTCTGTTCGGCGTTCGCGTTTCCGAGTGTTTATTAATAATTATTCGTAATTTCCTAGGCTATAACGCTGTTCAACGGTCCGTTACTTATTCCCAAGTTAAGTTCGCTATCGTTGCTCCTCAGGCAACCATCTTTCTAGCTCGTAAATTCATTGGGGGGATGAAGAAATCACTTCACTTTATTAATAAGTAATGAGGCATCCGTTGCCGGTTGCTAGTGAGCTTCAAGCTGCAACTTAGACACCACGAACAGGTAACAGAGTCGGATTGAAATAGTTTGTAAACTGAAGCTGTACTAGGTTTAGTAAAGAGGACCATCATAGTCTTGTGTCTTTAGTGTAAATTTTAAATATAATAGTGTAATAACCACGACCTTAACATTAAAATTTACAGAAAATTACAATATATTCCTGGTCCCACTGACAAAATTGTGAATCTGTTTCGGCAATATGAAAACAAACAAATTTGTACATGCCCCATCTAGAAAATTCAAAGATTTTTTCTCAACTCGAAGACGCATCTCCAACCACAAGAGCGACTGTAGACTTAATCGTGCATCCACCGCCCTGAAGAGATGGGCCACACTTTTGATTTTGACAATGTTGAGGTCTTGGATTTTGAAGATAATAAATCAAAACGTAATTTCTTGGAAATGCGCTTTATACAGAAGACTATTGCTTCAATTAATTTTAGGAAAGATATTGAGAACTTAAGTACCATTTACTCTGATTTAATCAGTTAATATTTAATTGATTTTACCTTTATACTTCTTTCGTAATTTCATTCATTTAAAAATTTTGTCTGTCTGTTTTGATACTTCATTGTATTCATTCCTTGCTTTTTTCTTTTTACAACTGACTCTAATTTGTTTCGTTTTTAAATCTCTACACGGATCTGTTTTTTTTTTTGATGTTAATGAATATTGTTTTTAATATCTTTACTCTTGCAAAACCTCGACATAACGTCTTTGTATTTAAGTATAGTTTTAAAATTTAGACAAGCTGTGTTTTAATAATTTTATAGTCAAAGTTCATCAAAGTTACACACAGTCGATTAATGTTAATTATTTAATATAAAATCTCAATTGTGTAGGTAGTCTCAATTATTATTCTATTTTGTATTTTCCTTTTTATGTTCTAGTGTTATTTAACAGTTGTCCTGAAGAAGTTCGCATTCCCGAACGAAAATTCAACATTCATACTAATTCATATTAATCAATAACTGGGCCTTTTCATCTTGCGTAAGATTATTTGGAGTATCAAGCGTTAATACTATTTTAATTATAATACTCCGTTACTGTCTTCCAATGTAAATATAATTATAGAAATTTGTTTTCAAGTTCTAAAGTTAAGGAGCCCGAAAAAGATGTTCGGACTTTAGCTTCACTTAGATTGACTGAGATTTTCTTGTAGATTTATTGTGGGTTGCTTGTCTCTTTGATTGTTGTTGTATTGGATGTCAAATTTATTTTCAATTGGAGCTTTTGCTGTTTTGTTTTCATCATTTCTCTCTCTAGCTTCTTTTGTATTTGTCACCGCTGAAAATGTATTAAACCTAATTGGTCCCATGTAGCACGTTTTAAGGCTGCCACATTCCACATTCCCCCACTCCTTTGCTCGAGAAGTCTTCTATCTATATGATTATAATCTATTATACTTTCCTGCATCCAATCTTGACTTACGGAGCATTAACTTGGCCGACGATTGTCAAACTACATCTCAGAAGACTTAAAACGCAGCAAATTCCTTCTTGAGGATCACCTCAGGCGTCCCCCTTGGTTCGTGATAAACGCAGATAAAGACCTACAAGTTTCGTCCCTCTAAAAGCATACCTACCAGTTAAGCCCGAAAGGCTCTAGACAGGATTAGAAATTCCAATTATTCCATTATCGTGGAGATCGCCAGTCTGGACCCCCACCACGAATTGCTGTCAGGCTGGTCCAGCTGACGATTCAACAATGACATTGGGTCTGATGCACTCGATGCCATCTTGAAGGACTACACTATACCGCAGCTAGTAAAGGGCTGCATCTTTGAAGATAAAAGGGAAGTTCTACTCAGCCATGGAAATCTAATGGAAGGACCATAGAAATCTATATACAGGGTGTGGCATCTTCCTGGGATCGGCCGATTGTGACTTGGCTATTTATTTTATCGAAAATTGTTCTGAGTAAAAGATGTTAAGAATGAAGTTCTCTACAGCAAGAAAATATTTTGTTATATACAGGGTGTTCGGTTTTGTCTGTACGAAAGATTACTTAGTTTTTTTTTAATGGAATACCTAATATATATTATTGCATTTTTGGATTCCTTGATGTAATATAAGGTAAGTTTAATTAATATACTCGTACCTAAATGTGTCAAAATCGCGCGATTTTGACAGATTTATAATGACATTTACGTCAAAATTGCGTGCTCAAGCATCGACACAACCTCAAGCACGGACTATAAATATGATCCTTAGTCGTTTGAAGATATTTAATTTCGAGTTCGATTATTAAACACCCAGTATAATATAATATGAATGTTTAGTATGGAAAATAAAGCTTGAAGTATCGTTATAATAATATCCACGATTATTAGGAAAGGAACTGTTGGGTTTTAATGCAGAGTATGTTAATTAAAATTACCTTATCATCATCAAGGAATTCAAAAATGCAATAATATATAGGGTGTTCCATAAAAAAAAAAGTAACCTGTCGTAGAGACAAAACTGAACAGTTGCTGTAGAGAAATCATTTTAGACATCTTTTACTAAGAACATTTTTAAATAGCAAAGCCACAATCAGCCGATCCCAGAAAGATGCCACACCCGTTCACCCGTTTCAGTCCAAAATTGATCTTAAGTATTGTTATTTTCCTTTGTCTTTTTGCTTGAAATTTTACCTATAGGAATTTATTTAAATTTTTACTTTATGAAAGGTCTCCTCAGGTCAAATAATTAAGAAAAGAGATTCAAGTATTTTCCATCTCGTAAAATGCAGGGGTTGGTCCAACCCTTCGTAACTACATATCGAATATTTTTAGTGAATATCTAAATTAATCTAAAAATCATTTTTATTCTATTACCGATGGATTGGTTGCACTCTAGCCTGATTGGTCGAAATTTAAACTGTGACCAATCACATCGTAGGGCTACCAATCCATCGGTAATTGCTTTGATACCATTTAAAGACATTAGCGCCAGTATACTCAAATAGTTCCTTCATGATTCTCTTAGTAATAGGTAGCACATTTTATTTTAGCTGAAGTTTAGAAATAAATTTAAATCTTATTAGTCAGACAGAGACTAAAACCTCAATCCGGTTCTGTCACGTAAGTTCGAAGGAAGGAAACTGCACGTTAAATAGAGATACGTGTTACACGAGAGGCTTTGTAACTCGCGGTATAACGTCCGATTATAATTTATAAGATTAGTTTAAGCGGTCCGGTGTTAATGTAAGGTCAGACGAGGTCGCAACTGATAACGCTGGGACTCTCCGTCTAAACTCGCCAAGCACTCCAGTATTGTTTGCGGATTATCCTGTGTGCACGGTCGCCTCTGTACCTACTACTACCTAGAGTACTTTTTGCAACTTACCTAACCTTACCTTCATATATTATATTGGATTAGGGTGCACGGGGATAATTGTAAAACTGAAATTGAATTCACAAAGACCATGCCGCAGAATAGGTTTAATCTGAAACTGGAGAGTAAATAGAATTTTAGCCGGTTTGAAATGGAATATTATATATGTATGCGGTTCGTTTTTCAGGCGGTTAATTTTTAAAATACTAATTTGGAGGATGTCCATGTGTATGAGTAGATTTAATAATGACGAGTGAGTTCAAAGGAATAATCCGCTAAAGTATATCATGTCGTCTTTATGCTGTTAAAATATTAATCAAAGGAAGGCTAATATTATAATATTAATATAGTTGTCGTATATGTGGAATATTTAAATTAATCTTTATATGTTTAATCAGAATAATGGCTTAGCAGCTTATTGTGTATTTAATTTACTTATAATACAATAGGAAATGGATTTTAAAAAGCATCCAGCATTTAAACTAACATTAGCAAGTTACGTAAGTACAAAACTAATTTAAAAATTAACATTCTCCATACGCTCAAGTTCCAGAAGTTTAATTCTTAGCATTTTATTTCATTCCTGCTGTAAAACGATCTTCCACGTGTTCTCCAGAAGCATTATCCTTATTTACGACATGATTAAGCAGATTACACAATCCAAAACTGCATTAACGTAATAGAAGAATTGCTGGATGTAAGGAGAACAAAATAGTAAAGCAAGTAACGGAAATAATCCGAACCGGGGTGTTCATAAATTTTCCCAATGAATAATTCCTTTAATAAAACAAAATTATACCCGGAACGAATCCAATCGTGGCATCTCTTGTTGTTTCCGTCGTTTATAATACTTCAAGTACAAATTTACTATAATTTCAGAAGTTTAAAACATGAAAAAAACTATACCTCATTCCATGAACGACGGCGTTGTTTGTGTTCTATTGCGATTATTGGGCTTTATTGTTTTCTTTATCCATTTTACCTTGATTCTGTATACAAAATGATTTTTTTAAAGCTTCTGAATCATAATATTCACTTATTGAAGATACTATTTGAACTGATGGTTGCTATGGCTGATGCTGCTCTTACAGGTTCCTCAAAAAATGCAAGGTGCATGTAGCAAGTAGACAAAGGCTTCATCAGACAGCAAATGAAATTAGGATGAGCAAAAAGACACTATTTGACACCATCGGAACTATAGAGTTAACTGGAAACCCCACCAAAGAAACGGATATGTCTAACGAAATATGACAAATTGGATGAAGCTCAAAAAAGTGCAATTAGAAGCATTAAATGTGTTTTATTAGTATTTAGACAGTCAATTATCAGTCAATCAAAACCAAATTTTAAATTTACCGATTTTTGCAAATCACAAGCTTGTTCTTGCTGGCGTTGGCATTAGAGACGCAATTCGCACCTGTCCAACTGCAGAGATTGAGGTGCTACTAAACCTTATTCCCTTGCACCTGGAGATGAAGAGGAAAGCAATGGTGGCCATAATTTTGGAACGAAACACAACTTTTAAGTCAGGAGATTTAATGGGCCATATAGGAATCTTAGAAGAATTAGGAGGATTGGCTAAGTTAAAAGGTTCGCCAAACATGGGTCCAAAATGGACTGAGGGGTGGACACAGGTATTCATGGACCGAAGTACAAGGTTTCAATTGCGCTAGGTACTAGTCTCATAATTTTTCAGATAGAAATATATGGCATTTAGACAGTAGGTTAGCACTAAATGCATTAGAGGCCTATCTTTTTAAATCTGAACTAACCTGGGATTGTCCGCTCAATCTCAATGCTCATCTAGTGAAAGAAATTGTTGTTCTAGTTATGGTCTTAGAAATAAATAAAAAAAATTCATCAGTAGACCCTAAATAATGACGGCTTGGTAAAGAGTGGCATCCCACACGAAAATGTAGTCCAACAAAAGACGATAGCTAGCTCAAGAATTTTTATAAAATAATCTGTTGATGTATTATATTCTAATATGTAGTTCTTCTTCCTTTGCACGTTCAGGATAGCAATCATCTTAATTCTCCTTGGTAACATCTTTCTTCGTCCATTTTCTATTTGGCTCTCCATCATATTCACTTGTTCCTCTTCTTAGTCATCTCCGTCTAATTTAGCGTTCGCACCTTGCAGTCTTAAAATAAAAGTCCGAATTGTTGGTAAGTATCGTTTAAACAAAACAGACGACAAGCACTTAACCATCTCTGGCAAAAAAACAATAATGCTATTCGGATTTTATTACCAAAAAATTTAAAAATTTTTAATTTGCTTACCTGTACAAAATCAATCAATAAATAGCATTAAATAAGCCACAAGTATATGTACATAAAGAACAAAAGTGGACCTAAAATAGTACCTTAAGGTATACCAGAAGTAGAAATAGCATAGCTAATTTTATCGAGTGTGATCTGTTGCGCAAAAAATTCCACACCAAAAATAACCAGATCCAACTATTTATAAGATGTTCCAAAATCAAATTACTATAAATATACGGGGTGTGTTCAGGATATAACGTGAATTTTTAAATTTTGTGAGTTGGAGAGTCCAATTGTCAATTTCTTTTTGTATGTTGGTATACAGGGTGTTTCTGAATTGATACGAAAGATTTCAAAGGGTGATTTTTTAGCAAAAATTTAGGGGAGACTTTCATATAACTTTTTGTTGACTTCCCTCCAATTTAAAATTAGGTAAAAAAAATTGTTTTTATTTAATATATCCACTTTGGAAAAATTTAGAAGAATGAAATTTGTCAGATAACTGATGCTAATAAAATGGCAGTTTTTGAGTGGTTTTATTACCCTAAAATGTAATCACAAGGGGCTGAAAAAAACAACCCCTATCAGAACTTTTTAATGCGCCTATATTTTTATGCAAATCGCTAGATAGGACGAAGAGGCACCCAGAATTGGCCTGGATTGTATCATCGTAGCATGTGAGACTATTAGAAAGAGAAAAGAAGTATTGAACAAAAAGTTATATGAAAGACCCCCCTTAATTTTTACTAAAGAATCACCCTTTGAAATCTTTCGTATCAATACAGAAACACCCTGTATATGTTCCTAAAGTATGATAAAAGTCTCAGACTTGTTCGAAAAATGAAATAAAGTGTAATAAAGTGTCTGAAATGTTAACAAAGGCCTAGGGTTAGTCTATTATGAGTATAACAAGAGTTTACCAGTGTTATAAGCGTTTTCAAGAAAAATTGAGACAAATGGTTATGAACAATCGCCGAATCACAATCAGAGAAGTCGCTGATGATGTTGGCATATCGATTGGCTCATACCGGGTCGGCGTTCACCCTCGGGTCGGCGTTCACCCTCGGGTCGGCGTTCACCCTCGGGTCGGCGTTCACCCTCGGGTCGGCGTTCACCCTCGGGTCGGCGTTCACCCTCGGGTCGGCGTTCACCCTCGGGTCGGCGTTCACCCTCGGGTCGGCGTTCACCCTCGGGTCGGCGTTCACCCTCGGGTCGGCGTTCACTCTCGGGTCGGCGTTCACCCTATAGCGTCGACCCTTAAAACTCTGCGGCTGCACTACCCCATCCCTGGTTTCATAGTTCCAGGGTAACGGGCGTGGCGGGAGTATACTTCGTATATAGGGGAGGATTCTTGGGCGTAGGCATGGGCATACGCTCCGGCAGTCCGGCCGCTAACCGTCGGAATATACGGTGGGTAAGCGAGGCACCCTACGGCGCTTACCTAGAGAACTATGCAGCTGCACTACCCCATCCTTGGTGGCCACACTCAGGGAAACGGGCGTGGCGAGAGAATTTGGCGAAGATAGTAGGGGAGGATAAAAGTCGGCTCGCCGAGGAGTAGTCCGACCGCTGGTTGTCTGGTTGGGGAAACCTTTGGTTTCATCCTAAAACAACTCGGTGACTCTGGGACCCAACGGTTTCACTGTAGCTGCCGCGGATACTTGATCGCCGGAGGGGCGAAAGGGTTGGCGCGGTTGGCATTTTGGGGTAGGGCTTTTGCCCGGCCGTCCCCGTAGTTCAGGCTTAATTCACGGGCGGGCTGGTTGTACCTCACGGCCAGATTCCGTTTCCCACGCTTGGCCGATAGTAGCCATCCGCAAGGAGGCCTAGGCCCCGTGGGGTTAGATGTGAGGTAGGAGTTCGCTAAAGCGTCTCCAACGGTGACCCGTCCAACGTTGACAAGAAAACTTGTCTAACATGGGTAGCACGGGAGAGAGGAGCCCACCGGTTCGCCGGGCCTCTCTGAGAGGTGTCGGTCTCGTGCGGGCAACTGGTTTCGTGCCTCTTTGTCCTGAGGAGTGTGTGCAATTCCCTGTTACGCCGCATACCTAACGGTCGGTCGGCAGCTGGTGCCCCTTTGGGGTCCAGCAACCACTTTCGTGGCTCATACCATGAAGTTTTTTCGAATGTTGTGGGTATGAAATGCGTGCCAGCAAAATTTGTTCCAAAATTGTTGAAATTTGAACAAAACCAGCGGCGAATGGAAGTTGCTCAGATGTCACTAAATGAAGTCAACGACGATGCAGATTTACTGAAACGTATTATAACAGGTGATAAAACATAGGTGACATCGAGACTAATGCTCAATCGTCCCAAGACCGAAAAAGACTCGATGAGTGCGGTCAAACGTGAAAGTTATGCTCACTGTGGTCTTCGATGTTAATGGCATTCAACGCCGTTTGCGTAAAGTAATCCGAAAAAAACGCTCTTGCACCACGATAACCCACCTGCACACACTTCAATTCACTTGTTCGTGAATTTTTAGCCCAAAACAAAACTGTAACAATGCTCCAGCCTCCATATTTACCAAACATGGCTCCGTCTGACTTTTTTCCTATTTCCAAAAACAAAAAGGGAAACTTAAAAGGCCGTCGCTTTTAGATGACATTAACAGCACATCGTTGAAAGAGCTAAAGGCTATCCCAAAGATCGAGTTTGAGAAGTGTTTCGAGGATAGGAACATATGCATATTATATTAATTGGGACTATTTTGAAGGGGACAACATTAAGGTAAACAAATAAATAAATATTTTTTTCAAAAAAATAAAATTCTTGATATTTTCTGAACACATCTCGTATATTATAGACTTCAACAAGAACTGAAAAATGCCTAATATTCTGGTATTACATCCCGGAGGTCGCCTTCATCTTAGCTTTAGCAATTGATGCACTTTTGGACATTACTAGATTGCTTGCCTTTTTCGACAAAAATTGTAAACATTGCTAAAGTTATCGAGCAATGCTTGTATGTTATTCTAGATGTAAGAGGCCGCACAGAAATGCCGCACAATAAATGGGGTTTGCATGACTTACATACTTCTTCCTTCAAGTCTTTTGATTTCAGAGTTTCGATTCTTCGTTTGGTCATATCTTTATTGTTTTTGGGACTCCATTAAGTTTGTCTCTTAGAGAGCTAAAGGTTGCCAGTTATGCTGTAAGACTAACTAGAGTTTTTAATGTGACCACCTCCTCTACTCCCCTCCCCAACTAGTTCAGAAAATTATCACCAGGAAAGCATATTCCAAATCAGATATGTTACATTTGGAGGAAAGGCTGAACTAGTCACACGCAAATAGCAATTATTTGTTCTAATACCAAATTTCTGACCTAAACCTGTTTTAATTTTTGCGCCACATACTGTAAGCAAGCTGCAACCCCAGGATCGTGGTGTACCCGGCTCAATTCAGTTTTTTATTTAACCAGAGGGTTGAGGCATGGTTAATAATTTCCTCGAAAAATTTTCTTCAGTTAGGAGATACAGGAGCAACATTAGGTAATATAAAGTCAGGATAAAGTCAGTTACGCATTGCAAGAAGATCATTTTTGATAAATCTGATGTGATCTTGCGTTCAAGTTAAGAAAAAATTGAAACATTTAGGTTGATATCAGATTCGCTTTCTAAAGTTAGAGGTTTTCTGGAGCAATTTCCTGATATCTCTCTATCCGTGAAAACATGTTTGGTTCCAGTACCGTCAGAAGATGGAAGCAATTACAAGAAGTAATTATTTAGATTTGAATTCGAAACAAAATAAGGAGTGAATTGTACCGGACAAATAAAGAACAAAAACCCAAGCGACTTACGACTTTAAAGATATCACTGAATGTGAGTCGAAGATAACCAACATCACAAAAACAAATTAAATTAAAAATTCGAAATCTTATACATTCTATCGGATGAAATGTAATACATAAATCAATTCCTCCGCGAAAACGGCAGTTCTTTATGCGACTAAGAAGTTTGCAGACGGCGGGGTTTAATATTTATCTCTTTTCTCCTGTTTTTTTTTTTGTTTGCTGCAGAACAGAACACAGTTTTAAGTAAAGGAGGAATAAATATACTCCCCCTTTTTGGATTTATTTATTGCCAGGCGCGGTGTCAGAAACGTAAATTCTCTCCACCACACACAGATCCAATAACGTTTAAAGCTCTCCTTTTAATCTATTTAAGTATTCCTCTGAGAAGTTTAATGCCCATAGCGTAGAGAGTAATTGTTTTTTGCGCTATGCTTGTTATTAAGTTGTTAATTCGCGTTCACGTTTCAAGTCCGCCCCGATTATACCTGTCAAATAAGCGACTTCGTTTAATTACGAGTAGCATTTAATTTTAATATTGTCATAGAAAAGGAGGGAATTTAAAGACAGACTGAATTTAATTCGAAATTTTCCGCGAAAGCGACTAATTGAAAGAATTAATTAACATTTTTTTAGGACTACTAAATTCCGAGAGAAATTTATACCCAAATAATTATTTAGAGTACAGTTCCGAATTAATACAATGGAAAATATAACCTCTTTTTATTATTAATATCAATCAAGTGAAAATTTCGAAAATTACTTCGTCAATTTCAATGTGATCCACGTGATGTTTTCAGGAAATTAACTCACAGTGTTCAAGCTGATATTTTTAGATATCCGCAAGGTTTTGTAATTTCAGTGTAATTCTGATGAAGCAATAAATAAATTGCAAACGTTCAGATATAGGAATTGGAGACTTTTTCTGTAAGAAGCAGATTTAGTACAAAAAATGTGTGATTTCAAGTATTAGATTATCTAGTTTAGGACCTCATATCTTATATTGAGCTGCTCAAAAATAATTCACTGAAAGATTATTACATTCCAGAAAGGATGCTGTAGCTTGACACGTTTAAAACAGAAGTTTTCGGGGAAAATGGTCTTGCTTTGCGCACTAGACCATGGAACAGTCATCTAAGTTATTAGATTCTATGAACGTCTTTTCAAACTGATGTTCTTAATTAAACTTAGGATTGACTCAAGTACTCGGAGGTTGCCCTCTTCACGAATCAGAATTACCTGTTTTAGACGAGCCAGTGCATTTATCTGATCTGGATTGAATCCAGGATTAGGTATGTTCCTATGAAGTTGATTCGAACAATATTTCATTTAGTTCGATTGTGTGTTTACTGAGTTTGGAACTGAATTTTTTGACACTGATACAAAGGATCTTTTTCTGGAACTTGTAATTATGCAACCATGCTAGATTTGCTTGCAATGCATTCATTGTAGGTTGTGTAGATATGTGCTATATCGAAATAAGCAAAAATTCTCCGCTGTGAAGGACAAATTAGCACAAATTGAGTGACTAATTTTGAAGATTACTACTACCACCCCCTCATAAATTTGTAATATATCTTCTCGAAGCGATTTGAAAATATTTGCTATGGCCTGAAGTATTACGCCCTCTGACATTTTTTTTCATCATTGGACTATGAGAACCTCTGTCTATGTGTCTGTTTCCCTAGTAATTAATCAAGATAAAATCATCTGGTATTTCGTAGAGTGGTTCTGGTAAATTATTGGAGTCAAAAACAAACTTCCTCTTTTATTTTCTTCGAAAATTATTTTATGGATTGGTGTGGTGCGTGGGAGGACTTGGTCGTCCTTTTTCTGTCTCATCAACAACTGCAGTGCCTGGTTTTGATTTTTTTCGATTATTTCAAGTGACCTTCTCCTTTGTCCTATTCAACCATTTAGTTCCTTATCTATTTCAGCTTTTAATTTTGCCCTTTTTTCTCTTTCTCTCTCTCAAACAAACTCGAACATCGTTGCTATTGCGGTTTTCCTCAAACGATATCCATGCTTTTGAATGCTTCTTACTGTAGGAGTCTGTCTAATTGATTCCAAACCTTCGTTTTAATATTAATTTTTAATCTTAGATGTCCTGGTTCTAGTTCTCAACAGTTACCTTTCCCTAAATCTTTCAGAGATTCTGCTCAATTGCAAAGACGTTTTCCTGGATAGCCGCCATATTCTGGACGAATTGAAGACGATCTGGTCACTTACAGTTCCAACCTTTTGCCTTGACTTTACCAATCACTTAGATTATGTCCTGTGTTTTGGTACAACATTGCCTCGTTGATCTCCTGTGACGATGCCATAACTCATCTCGTCGCTCTCCTTCGCTTTCCTGTAGGTTTAATATCAGGACTGATCAGAATCTTTGAGAAATAATCTTGTTTCAAGGGAATGACTTGGATATTCAAACATTTTCTTAATTAAAGAACCCCTGCCATCTAAATTCCAACACTTGCATGTTCAAGAATCACATTCTTGTCGCTCCAAAAATGCTCAAAAGCGTGAAAGATGCTTTTGTCAAGCAATTGCGACTCATGTGTCGTGTTTAAAGGTGGACATAAGAAGTGAATTCTCTGGCAGGATTCGTGAACTGTACTTTTTTTTGAGATGATGGGGTTCATCTCAAAAAAAAGTACAAGTAAAAGGATTTGCACCAATCTTGATCTGCAATTTCTTTTACTGTATGAAATGGCTATAGAAACCTTCATTTTTCACATATTTATAAATGCGTCTTGTAATGTTCTTCCTCCAGCCAATAATGGATACCGGCCAAGAATTTGGGATTGCGTGTCTTGTGATAAATTTAACTTTTCCCCTGTTCGTGGCACTGTTTGATGGCGCTTAAGTGTCGCCATCTGTTGGGAAGTTCGCAAGATTCGAATTTTATGTCGGAAAGTGTTTGCTTCTAAGCTTCTTTGTCTATTTCAAACAGAAATATATGCTATACAAACCTGTGCGTTGGAGAGTCTACGCCGCCAACAGCGAGGGCAGGCGATCTGTATTCTCTCTGACAGTCAGGCAGCCTTAAAGGCTCTAGCATCTTATTACATAGCCTCCAAACTAGTATGGGAGTGTCTGCAAAACCTAACTGTTCTGGCCAGAGACAACAAGGTCACCTTGGTCTGGGTGCCGGGACACAGGGGTATAGCAGGCAATGAAACCGCAGACCAGCTAGCGAGGGAAGGTTCCTGCTGGGTATCACAAAGAGTGCAGTACGTGGTGCAATTAATGAGTGGATTATAAAACAACACCAACTAAATTGGAACCATGTAGCTGGACAAAGACACAGCAAACGGATGATGGATCGACCGTCACAACGACTAACTGCTGAGTTACTTGCATTAAACAGGACTCAGCTTAGGGCAGTGACATGTCTATTAACAGGACACGGTTGTCTAAGAGGTCATCTGCACAAGATGGGGATCTATAAAGATGAACCCCTATGCAGACTCTGCAATGAGGAGGAGGAAACAGCCTTTCATATCATCGTCGAATGCGTGGCACTAAGTCAACGTAGGGTTACTTTGCAAAGCGCATTTGATCTACCAGTGGAGAAAGATTTACCAAATAGGCTTCTAAACCTGATCGAGGGAACTAACCTGTTTGAGTAAAACGGAATCAAGGCAGGAATAACACAACAGGCTAGGTGGGCCGCAGTGTTAGGGATAATTAGAGACTGCCCTGCCTTGATAGCAATCAATCAATCAATCAATCAAGCTTCTTTGTCAAGTAGCTTAAACGGGTTCTGAATGAAATGAAGGACAGACACATTTTATACACTATTCATAAAAGCTCGACTTTTCCTCAACACTTACTTTATTTGATCTCTGACAACACTTGCTTACTACAAAGTGAAAAAAAAATTAAACCAGTCGAATAATTTTTTATACAACTTGAAGCACATTTTCGGATGACTATGACCGACATCACATATCGCAATTAGTCACGTTCTAGGTATCAACTTCCGTTGCATTCGCTGCATACATAATTGAATACCATAGAACGCGAATATATTTTTTTCTTTCGTACTTACATTACCGCAACCGCCGAATATCATCATCCCTCTAAAGCAACTTATGTAAATGCCAGCACGGCTGCATAATTACATAGACACACAGCCTTATATGCTATATGCACAAGTATAAATTTAATATGTAACTTCGTTGATGCGGTGAACGTTATCGCCATTAGCATTCTGGGTGCCCTGAAAATGACGTAAAACTCAGACGGATGATGTTCGAAGTTAAAACTATTCGCGTAGCATAATTAGAGGTCGTTTGCGATGTGGATGATGTCGGGAATGGAAAGACAAACGTTACAGATATGTATGTATGTGTACAGTTTGATGTCGTGAATTACAACCGCAGCTTAAGTGACAAGTTCACAAAATTATCCGCAATATTCCAATTAAAATCTCGGATATTCATATCTAGATAATGGATTTTAGATTGTAACTGATTCATATAAGATGATGAATGGTAGATGGTACAGTCTAGTGCATCTACACCGATTCGAATTGATTATATTAAGGTTCTGGTTCAAGCGTTTTCCTTTGAAAATTCCATAGAAATTGGAGATACATATGCAAACCAATGAGTGTAGGTTCTCTAAATTTAACTGAAGAGGTTTCATTTGAAATAAAAATTCCAAAGATCAGATAATATGAAGTGTAAGCAGAATAATGCTTATGTGACTGCAATGATTATCAAGTCTGTGATGAAGCTATTATGATGGTAGCCCATGTCAAAAATTCACATTTTTTCCATACCCCTTGCGATTTTGAAGAAAATCTCGACCTTTTAGATTTCCCTCAAATTTTAAATATATATGTAATTGATCATGCTGAATACGATAGTAGTGTCAGATTTGGGCTAAAGCGCTTCGTTTGGCCAAAAGACATAAAAATAGCACCTATGTAGGACGAACTCTCCAATTCCGCATAGAAGCACTTTGACCCCGGCTTTTGTAGGTAAATGGTGCCAAACCCCGCGACTATTTATTTATCTGATAGAAAATTTTCTCAGCTTTCAGAATATATATAGGTTGTATTTATAAAAGTGGCTACTTGAAATTGTTTTGTGGAGTAAGCATGTAGTCTAATTCGCGTGTATTGCTACATAGCATAATTACCAAACATTTGTTCTAAAGCATACATATTTGATTTGCTTTAAAATGCGCGTAATAGGCACCTGCAGGCTTCACCCCACTTGCAAAAGCAATAAATAAAACAGGTCAAGTATTGAAGATGGACAATAGTTTCTGCCAATCAGGCGTCATCAGCATCACTCCAAATACTAGACCTATCTTCATTGCTTCGTTGGTGTTTGCCATACTCTTCCGGTGATCCTCCTCCTCTTCTTATTTTGCTTCTCCAGAAATGTCCTGGAGACTTCGGAAGTTTTCTACTTGGATCTCCTGCGCAGTTCGATGAATGGAATTAGAAAATTAGAGGATATGATTGTGGTGGAGTGGAGTGTAGTACCGAGTCATTCTACGCGAAGAATACTCGGTTGAGCTTCCCCACGAACTTTGCTCTCGGACTATGTTTGTGAGCTTTCCTTCGAGGATCATCCTCAAGTATTCGATCTTCACGCTCCAGTTGATATTAGTCCGGAGAATGGAAATTTGCCGGCCGAACACAATTGCTTGCGTTTTCGTCAGATCACATGAGCTAAAGAATCTCTCGATTCTACCCAGCTACATCTGAACTACTTGAGCTGCGATTTTGGGACTCGTAAGTAGCCAATATGGCGGTGTCATCAACTCTCCCTTTATGGTAGACCATCTTGGCATATATTCAATAAGACTCCTTCAACATCCCAGAAAACAGTTGCCATTGTGTCTTGGCCTTTTTTGGTGGTGAAGAGCCCTTATGAACCCACTGCATGGATTCTTGTTTAGTAGGAGGTTTCCAATGATGTACCCAAGTCTCATCGTGCAGACACCTTCTTCATGCCCAAATCGTCATGCAAAATGTTGAGGACACTTGCTTCGGATATACAGACTTCATTGGCAATGACAGAGATCTTTACACGCCGATCTTTCAGTACCAAATTTTCGACTTTTCGCACAATGTCTTCAGTTCGAGCTTCAACAGGTCGTCCGGAATTTGGGTCATCATTGATTGACTCTCGGCCCGTTCGAAAGAGTTTAGATCAATATTTTACTTGAAAATAAGATTGTGCATCTTCCCCATACACAGCAACCATTCTTTCATGAATTGCTTTTGGACCATTGCTTTTTTTGTCAGGAACTTTATTACGCTTCGATGTTCAACCTTAGTTTCACTCATTTTATCGACAAGTAGACCGTCTCAAATCTCTGTAAACATCACAAACTAAACACAGCTTAGCACGTGCACTTCTAGCAGTGACAGCAATTTTTCAATAATTTGTTTGTCATCGTCACTCTTTTGTTTCATAGCTAGGTAGATCTACAGTTATCGACTTGTTTTTGTAGATTATCCGATTGGTATTAGTTTTGGCCTTGCCCAATAGAGGATATGAGTCTAGGTTAGTTTAATACCGAGAAGTACATGGTGTCATTAAATGTTCACTTATTTAATCAGTTTCATCGGACCATGACTCACAAAACAGAGCAAGATTTTACCCAAACAGAAGAGGGATAAAGGAAGGAGGGTAGGGAAAATAAAAAGGCGAAGAGCCCAAAAATTTTAGGTTTTGAATCAACTAACTTAACCTTTTCGGTTAAAAGGACAAAAATTGTGTCTATTAATTTAATTTCCACCCAAAGTAGAAGCACCATCATCTAGTATCATACTTTATTATCCTGTCTCATTTAGAGCATCCATAGAAAAGAATGGTGTAAAATTCTGTTAACTGTTAGACAATATTTGCTTATGAATACAAATACTAGACTAACTTGCTCTTGTTTTCAGAAATTAACCTCCTGTTTAAGTGCAATTTAATAGCCAGCATGTAATACTACGAATTTTTGTAATATCATTCGTGTTCTACTATTACACTTAAACTTCAACTGTACACGTTACGAAAGAGTAATAGGACTAGACTAACACTAGAGGAACGATCTGCAGTTACACGAACCACAATAAATCAAGCGTTAAACTCCCAGAAGCATTAAACGCGTCTGCTACTTGTACGATGTAACATTTGGTCCGGTCCAGGCTAAAAAAACGGAACAATTATGGCGGACATTACAACTTTAAACACATTAATAAAACACAGCAGCCAAGCAATATTCACGCCGTATTGCGTTTAGAAATTTGCAATGCAAATTACTATCCCCGTTCAAAAGAGCTTCAACCATATGTGCGCGTTCGTCTCATAGTTTATTGCAATTCCAGCGTGCCCCTGGTAGCACGTTGCATGGAACAATACCGCGAGGACCTTTTACACAAATGAAAGATGACAAGAACGACAAGGGAAAAAAATCACGCACACACAAATGAGGATCCTCCTTATTATTATGCTTTTAGATTCTAAGACGTTAATGAAGGAGACGAGCATTGAATACGTAAGCGAATCGCTATTCGAGAGGAGATAATGACACGGGGAGAGAACACCTGTGTGCGGTAATGAGCTCGACGCGAGGTTTAATAATATCTGGAGGTCCCTTGACATGGAAACCGATTGGCTAAGTATGGAGTTTTTTTAACCTAGAAACCTACCTTAATTATTTATTCAAGTTGTCGTAGCGCGATGAATGACGCTATTATAAACGTGAAGCGTAAGTTACTTACTACCTGTATTAATTACCAGATTCTATCTGAATGAGATAATCATGTTTTTTTTTGCTACGAAACGTTTCGTAATTTTTTTTTAGAAGTTTTTGTTTTACGATTCGAAGCATCCATATTAGATGCATAATTGTTGCTCATAATATATGGAGTTTATGAATTAATAATCGGTCACTTTAGGGCATATTACACCAAAGATAAAGTTCAATATGAAGTTCAGCTGTGCCTTTTGAATATTCAATAAATGCTTCGTAAATATCCAAGCGTACTCTCAATGCCTACGGGTATCCTATACGGGGTAGGCGTTGTAATCAAATTGTCGCCTAAACGGAGATGTAAAGTGACGGGGAATAGTTAGTTGATATTTATGATACATACTTTTGAAATATCATTTATATTGATAATAAAGAGAAAAGGTTCTAGAATGGAGCCTTGCGCGATACCCGATTAAATATTCGCTGCCATTATATAAATAAAACTGCAGTAAATAGTAAATAAGGACGCTGTGTTTACTATTATCAACAGATGCCATGATATCATTAGGTACATTTGCAAGAGCGGAAGCAGTACTGAGATCCTGCTGGTTTTTCTCTGGCAAAGCTATAACAAGAGCACAAGAATAATAACACACAACAAATGAATCCTATAAAATCCTTAAAAATATGTATTAAAATCCATTACAGCACATGAAATAAAAAAAAAATTAACAGCACATAATGGAAATGATAGAGTTTGACAGGACAGCAGATAAAGGTGTTTTTGAATACATATACAGGCCTAAAAGAAATCTGTTCTCAATTGTCTTCTTGAAGGCAAAATCTCTCCACTTTTGTATGAACATCACATCAACAGCAGTAAATTCGCCCTGTTGTTCAATGTACAGGGTGGGCAAATAAGCGAGGTAAGCGGCTGTATCTCAGAAACTAATGATCGTAGAGAGTTACGGTAAAAAATGTTATAGGTAAAGTGGGCAAGGGAAAATGCTGGAAATTATTTTCAAGTTCCCAAGATGGCCGCCAGTGGGCGTTTCCACCATCTTGAATTACATAAACTTACGTTTCTCGCGATTTTCTCCAATGAATATAACAAAAAAGCATTAGCGTTTTAATGTTAACTTAAAGTCAAACATTTTTTGTAAAAACAATTTTTCTCTATCTTTCGAAATAAAGTGGTGGGGGGTATTTGAATGTTGTTTTAAATAAATGCCTGTAACTTCGAAGCGGCTTAATGGATTTGGATAAATTTGGTATCATTGAAAAGAGCATTTCTTGGGCTTTTAGGTTTCTCGTAATTATGACAGTTGTGACCTACACGGCCGCCGATAGAGGGCGTTATTCGATATTATAATCAAAATATTGGATTTTCTCAAAAAATTTAAATGCGATGATATGACTTTTTTTAGACTAGAGAATAGACAAATGACCAACCAATAAGCCTGCGCAAGCCGCATCTTAATATCTTTTTCCTAACTCAAATTATTTAAAAAAATACTAAACCAGGAAAATTCATATATCCCCATTTAAAAATGCATCGCTTGCTTTCAATAAGAAGGCAAGTAGTAGGCCATGGAAATAAAAGACAAACTCCTCTCTAAAATATTCACAAGAAATGTTAGTTTATTTAGTGCTGTGATTTTAAGTCACACGTTTTCGTATTTGTAAGCGATTTTCCTTTTAAATAAAGTTGTGGTCCTGAAAAGGACCGATTTTGAAAATTAATGCTTTCTGTGTTCAAATTGCCTTTCGTCATATTCCACACATTTTTCCAGTCTTTCTTGAGTCGACAGAACCGCAGCCTCGATTTCTGCCGCTGATAGTTGACGAATTGAGTTTCGAATTCTGTTTTCCATATCCATTTGTGTTGTTGGTGGAGTTTGAAAAACAATGTCTTTTAAGCGTCCCCACAAGTAAAAATCAAGACATGTCAAGTCGGGAGATCTTGCCGGCCAAGGAAATAGGCTTCCCCTTCCTCTCGAAAGTCCCGTTAATATGGTTTCGGACATTAATTGAATAATGTGCCGAACAACCATCTAATTGCAGAAACATGGAAACATCTTCCAACAAAATTGGCAAGTCGTTGATCAAAAACTCTAAGATGCGGTTACCAGTTAAAGCTTGATCAAAAAAATAAGGTCCAATAATTCTGTCTCCAATGCACCCACATATTTAGACTCCAGCGTCTTTGGTGCTGCACTTCTCTTAACCAATGCGGATTTTCAGTGTCATATCGAATAACGCCCTCTATCGGCGGCCGTGTAGGTCACAACTGTCATGATTACAAGAAACCTAAAAGCCCAAGAAATGCTCTTTTCAATGATCCCAAATTTATCCAAATCCATTAAGCCGTTTCGAAGTTATAGGCATTTATTTAAAACAACATTCAAATACCCCCCACCACTTTATTTCGAAAGATAGAGAAAAATTGTTTTTACAAAAAATGTTTGACTTTAAGTTAACATTAAAACGCAAATACTTTTTTGTTATATTCATTGGAGAAAATCGCGAGAAACGTAACTTTATGTAATTCAAGATGGTGGAAACGCCCACTGGCGGCCATCTTGGGAACTTGAAAATAATTTCCAGCATTTTCCCTTGTCCTTGCCCACCCTGTACATCGCTGCCAACTGAAGAGCTTTTTTCCCCTCCTCGTGACTTATTTTTTCCTCTTGGGTTTCGTCTTCTGATTTTTCTGCGACGCTGTTCTCAAGTGTCTCCGCTTCCACAACTGCTTGTATAATTTGATCATCATTCAAGAAATCGTTCTCTAAGTCGTCATCACCTGTCATCCACTCTTGGACATCTTACTGTACAATTTCGTCATGACTGGAAGTGGTAGTAACTTCATCAAATCGTTCAGTAGTGCTACATTGTCATCTTACTAGACGGGAATGAGGTAGTTCGTTGTCAAGTGTGGTGTTGACCTGTTTTTCAATATCTGGCCAACTCCTTCGCGAAGATTTGATTAATGTTAGGCTAAGAATTTCTACATATGCTTTTGCAGCCATGTGAATTACATCGTTTATGTTGATGGACTTCACATCTGATACAAGATCTATTTCTTCAGTTTCCATCCTTCCTAAAAGCTCAAAGAGCAGTTTGCGCCGATATTGCCTCTTCAAGCACTCAATTACACCCTGGTCCTTTGATTGAATAAGGCTTGTCACGTTAGCTGAAAGGAATAGCAATTTTATTCCAGGGGCTTCTTCACTTTGAAGTTCGGTTAGATGTGTACCAGCAGACTAAAATTGCTTTTTCTGGTAATTTACGGTCGTTTAATTTTGTTTTTACTTTCGGGACAAACTCATTTATGAACCAATCGTTGAAGATGTAAGAATTCATCCAGGCTGAGTTCTGGGCACGATAAAAAACTGGAAGTTAAAATACATTTCCGGTCTTTAATGCGCGTGATTTCTCAGATTTGCCAATCACTAAAGGCGGCAACGTGTGAGTGCCTGAAGCATTTGAACATTTGGCGACTGTAATTCGTTTTTTGTTGAGTTTGAACCCTGAGACTGAACTTGCATTGCCAACATAAAGGTTTTTTTTGGCAGGCGCTTGAAATTTAGCCCAGTTTTGTCTACGTTGTAAACTTGTTCTGGAAGGAGTTTATCCGTATTTATAATCTTTTCTAGTTTGGTCACAAAGTCGCTTGCTGTAGGAGCATCTGCTGACATTTTTTCTGCACAAATGTTTACAACACTGACACCATGTCTCTTCTTCATTTTGCTAACCACCCATCACTGGCTGTAAACTATTCAAAATCATTGCTTTTTCTTTTAGAATAGGTGTGCCTCTCCTTCGCTCTTGTAAAAACCACAGCCACAAAGCGTTATCAACCATCTCATTTATAGGACTTTTCTTAGTTATCTGCTCTGTCAAAACTTTTTCGTCTCTATTTGAGTGCAAAAGTCTTCGTTCACTGTGCTTTTTCCCACGTTGAGTTCATTACAAATCTTTTTTACTGACTCTGCTTTATCTATTCGTTCGATCGCATTTAGTTTTCGTTTAGATAAACTTTTTTTAAAACCAAAACAGTACCTAAAATACAGTACAGTAACACAAACTGAAGATACAGCAAAGTGCAGAGGTCACAGTGACGCAACCACTAAGCAACATAATAAATGTACACTCGTCAACAATCCGTCTCAAATACAGTACATCTAGGTATTACATATTAATGCGCATGCGCAAGTTGAGACTTGTCGCTGAGTCGAGCAGTCCACGAAGCGGCCGGATAAAACGGCGGCCGGATGATCCGGGGCCGGTTAAGAGAGCTTATACTGTATTGAGTCAATCAAGGAGCGTGAATTTTAAATGTCATTTGTTGATTTATATTTTATTAGCTTTCCTCTCCTCGGCTATGTCCCCCATAGTGATTGAAAACGCTGAATTAGTTGTGTCAAAAAGCATTAACAGCAACTTTCAGCCAATTCTAATCATAAAAATATAATATTTCTTTGCCACTCCTTTTCACCTCCATGAATACCAAGTTTCAATTAAATTTGACCATAACAAATATTATGCCACCCCCTCCCCCACCCCCCTTTTACGCCTTTAGGTGTGGAATTTCGAAACATCTGCCCTTAGCGGTTTAGGCTGCGCATCGACGTGTTAGTCGGGACAAAGCCATCTATATATACAGATTATCAACATTAACAGCTTCTTAAAAGCAAAATAGATATTTGAGAACCAAAAATGACAGTTGTTCGTTCTTGACTCTCCTGGTAGAGCAATCTTCATCAATAAAAATCTCTGAGAATTTGTTACGATTTTGGATTTTTGTTGCAATCGATTACTTTCCTTCATAGGTCGTTT
Source organism: Holotrichia oblita (assembly GCA_023690525.1). Classification (NCBI taxonomy): domain Eukaryota; kingdom Metazoa; phylum Arthropoda; class Insecta; order Coleoptera; family Scarabaeidae; genus Holotrichia; species Holotrichia oblita. The sequence goes on along the minus strand of CM043022.1, from coordinate 81,808,665 downwards.
TTTTTTGCTTTGGAGGTGGAAAGATCCCTTTTAGTAGTTTTTTTCATGTTCTCTTTCAGAAATTTTTTCGTCTAGAATACTTATTTTATCACTTTTGTCGTGCTGATCCAAGTTGTCTTCATCATGAGCACTGAGAACTTCTGTAGAAGCAAAGTTACTCTCCGTAAAAGTAACCGGTCTTCCAATATGGACTTTCGAACTTTGACAGTTGGTAGCGGTCATATTGTTGAACCTACATCTGTCAGATTGGCTGTGATTTATTCAGTCTGTTTTTCCAAATCATCATGGACGGATATAGCGTTCAACAACACGTGCAAATGGTAAAATGGGTGTTTTATTCGAGGCGTTCCGGGCGCTTCGACCATTTTACGATGGTCGTAATCGTTCTACCGAGAGGACTATTCGCAGTGTGGTGGATAAATTTGGGGCTATTGGTTCAATAATTAAGAAATGACACCGTAGACAACGACGTGTGTTCGCTGATTGGGTCCTGAAGCAATTTTCATAAAAAAATCATCTTCAAGGGGCTTCAATTTTTGGATAAATGGGTACGTCAACAATTAAAATTCTCGAATTTGGGACGATACCAATCCACATGAGATGCAAAAGCATCCAATGCATCCTGAAAAAGTCACTGTTTGGTGGGGATTTTGGGCTGGCCACGTCATCGGTCCATATTTCTTGCAAAACGACGTTGGTCAAGCCATCGCTCTCAACGACGAGCGCAATAAGGCGATGATTACCAACTTCTTTTGGCTTGAATTGGATGATATGGACATTGATGACATGTGGTTGCAACAGGATCAGGGATCAAAATCATGAGTTATGTTTTCCATGATTGCTGTCCTCTCAAAGGCACTAGAAGTTATTATTAACGAGAGATATCATAAATGTGTGTACTGAAAAAGATGTATATAATTATTGATGGTTTGTTGCTCAATTAATGTCAATCTTTTATGATGTTAAATTATATACCAATTATAAAAAATATTTTAATAGATTTGTGTCCATAACTATAGACTTACAAAAATTTTTTTACGAGCAAATAACTTCGCTTAACGACAACAATACACCCACCACAATACTGAAACCCATAATATGAATAAAAAATATTATTCTCAGCGCTGATTCACCACTTCCTCCGCTCGAAGCATAATTGTTTTCGCAAGTGATATAGCCCGCTACCTTTACCGTTCATCCTTAAAAAGAAACCTCACTCTCCCGTCTATAAGGGGGGATACGGATGCGTACGTGTGTATGATATGTAGCTGCGCGAAAGCAATTTGGTCTGGCTCCGACACCGAAAACGACTTTAAAATATAACGCGAGCCCCGTGCTCGCGCACGTCTTGACTCGTTATTTCCCGTATATTTATATGCAAAACCCGAACGCAAACAAACCATTTATACGGTAAATTCCCCGGGCAATTTAATATAGCATCCCTTTCGGCCTTTACGCCCCGGCCGGAAGTCGACGGCAAACAACTATTCTATTAGATTCTAGTGGTCCGAGAGTCTTAAATTTTATAAGGAGCCTCGGGGTTTTCCCTTTACTACATGTATGTATATAGTATACGTGTGCCGTTCCGCACCGTTTCGGAGAGGTCCCATTCTCTAGATTTATGTGTGTGTATGTGTATTTATTTAGTACAAAAATAGAATCACTTTATCCCTACTTTGTACCGGATAATAGGACTGCTACTTAGATCGAAAGGTGATTTCCTCTTTTTAAACTTTAAATTCAATTTAATTACTGCCGTTAATCTTCTACAAAGCGTAATAGATTTAATTACTGTAATTGGATCTTAAGAGGACGGTAAAATTATTTCGGTTAATTTGTTCTAAAATTACATTTATTATAATCATTAAATAAATTATCTTATAAACAGTAAATTCTATCACAACTCGTTTTAACATAATGTAGGGGGACCAAAATTCACCTTACAAATAGAACTAACATATTTAAAACCATATTCATAAACAAATCACTTTTTGGCGCCTTCAACCTCCTCAACTAGGGTGAAGTTTGGAGCAAAAATAAGGTATTCAAAACGTGAAGCCTAGACAGTATCCGCGCTCTCATCGAAAAAGAATCGCTGAAACCGCGATCTGAATGCATTCGAATAATTTAGTAATACTATGGATGGGAAATAAAATGAAAAGGGTGATGGCAAGCAGCACACTGATGGAACAACCATAGAGCGCGTTCTTCGTAATAGGAAAGTTCTCTCTGAATCACAATACACTAATTTTACCGGAAATTTTATTCCGTTCGTTCTCTCATCCGCTATACGGCCTCTCTACCAGCCAGATAGGGTCGGTCGTCGAAAAATAATATTTCAATTTACTAAATTATGTATGCCATCGTTTAAAGATGAAGGCAAACTTTGCGTTGGGTTTCGGTTATAGCAGCGCCACCTACATATATATACGTTTTCCCATTCGGAATTACCTCCGTCTTTCGTTTACAGAACTAAATGTTTCTCCTTCTAAAATGTCATCGCTTTTTTGCTTTTCCAGATGACGCTGAAGGAATTAAAACAAGACGGAGTTCGTATAAGATGAATTTATGTATGTTGTTCAAGTTTTTTATACTGTAGTGCAGAAATGAAAATTTACGATAAAGGATGGGGAATCTAAAATGAACGAACTTTGTATCCGTCGTTCTTTTACGATAATTTATTTCAACCTGCAGTAAAGGCTCTACTCACCCTCAATGCTCTGGTCCTAAGAAATACAGTCACACCGATGTGGGTACCAGGTCATTGGAGACACGAGGGCAACAAAACTGCCGGTGGTCTTGCAAAGGATGCGCTAAGTTCCAATTTATTGGACCAGAGCCATTTTGTGGTCTCACCGAAAGCCTTATATAGGGGTTAAACTAAGATAAACAAAGTTTATTACCCTTTCAGTCATCAGGGAAAAATCTCTGCTGGAGCTCAACAGAAGAAACCTCAGCACCATTACGGCTTTACTCACTCGCCACCACCCTCTTAGGTACCACCTGAAGAAGATGGGCAAGTTGGACTGCTAAACTAAGATAAACAAAGTTTATTACCCTTTCAGTCATCAGGGAAAAATCTCTGCTGGAGCTCAACAGAAGAAACCTCAGCACCATTACGGCTTTACTCACTCGCCACCACCCTCTTAGGTACCACCTGAAGAAGATGGGCAAGTTGGACTGCGATTCAACACAGCGAAATGGACTGTTATAATCCAGAGGCTAAATGATACCGGAGTTAGCCAGTACTTGGTCGCTATAATTGAGAGCTATTTCTGTGGGAGAACCATCGAACTCAAAGGCCAAAACAGCAGAGGTATTTCTATGGGAGTTCCACAGTGCTCAATTGTTGGACCAACCCTTTGGAGTATTCTATATGACATGAGTCGGATACGAAAGAAGCTTTGTGTTTCGCCGCGGACATCTCTTTGGTAGCCATCCAGAGTTGGATGAAGGACAACTATCTAAATCTGGCACCATAGAAAACAGAAGCCTTTATCCTGAAATGACTTAGGGACAGGGAGAGGATCACCTTCATGATCGGCGACGCTGGAGTGTTTACCCAGAAATACGTGAAATACCTGGCTATCTAGTTGGACGACAAACTAAGTTTAAAAGAGCACATCAGGAGAACAGCCAAGAAGGCTGAAAAGAGTGTTAGTGCACTGTCCAGGATAATACCAAACATTGGAGGTCCATCATCAGAAAAGAGTTATACCGTGTGGCGCTGCAATTTGGAGAGGGGTGCTAAGGTACAAAAAATATAATACCATGCTGGAGTTGGTCCAAAGAAAGACCTTTTTAAGAAAAGCCTCGGCGTACAGAACTGCATCGACCAAGGCACTCCAGGTTGTGGCTGGCGTAGTGCCATTGGATCTGCTAGTTGAGAGAACACACGGAGTGGAAATGGAACGTCTGAGGGAGCGAAAGGAGCGAGTCAGGGAAATATCCATCGGCAAGTGGCAAGAGAGATGGCATAACACAAGAGATGTGGCACAATGGACATAGGACCTTATCTCAAACATCAGTAGCTGGGTGAATTGTCCACACAAGAAATAGAATAGTTTCTGACACAGTTCCTAACCGGCCACGGGTCCAATTTTTGTTTGCGACAGATGGGCGAGGATACGCCAGCAATTTTACTTGGAGCACGGGACCGCTTTGAACGCACAAAAGGTAATAACTCAGATGCTGGAAACCAAGATAGATTGGTATAATCTGATAAAGACCATCTTAAGAAAAAAAGAAGAAGAGGAACGGCAATTACGACAACTGCCATAATTGCAAAAGACCAAATTAACAATAGGGAGCGACCAGAAAGAACGAGCGGTATCTTGACCAGTACCAGGATACTGTAGTGGCGATGGGGTGGTTTTAGTGGGTACACGAGGGTCTCGGAGTCCCAAACTTCCTGGGAAAAGAGGAATAAGTACCAGGAGCCTATAAAAGGTTTCCACCCGACAAAAAAAAAGTTTTTTTTATATATGCAATTGCGAGGCAGTGGCTTGGTAGAGGTTCGACTACTTCGAAGAGGAACACGTAGAACCGGATAGTATTAGAACAATAGCCCCAAAAAAATCCTAGACTTCTTTAGCGGTCTGGGGATCAATTGGCACTAAAAGATTAATGATACTCACAATAGATCTTACAGGTCGCAATGAAGAGAGGCAGCATTGCCTACACAACACACATCTAATCTAATCTAATCTAAATACCACAATTCTAGAATTTGTATTAATACTAATAATTGAGTCAACCTACAACAAGGAATAATAATTAAAAATCCACTCCCGAGTCGATAAAATTTAGGTCACCCCGTATTTTGAAGTTATTTCAGAAATTCGTTTTGTTTTCGCAACTTTTTCGGTTGTAACATAGTTTACTTTAACTTTATGCGATTGTTTTGTCGTGTTTGTGTGAACAAAAAAACTTTTTTTTGTTTTTAAGTTTGTTGAAAGTAATGAAAATGAACAATTTTAGTGTAATATGCTTTTCGTTGAAACAAAAGAAATTTTAAGGACTTTAGTAGCGAGTATTCCCTCGTCTGGCAGTGATAATAGCTTGCAAACGACGAAGCATGCTTTGGATCACAGTCTATGGAAGATTGTCCTATTCCTGCACCAGTATGACGTTAAGTGGCCTCCTAACTGTCCACTCACTTATGTTCATATTTCTCCCTTCTTGTAGATGATGTCGAAGGGAAACTGCTGTGACTATTCGGTTTCTCAAAGCATTAAAAAACGAGAAAGCGATTATCTCTAGCTGTTGTAGTCCTGCCTCGTCCTGAACCAGGACTTTGAGTGATCAGACCAGTTTCTTCATACCGCTGAAGTACTCGTTGTACACTCGACAGACTCACACCACTAGAGCCGCCACAATTTTTGCCCCAACAACTAGATCTATTCTCATTGTAATACACTGACAATTATGATACAACTATAGAAATAATTTGCAATTGACAGATAAAACCAAAGATATGCTGATAATGGTTTTCAGGAATTCAATTGAGGGACCCTGTTTTTATCAAACTTTTCTTTAATCGCAAAAATTTTGAAAGAAAAAGAACAAAAAGTTTTTCTTGTTCACGTAAACACAACAAAACAATCGCACAAAGTTAGTAAACTATGTTACAATCGAAAAACTTCCAAAAACAAAAAAAATCTGAAAATCTGAAATATAATTCATACTCAGCCTGCTTTAATAACGCTCAGGCGATTGATTGCAGAAGATATTTTACAGATCCTAGAAGGGCATCATATTTTAGAAATTGATCTTCATGGAGCTAGCAAAGCTACACGATTGTTGGTTATGTTGATGACAGTTTAAAAGCCAGAAAATCTGTGGGCAAAAATTACTCAGCAAAGGCAGACCTGCTCGAGGAAAACGGAGACTATCAATACAAAGACAACCACTGCTATGGAGGTACTGTTTTGGATATGCCATCTTATCAAACTTTAATAGACTTAGAGGCATTAAAAGCAAGACTTAGGCTAAAGATAAAAGAAGAATTAGGGCCAAATTACAGCGAACACTCTTCAACAGACAACTGAGTCAGACAAAACTTTCTGCTTTAGTACTATACAAATTTGGTTTTAGGAGTACGATAGGCCAATTGTCACAGTGGGCATCCCATCGGTGACCAGTCCATTAAATAATAATCATCATGAGGATATTATGATCAGCCGATGTTTGAATTTGGTAGCGACCCTGTCAAAGACAACAAGGAAACCTGCTGAAGCAACAACATCTGACATTTTTCTTTCAATACTTTCTCGTAAAGTGCATTATGTTGTGGTTGGGATTTCAGTTGGCTACTTTTTATATTATGATAATATTATGATAATATTCCAGAAACAAAACATAAAACGTAACTGAAACTAATGATAGTCGCATAGAATGGACCAGAAATGTGTATAAGTGTTAAACTCAAATTTACCTCATCACCATTTCCATACGAAAACGTTTCTATTTTATCGTTGTTCGGGTTGCTATATAATTACAGTTAAACTGCATTATGGAAGAGGCAAAATGTTTAGCTATGTACCGGGGACGCACACATACAAGAGAACATTAAAGAGAAAATGGCTGTGCGAGTTTGTGTTAATGCAATTGCCACGCTTCGTTTAATATATGCGGGGAAAACTTGATAACAACGTAACGAAACTATAGTAAGCAGATAAAGGATAACAGCGGAAACTGTGTGTATGGAACGCAGAGCAGCCGGGATTATCTGAAAAATGATAACAATCTATGGACATTAGTAAACAAGTAGTAGACCGCTTGGATATCGTACAAGTTTAGTTTAATAGGATTGTTGTTGGATGTTTAAAAGAGAAAATATTAAGATATATTGCTTAGTTGTTGACAGTAATGGGACGATCCTTCTCTAGAAACAAATTTTGAGGCGTCACTTTCAAGGGAAATAAATCAGTTTGATCTATTCAAGAGGCCACTAAATGCAAGGTTCAGTTTATACATTTTTGATAGTAACAAATTTTCTTTACCCCAATTTTTTTAACCCTCACTATACTGTATATTCCAGTAGTGAGGTAGATGATTTTTGCTTTTAGCACATTCGGTATTCATGTCGTCGAATGGGTAATAATTTGTTTCCGATACTCGTGGGGTACGCGTCGGTTGGAACGGTATCGTGTCGGATAGCAAAAAATTGTATAGGAAATTTTAGGTCATATGATATCGATTTGATAGCCGAGTTAGTGTCGGAATATGTATTTTTTTTATTGCGCTATTTCGACAGCTTTGTTGAGCTGATGCGTACGGTTTTTGATGCTGGTATAAAAAATGAATGCGTTTTATGACGTGTACGTTACTATTTTTTTGCCTAACTAGTTTTAGTCGTGAAATTCATGTGCATTGTTCGATGAAAAATATAGGGGAGAAATCAATGATACCATATAATTGAATAGATACTTCCTGCACATTTTGTTCGAGCTGAAGAGGTAGCTTACAATATAAAATACAGCTACTAGATAGGTAGATATGTTGGTCGTTGTGGGAGCGCCGATATTCTATTATGTTATAAGAGGAACTTGGAAACTGGGATTTAAATTTGGTGCCGTTTGCACTCTATTCAACTTGCACCCTCTGGTATGTGACAGCTGTAGTTTAAACAAATTTACTTTAGTATTGCTAAAATCCATTAAAAATATATGAGAGATTTCATGCAAAAAGGGTTCTAGACTTACGCCTAATTTTTGGGCCTGACACATTGACCTTGTAACATTTGAAGATGACCTGCTAGCTCCTTGTTCCAATTTGAAGCTTGCCTTGATAACGTAACTGAATGATAATTAACCAGCTAATGGAGACAGTGCAATGACGGTGAAAAAAAAAAATTAAATCATTTCTGGGGATTGCTTAATGAACAACACAATTTCAAATTTATTCTTGTATACCAAGATCATCTGACGAAGTTTGTGCAGTTAAGACCATTGCATAGTAAAACTGCTGAAGAGGTTGCTAAAGTGTTGGATATTTTTTGCATACTTGCATTCCCGTCTATTTTACAGTCCGATAATGGAAGAGAGTTTGCTAACCGAATAGTTGAAAATTTAACATCCATGTGGACAGGATTAAAAATAATACATGGAAAGCCACGTCACAGCCAATCGCAAAGTAGTGTGGAAAGGGCAAATCAAGATAAAAATGGTAAAAATATATGAGAAATATTTGATTCCATCTGCAGAAACATGGTTTGGATCAGAAGAAAACTGGATGTTGCAGGAAGACAATGATCCAAAACCTCGCAGTCGTCGTTGCACGCAGTGGAAACACGAGAACAGTATTAATGTCGTGTATTAGCCGTCACAATCACCTGACGCCAATCCAATTGAAAATGTTTGGACATATCTAAAGTTAAACCTTCGCAGAAAAAGAACACATACAATCAAGCAAGTTGTTCGAGAGATAAGGACATTATGGAGGTCATTACCTCAAGAGTATGCCAGGCGTTTAGTAGAAAGTATGAGTCAGCGATGCCAGGCAATTATAAGCAACAACGGCGATTGGACGGCGTACTAGCAGCATTGCGTCATAGACTAAATTGTATTAAGCCTCTGTAGTAGACTCACAAATAATACGTTCCAGAGCAATTGAGGAGCTGACCAGTAGTAACAGGGAGCCGTTCAGAAGCTGTTTGAAATTCGTTCAGGGGGTGAATTTGTGGTTCCCCAAATATTAAATTTTATGGGATTTTGCGTTACTATTTAGGAGGCTATGTTTTCTGTAAACTATAAGGATTTGATTAAAGAATGAGAAGGTACCAATCTATTATTGATTGGTTACATGTTCACATGATTTTCTTTCTTCAAAGTATTTCGGTTATTCGCTCACAGCATTCCAGGAAAATCTTATGCATCAGTGAAGAAGATGAATGAAGTTTAGTTGAGTCATGCTTTGGGGTTGCTCTTCATAATATGGTACAGAAATTTACGACAGCTTCTATGCACACTGGTTCCTAAGACTCTCTTTTAATTGTAATTTATTATTTTCCCAAAATATACGTTGCTCACCTTGGTTGACCGATAATTTAAAATTAATGATGAAACTTCGTGATGATGCCAAATCTAAATGTCGCAGAACAAGAAAAAATGAGCATTGGAATTACTACAAAACCCTTCGAAACTTAACCTCTAACACTCTTAGGTTGGAAAAAAAAGGCATACTTTGACCATATTTCAAAGACAAAGGATCAAAAAACTCTCTGGAGACATTTGGATACTTTAGGATTCGGCAGGGGATCAACGGTCAATATCCCGTTACATTTGAGTGATCCTAATAAAATCAATGATGCTTTTGTAAACTCAGCCTCTACCAATAATGTTGGCTATGTTAATGAGTTAATTTCATACTATAGAAACAATCGCAAGTATTCTTCAGAATTTTCCTTTTCTCCTGTTAAGGAGGGTTTTGTTGGTGTGTTGATATCGGGGATTGGGTCTGTTGCTATGGGCTTTGATTGCATTAATATTACTATGATTAAGTTATGCTGTCCGACAATAATTCCCTATATAACCCATTTAATTAATTCTTGTTTGGTGGACAGTGTGTTTCAGGATTGTTGGGGCTGTGCTGTTATTCGTCCTCTGCCAAAAATTAACCCTCCTCAGAGCATTGCGACCAATAAGCATTTTGCCAACGCTTTCAAAAATTTTTGAAAAAGTTGTTGCGTCACAATTAAATACTTACCTTTCCAGAAAGGATATCTTGCCATCTGTACAGTCAGGATTTCCGTCAGAGCTCTGAAACTGCACTGTTGAAGGTAACGGATGACATAATTAGCGCTAGGGATAGAAACTTTGTTACATGTTTAGTATTGTTAGATTATAGCAAAGCGTTTGATATGGTCATCCACGATATTCTTTTGTCTATTTTGGAGTGTATTGGTTTTGATAAAAACGCAATTACTTTGATGTGTAATTACTTATGCAAACGTGCACAGTTGGTTGAGGTTGATGCCAGCAGATCTTCGGTGCTCGATATTAAGCAGGGGGTGCCGCAGGGCTGTTGCAGGGTGTTTAACTCTATATCATCAAATACTATTAACTAACTGTCCTCCGTATTTGTATTTGAAAATTAAATTCAGAACAGATGTTCACAATATAACAACCAGGTTTCGCGAAAAAATATCGCCACCAGCACATAAAACTGTACTTTACGAAAGGTCATTCTCTTTTCAAGTTTATTCTAATATCAACGTACTTAGTCTTGATACTCTTCTTTTGTCATCGAAGTCATTTAGGAAACATATTAAAACCTGCTTGTTTCAGCTGCAGGTTCGTTAGTGCATGCGGTAACTAAAATGAGATCCACTTTCATTTAGCGACAATATATCCTTCTGTTTTGTTTACATTTATTCTCTGTTTTTGGTCAAATCTACTCATACAATAGTTGGGATTGTATAACATCGGAATTTATATATAATTTAGGCATTAGTATATTTTATCATAAATATTGTAAACTCAAGGTTATGTGTAAAAGCAGTTAATCTGAACATCGCCTTGTGATTGATTGTGATCTAAGTGTATAAATGTTTGTCTGTTCTTTTTATCTATTTATTTTATGATTGTAGAGAGCAATCAATAAAGTCACTTTATTATTATTATTATTATTATTTTGCCACTGATTGGACATTTTTAAGGTTGTTTTCAGAATTTTGCAAAATAATTGTTGTAGAAAACAATGGAAAAAATATTTTTTCAGTTTTTTTTTATCGTTCCTTAAGTTGCGCTTTAAGATTATTTCTGGTTATGTACTCTTGAATTTCTTCTTAAAGCAAAATTATTTCGGCTCATCATTTTTAGCCCACCAGGCAAAGCTGTTGATTTGTTACCACACCCTACTTCAATTGATCTTGTAAAGTTTCACAAAGTATTCTGAATCAAAGAGATGTATCTTTTGTAGTCGACCTCCCCGCAGAACATGCTTTCAGTGCTTCATCAAGCATTGCCTCTGAATAGGCACAATTTGAGTACTTTTAGTGCTAGTTTTTAATGAACTACTTACGTTTATGATTTTCTGCTAACCCTGCAAAACACGTATGGCTTAAATTAATAATGCACTGTCGAATTTGTAGTGGTTGACAGGAAATTACTACTGGAATTCGATGACTGTAACTGTTTTCATTTTTTGTGGGCACATATTGCTTGAATACTTGTTGGATTGTTTATTATTAACCGAAGGTGAAACCTCACCTCCCCCAATTGACCTTGATGTTACACGTGAAATGTAACACAATCTAACGCCTTCCTTTTTTTGAAAATCGAATTTTTGACAGTTTGTTGTTCCAGTTTATTCTAGGTTTGTTCTATATTGTTTCCTAATTTTAGCTTTTTACACTCTGTAGTGCGTGTAATAATTGATAAAATTAAATTTCGTTGGCTTTCCTTTGCGATAATCGGTTATTCCAGATTGTTCTAGGTTTGTATGGTATAAATAACGAATATTAATCAAAATCAAATTTATCAAATGCTAATTATTATCGTTCTGTAATAAAAAAGAAGCACTCGCACTGATGAGCACGATAGTGATTTAAATCGAGCGTATAAGACCGCTGTAACCCCTAACACAATTGATTTCCGTCATTTAAACCCGTCTATTCGGACAAATTGATTATAATTAAAACCTATTTGAACCATCCGTTCCGTTGAACTCGTTGCTGAAGAAAATAAAACGAATCGAACTGCAATTTAAACGTTACGACTTAAATTGAATCATCCGAAAGTTTGGTAAGTCTAAACGTATTTAATTGTATTAAGCAAAGATTTAATCTTATTAAAATAATTCGTGTCCTTACAACTTTAGAAGCTTCTGGTTTTGTAATACGAATTAACGTTAAATATTATGATTTAATTCGAATTTTATATTAATTGAATGTAAAACCTCATAGTATTGGTTTTGAAAGAGCTTTTAAAATCTAATTAATTTCATTTCGAATTTCCGCTATTCGAGAGAATACCGACCCAATAATAACTGAAATATTTCATGTGAACTCTATCGAATTAATATTTTATGAAATTTAAATCTATCTGGATGAATTAATGTTGTAATAACGAGAGATACATTCGACCTTAAATGTGTCGGCATTCCCTAACACACCTTCTTTACATTGTTCTTGGAAGTATCGTCGTAGTTGGTACAGTCTATCAACCTTGGCAATAATACAAAGCTCATGATTGTATGAGATTTATGCAGATGAACAACAATGAAATTATGAATAATCATTTTTTCTCCTGTCAACCTTGTTGTCACTATAATCTTTACCTTAATGGTGAATAGAGTGACTTCCATTGTTATTTTTTTATTTATATATGTATATACAGTATTTCCTCCTATATATCATCTCACGATCCGAATCTTACATCTTATATATTACAAATAACTTCTTGAAAATAATATTTTATTCGTTGTAAAAGTATGGAGTTGAAGAGAATCTTGCTACTCTAGAAAATTCAAATTCGACTTATCTCTTTTTATCTTTTATTCTTTTAGTTACTACTATAGTACAAAGGACACGCTTGTGAAACTTGTTGTCGTCGATTCATCATAATCGAAAAATAAGAACTCGAAAACTTCACATCGTTCAAACGATGTAAAACTTGAATTACTCCCAACCCATCCGTAGTAGGCGAACTCGATAAACTTCCAGTTACTTTATCCCGAAAAGAACGAACAAGAATCTCTCTTCCGCAGCATACTAGAGTACGTCATCGTCGTCGTGTTCGATACTGTTCACCGTGTAGAAGTAATATTAAACAAACATCTTTCAAAGTGTCTTCTCGCTCTCGCGTCGTCTTAGTATTCTAGTAGCGGATCATAACACTACCAAGAGCACCCTTTACCTCTCGTACAGCGGTAGCAGCAGCAGCACCAGTACGAGCAGGACCCCCCGGTATAATATCTTGTCACCGAAATTTACTTAAGTCTGTCTGACTGAGGGGTTAAGATGGGATTTCGAATTATATCCGGTCGCAACTTCTGGCGATTAAGTTGCCTGACAGACTCTAATTACAATATATGTATGCATGTAAGATGGCTTTGGGTATCTCTTAGAAATTTATGTAATGTCTACTGACTGGATGATGTGTGTAATCAAGTCGAGTTTGTCTAGCGTACGCTTATCGCGACTTGGAAAGCAAGTTGTTTATCAAAATAATCATCGAAATTGTATCAGATACGAACTTGATGGAACTGGAAAGATACTGATGACTTGACGCCTGTCTGTTACTACAGTGAGTTGCCAGCTAGTTAGAGTAAAACCGGGATAACTCGACAATTTTGATTTATTTGGTTTGTTATTCTTCTCCTTTTTACTACCCTTACTGAAATTGAAATTCTTAAAGTTAATCTAAACTAGATTTTGGTGAATTACCTTTTATCTCTTGTTAATTATCATTTTAAAAAAAAGCGAGAATGAAATTCAGATTTTGCTACGATTTTTTCTTGTTCTACCGATGGATCCAGAAATAAAACCCGATGATTATTATCATAACCGAATACCGAATTCGGCTCTCATCATCAACCAAATATCGAATTATGTTGATGATGAGTCCCCAGGAGCTCTCGACACACGTGTCTCGAGTTAATGAATTAAACATTGTGATATTGTTGGTGTGACAGTTATCTTCTATTTCCTCATCAATCATCAATGGTAGTTCTTTCACTAAAGAAGAAATCACTGGTTTTTCGAACAGATTTGACTTTAATTGATCTGAAATTAGGTGATGACGAAGTCGGACTTTGCCTTGTCCGCTTTAGAATCAATTACTTTGGAAATCAGTAAATTTTGGCATCAGCAGAACGTTAACAGTCGACAACATTAAACAATAAATTTAAAACAAAAATTTAGTACTCCTTTAATTCATGAACATTTGTATTTTATTAATTTCCTTTTTGCTAAATCCTATTTCTTCGTTTAAATAAGAGAACATGTACTCTATTCTTTTCTTAAGAGGAATCTTTCGTTAGGGACAGATTTTGAATTATTTTCGTGTAATAGTGTTTATTTCAAATGGGGCTGCCGTCCAGACATGCTGTGATGGTTGTAGATCAGCATAGTAAGACTTATGGTAACGTACGAGGCCTGGTTCCAGAACGTCACAATTAGGAACGCCCTTGACAAGCTGCAATAGTTAGCATGCGTATGCATCAACGGAGCTATGAAAATATGCCCAACCGCGCCTCTAGAAGTCATCGTAGACCTCATAGTCACATAGTAGTGGAGAGCTTTTGCAGTATTGAACAAATGGACCAGGGCTCACACTGGAAGGAGGGAGATTCTGTACTAGAGAGCTTGGTTATCTTAACACGTTCAGTGCCGGTGTGTCATCGGCTACTTTTTGGTTACGTCTTGTTGTATATTTGTGTGACGAGGGTTTCAGATTTTGAGAATTTTTCATATAGTTATGGATCCTGCCGTTCCAGGACCGTCTAGACCTAAGAAGCAGGTTATAGACAGGATGAGAAAGAAGCCGTTGACGGAAAAACAGATCCCCGAGATGGAAGACAAGCTATTTGATAGCTCAGACGATTTGTAGAATCAGAAGACACCTGGTCAGGGCCGGATGATGAAGATGATTCTGACAGGGTGGATGCTGATGCTGTTAACGATCTCGGAGATGTTTCAAGCAGCGCAAGCGATGCAAAAACTGAAAGGACTCCAATTTCACCCTGGTGTGTCACCGGCTTCCCACAAAAATTTTTAATGCGGGCGGCCCACGCCACACCACATGTGTCACATCAACCAATTTTGTAGAATCATACCAGATCAACTATCAGTAGTAAAATTAAATAAATCGTAATGACATTCAACTGTTATATAATTTCAAGTGTCAGCTTCTGAGCAAAACGGGCTGCACTAAACATGTTAAGCGAGACTCTCTCCACTTCTAATTTTCTTACGAAGCTAAGTAATAAGAGAGAATAGCAAACACCATTCAATGGTACACTCGACACGACTTAGTCTTCGAACGGTTTTATTAAGCAACAGTCTTTGTCAAATGTTAAATGTGGAGGGGGTGGATTGACAAAGACAGCACAGTATCGTTTAGTAAAACCGTTCGAAAACTAAGTCGTGTCGAGTGTACGAGGATGGTTCTAAAAAGCGAGACAGGAACAAGTGTAAAGGTATTCAAACAGCTATAATCACGCACGAGTTCTACACTATCAACTTGAAATTAGTCTGGGAATGCCTAAACGACCTACATAGGTAAGCAAGTAGAGTTGTACTATGCTGGGCACCAGGACACACTGGAATCAATGACAAGGAAGAAGCTGACCTATTAGCGAGGAAGGCTGCCAAAACTTCGTTTGTGGGAGCGGAGCCGTTTAATTAGTACTTGTGTTGACAATTATTACTAAAACTAATTTATAATTTCTTTGTGAACTGTTTTTTATTTTAAATAAGAGAAAATGTACTCTTCTTAATAGAAATCTTCCGTTAGGAATAGGTTTTTAATTGTTATTTAATAGCTTTTATTTCGAATAAGAAAAAACGTAATCCATCCCTCTCTTAATAGTTATTAAACTTTTCATTAGAGGTAGGTTTAATACATTGTTAAGAATTTTTATTTCAAACGAGAAAAAATGTAATTCGTATGTTTCTTGGTAGTTGAACTAAATTAAACTTTCTACTAGGAACAGGTTCTTATATTGCTTTTTGTAAAACGTTTTTTGTTTAAAATATAAAAAAAATGATAAGAAATTTTCCATCCCTGACAGGTTTTTGTTTTTGTTTTAATTCTTTTCAAATTTAATTCCTATTTTTTACAGTTATTAAATTTACTGTACTAAGTTTTTTTTTTTTAATACTCATACTTTTATTTTAAATAAAAAAACTTCTTGCCAACTATGAACCACCCACCGGGTTGTTCATGTTATCCACGCTTTTCTAAATAGTTTTTTATTTTATCTGTTATTTTTTGTTCATAACATTTTTTTCTTAATATTAGACGTTCCATCAAATTAAAAAAAGCTTATGATCTAAACGAAGGAAATTTAATTTAAACACTACAAAACTTTTTATTTAATATTATATTAGCAAACTTTTCATCAGCAACAGGCTTTTCATTCGTTTTAACAAATCGGTCTTTAAACAATTTCTTTTCTCGGTTAGTTTATTAGTTTTAATCTCTTGTTAAAGGCCGTAAAATCCCAATAAAAAGCGAAGAAAAACAATAAATAAATGTCTTTAAATGCTTTCTATTTAAAAAAGAGATTTTCCACAAAGAGTTGTTTTGTGCCAATGGCATCTACAGATGTTTGCAGGTAATCCTCAGTTTTCGAACAAGTACTTTTTACTGATGATGCTAATTTCTCCAGGACAGCCGTAACAAATTTTCATAATAATGTCCGTATGCATTTAAATGCTGTTTATCCGAATCGTTGGATAGGTCGAGCAGGAGCGCAACCTTGGCCACCTCGATCTACAGACTTGAAGATTAATACGCCTAAAGCCGACCACACATGTACTGTCAGTTTTAACTGTACAGTTATAACCGACAATTAAAACTTTACGTGTGTGGATATTTCAGTCTCAGTTCAACTCAACTGTACAGTTTAACTGAAACAAATAAAATTTCAATATTTTAAACTGAAAATGTGTGGGGGTTCAACTGTGGCGTTCTCAGTTCAATTTGTGCCGAGCGAGAGTACGTATCATATCGCGTAAACAGAACCAAGTAATGGTTGATTACATTGCAATATATAGATCTGAACCTTGCCTATGGCAAGTTATATCTAGCGAGTATCATGACCGCGCCAAAAAAGATGCTGCCTACAAGTTAGCGAAGAAGTTGCATGAACTAGAACCTGGTGCGACAAACAAATCTGTTGTGACAAAAATAAACAGCTTAAGATCTGCTTTTCGCAAGGAACAAAAGAAAGCTGAGACATCAAAGAAGTCTGGAGCATCTGCAGATAGCATTTACAAGCCGTTACTTTGGTACTACGACCTCTTCGATTTCCTACATGATCAACACACCCCAAGAGCGTCAAGTTGAAATCTGGACAGTGAAACTGAGGAGGTGAGAAAAACATGATATATAGAATTAATGAATAGTATCTATTTATTTGTTTTCTAAAATGTGATTATTTTGCCAAGGGACTTTGCCGTCATTCAAGAAGTACTTCATGAAATTATTTCTGATTTCTTTTGCGTCATTACAAATATTTCCTCGGCGACGATGAAGTGGAATCATGTTCGATTGATAACTATCGCAACCTTTAGAAATAATAGACCCATCATGACTATTTTCTTCATATATACAGTTTGCAGGAGCGTATGTACTAAGTTGATGTTCAATCAAAAAGTTATGCAAAGCACAAGTAGCCATTACTACCTTCTCCACATTCCAAAGTTCTACATTAATTGGGAACTGAAAGATAAAAACATTTTCGACAATGTGCCTCGCTCGAGATAATCGATAGTTAAAAACCTCTTTTTCGGCTGAATCCAATAGTCCTTGCCTAAATGGCTTCAAAATATCCGTTCTGAGGGGAAACGCATCATCCGCAACGAAGACATACGGAACATTCCTGAAATTGTCGGTAACATCGTCGCTCACCAACTTTTCAAAGAATTGTGTGTTCTGAAGAACACTGCCATCGGAAATCCGTCCATTTGTTCCAAAATCCACCAGTATGAATCGGTATTTTGCATCAACTATTGCTAGAAGAACCATACTGTGTTTGCATTTATAATTGTAATAATAAGATTCAAAGTTATCAGGGGGAATTATATCAATGTGTTTGCCATCCATGGCACCGATGCAGTGTGGGAAATGCCATCTTTCCTCAAACATAGTTGCTATCTCTTTCCATTTTTCCTCCGAGTTGGGAAACTGAAACAAGCATGGAACAACAAATGTTAAAATAGGCGTTATTTAAATGTTTTTGTTTTATAATATTTTAACAATATATATTTAATTTTTTAAGGAATCGGTTGACAATTCACTTCCAGTTGAAGAAGATGTGAATGGTGATATTGAAGGCAATACATCAATAATTGAGGATGCTCAAGCAAAACAATCAAAAACAACAATATCAAGACCTAGTTGCAATAGAAGAAGAAAGATAAATGACGACCTGTCAGTAGAAGTGCTGACCACAGTGCGTGACCACTTAAAAACACCTAGGGACCAACCTGATCGTTATGATCTGATAGGAAAAACGCCAAGCCCTCATTGCGAAAAAAAATGACGTACTATTTGAAGCTGAAATGAGATCTCTAAGCACATCGCGAATGTATCATTATAGTGCATCAAATCGTCTGAGTCTTAATAATATTACCCCCAAATACCACACCGACACCGTCAACGGAGATACCTGGTTTATTTACAGAAATTCATAACAACAGAACTGGACACTCCTTGTATCCTCAGGACAACACAGCAACCTGTTATTTTTCTCAATTTAATGATGTATAAAAGAATTAGGCAACAAAAATTCAACTTTGATTTGTAACTTTAAGTTGATTGTTTAAAACCCAATTCGATTCCTTTGTAAAAAAGCGTTTGCAAATAAAAAAATTATTATTTTCTAATTTCTCTTATTAATTTTAAAATATATACTTCCGCAAAACTTTGTACAAGGCGTTACATGTTTCTGGGTTAATTTTTCCAAGTGCTTGAGGAGATATTCTTGTAGAAAATTTGAGACACTCATACGACCGTCCTGTTGCTAGAAATCTCAAGGTAGCAGTTAATCTTTCATGTAGAGATATTGGTGAAATCTAATGGTTCTTCACTTAATTCCTTTAATAAATTTATATGGGATAATAAATTTCGTTTTTGTAACCACTGCTTGCACCACTGTTTACGCTTTTTCTTCTTTCTTTTTTGTAAAATTACAAAAAGTAAACCGAGAGCGGCCAAATCGTCCAGCTCGTTCGAATCCATGGAAAAACTGAAGGATTTATCTGTAGGTGTGTGTGCATCTCAGTTCACAGTTAAATCTGACAGCTATAACTGTACAGCTAAAACTGTACGTGTGTGGCCGGCTTAAGATTTTCAAGGTCAAAATCGTGAAACTTCGTAACAAACCGATTCCGGACATATGTTTATAGGAACTGTTTTTCTTAGAATAATCCAAGGTATAGCCCATTGAAATTTTTCGCACTTATTTACGACCACCCTGTATATCATTTTTTTTTGTTATTCGACGTTTCATCAAACCGACTAAAAAAACAAGCTCAAAATGAAAAAAACATATATTTAAAGCCGTAAAATCCCATAAAAAAGAGAAGAAAATAAATTAATTGAGGTTAGAAACGTTTTATTTTAAATAAAAAATGGTATCTGTGGTTTTCTTGACAGTTACAGAATATTTTATTAGTGACAGATTTTTTTGCAGAGATTTTATTCCAGCAACAAGAAATAATGTAATTTGTGTTTGAGTTGAGAGTTATTAAGCGTTCCATTACGAGTAGATTTATGTTTTGTTTTTCAGTTGAATTATTTGGTTTGTACTTGAGCCTGAGCTTTCGAAAACTATTTACATTTATTGTCGCTTTGTATGTAGAGCCATTTAAAAAAAAATGATTGTGAGTCAGTTCGTGTTAAGTAATAGTGTAGAAGTATCTGTAAAAATTGTAGAAGGGTATTTCACAAATCTATGAATACTTGAGCTATCTTTGCTCCTAATACAATTAATTACGATGAAGCAAATATGACAGACTACCCTGCGCAACAATTGCCAGTCGTCGATAAAGTTCTGGATTGTTCCAAAAACAACATATAGGTCATGTTTGCGGTTACAGCATCCAGGAAGCGTTTCTATTTGATGTTGTATATAAATCTATACACAATTGCGTCAAAGGGAATCTATTACAATCGTATTACCAGGGTCGTCGTTTAACAACATCTGAATTGTTTATCTTACTAATTAAATTCAAACCTGTAGAAAATTAAACAAACTTACGACGTTTCAAAGTTTATTTATATATATATATTTTTCAGCTATTGAAAATTTGATCTTTAAGCAATTAACATAAAAACCGTAAATACATATTTAATGAACTAACGATTTTGAATAATTTTAAACGGTACTGCGTTAGATACCCGCGTGGAAAAAAAATTATATCGGGATCATTGATCTGATCTGCGTAGTATATGTAACTCTAAATTATCTCCTTCTGCTATATATACCTATAATACACACACTTAAAACCCGTTTTGCAATCCGTTCTGAGTCTAAATGAATTCAAAGATCAATGACCTGAATGACCGTAACAATTAATACAAAAAAAAACGTAATATTTGAATACGTTTTCAAAATTAAAAAAACATCTTAAAAGAATACAATTAGAAATCTTACCGAAGATTCCATCTTTCGACAAAATTAAAGGCGGGAGATTGGCACTCCGTAACGGAAGAACATTTTAACATCAATTTTATTAGCTAGCATAAGCAGACGAGAGGCAAAAACACCACACACCATCAATTTACGAATGAAATCAAAAAAAAAAAATGCGAAAATCTAGCGTGAAGATATAAAATATGTCAGTTAGTGGCAAGAACAAGGGGGAATCCCCCCGAAAACATCACCGAAATTGCTGAAAAGAGTTTATTTCGGCTACTTTACAGCGACAAGAGAGGGTAACAATACATCGGGATCGTCTTAACAACCGCTAGTATTTTATATTGTCCGCCTTTATTGCCTCTTTTCTTTCTTCCATTATTCTTGGTTTCGGTGTTTCGCCGTTCGTTACCGCTCCTTTTTTCTCCTCCCTTACATCTCCCTTTGACGACCCAGCTCCCATTCCAGCTTTCCCTATCTTGTGTCCGTCCTAATTTTAATTTAATCTCCACCAATTAGTGCCCGTGCTCGCATTGTGCTTTCGGAAAAGAGGCAGCGAGGAAGTGTCCTGGATTGAAGTGTGTCCATCGTTTAAATTGCTGCGAAATTGAAAGAGGGCGTCGGGTTCGGCGAGAGCGTAAAAAAAAAAGAAAACGAGACTAATTAGGAATTACACTTTTATTTAGAATCTTTCCTCTCTTTTCTTTTTTTTTATTTTCGGGTAGATGAAAAGATTCTCTTGTTCTCGCTTGAATGTTATATACCTTTGTGAGGATTCTTTTTTGCCAAGTTCGTAATTAATGTGTATAATTTTATTCCAGCCGCGGAAATGTACTGCTATACATTTGTCCATTCTTGGTGACCTTATTGTTACTTTTTTTCAGGGTCTGGCCTAATTGTATCAATATTGTGCGAAAGTAGGTCTATTATTTCGTTAAACTTTTCAAATAAAAGAAAAGACTTTTATTGAGGTCCTCTCGTGTGAGTGACTAATTGATGATAAATTGGGTGTAATCATTTTAATATAGGATTTGATTTCCTAGCTATTCTAGTAACGAGGTTCTATCAATGATACTGAATAAAAAAAAACTAGAACAAGAAAACAGAGTATCAAATGTCAAAATTCAAGTTTCAAATAGAAAAACTGCCAAATTCTGTCCAGTTAATGGAAATATAAAAGGAAATATAGTTATAAGAGTTATAATGTTATTCAAGCCGTTTTTTTTTCATTATTGATGACTGAAGTTGTGTACCACCTATTGCTGTTTGGAGTAATGGTGCTGAAACTTATATTAACTGCCATCTAGAGTATTTCCACTGTATTAAGGTGTGTTTTGTGTGATGGAGTAGGTAAACAATACTGATACACCGCCCCATCTCTCTTCTGTCCAGTTCCTCCAAAATTGCTGAATATACCATCCTCAGCCGCCTCCAGGACGAGTTCATCCTTCATAATATCATCCAGGATGGACAATTTGGATTTCGTGAAGGGCTGTTTACCAATTTCCAGCTTTTCCGTATCACGGAGACCATCCGTAACTCTTTTGAGGTGAGAGAGACGATGCGTGCGACTCAACGCTCTTCTTGATATTTATTTACGACTTACCAAGAACTCAAGATCTACATCGACGATACCACGATCTTTACATAGTCCAGAAGCGAGGCCCTGGTATGTCGATGCCTCCAGCGTAATCTTAACGAAATCCTACGCTGGTCCACCAGATGGCGATTAAAGCTGAAGACTTCGTCATACCTCTTCGTCGCCGATTATCGTCTACCATGGAGTCCGACTGTCACATACTTTGTTATAATTTTGGACAAGAGACTCACATTTTGCCAACACACTCTCAACGTTTCATTCCGTTCTGACGAGTTCCAACTTGTCAGCGTTCACTGGAGTAAAGTGTGTCTAAGTGATCGTGTCATTGTTAAAAAATGGAGCAAAGAACGAACATCAAATTTTGTTTTAAATTTGGCAAAACGGCCACAGAAACTTATAAAATGATTAAAACTGTGTATGGTGACGAGGCTATGAGTCGTTCGCGTGTGTTTGAGTGTTTTGCAAGGTTTAGATGGAAGAGAATCGACGGAAGTTAATGAGAGGTCAGGTCGTCCACGTTTGAGTCAGACTGATGAAAATGTCGAGCGAGTGCAAGCGTTGATGAGGTCAGACCGTCGAATGACGATAGAAGTGATTGAAGAATCTTTAAACATGAGTGTAGGGTCTGTTTTTACGATAATGATGGAAGATTTTTATGCCACACAGTCGTCTCCGGAGACGAGTCTTGGGGTCATGAATACGATCCGGAAACAAAACGCCAAAGTGTGGAGTGGACAAATCCGGGAAAGGGTCGACCGATGAAAGTTCGTGCATCAAAATCAAAGACAAAGACGATGCTGATTGTGTTTTTCAACAGTCGAGGAATTATCCACCAAGAATTCCTTCGACAAGAGTCCACTGCCACTGGTGCCTTTTACAAAGATGTGCTACACCGACTACTGAAAAGAATGCGGCGTGTAAAATCCGAAATATTGGACAAGGGAAACTGGTGTCTCTTGCATGACAATGCCCCGTCACACAAGTCCATCATTGTTCAGCAATTCTTGGCGCGAAGGCTGGTTGTAGCCATCGACCACCCCCCATTTTCAACTGACTTGTCCCCTCCGGACTATTTTCTATTTCCAAAGTTGAAATTGAAGATGAA